>JAPMOR010096014.1:0-17008 GCA_026543865.1 Argiope aurantia | reverse complement strand
CATTGCATTTTTGGATTATCATGTATGTGAAAGCACACACCGGTCAATTCCTTGACGGATTTGGTACCAAACGTGACACAGATCTACATTTTAGATGCTTAATTAGTGCACTAAATTGTTTAATCCATCAAGCTTTTTTTGTACTATACTTATCGAGTTAAATTATAGTCGGACAGCCGGACAGACAACCTCCCTCTGAATGGTTTTCGCCCAATACTTGATAGAAATCTACAAATTTGTATACCAGACGTCATGCCTAGCTCAAAGTGTTTTTAAGTTATCGTGTTCATAAACAGACATATTCAAAAAATGTGTTTTTCGGAGGGAGGGAGGGGGTGGTGTTTCTGAAACGTGGAGACTCGTCAAAAACTCGAGTTTGAATTTTTTGACAATTACAATACTCTCTCCTGATGCCCTTCAGATATCAGAAAGTATAAAAGAAAATATAAATCGAAATTTAATTCGAACACAATTCAAATCCGTTCTAGACGCATTAAAAGATTTTTAGAATCCTCCCCTCCTCCCCGTCTCCATGTATTGTTAGAACTCGTGACGCTGTTTCAGAAAAATGTGGTTTTTCTCTGAAAACTATGTTTTCTATTAATTTTAATCTGTGCGGTTTTTGAATGTTCCTTGAACAGGAACATGGAATGGTTTTTATTTAATCCGAAATTGCACGAATTTATTGTTGTAACATATGCGAGCAGTGTGACATATTTGTGGTTGACCTTCATTGTCATTGTTCTAAAGCAGTTCCTTTAAACTATGAGCTTTGATCTCAGATTAGGAGCTGAGAAAAATATCAGCCTAACAAAATTTTCTTTTGATAGTTATCTTTTAATATTAATATGATTTTAAACTTCAGCGTTTTCAGGCCATCTCCTTTGTAAAGATGTAAATTTTGCAAAGGATTTTTTTTTTTCTGACTTCCTAGTGCAAGAGAGATTTGAAATTTTGTAAATTTGCATGTTCTTAATGGCAATATCATGTTTTAATTCTTTGTAATACTTTTTGTACTTTCCCATCAATACCCTGTTTCGGAACTTATTTCTTAATTAATCGATAAATTAAATTGTAATTTTATATACGTGGTGCTTTACTACCTGAAAAAAAATTAGTTTCGAAATTCTATAATATTTATAATTATAAGTTATAAATTAAAGACTAAAAATTAAAACATTATGACGGATAAGATGGTGGATAAGAAGAACTAGTTTAAAACTAAAACAAAGCCTTTTATTTCCTGTCAACATGAGGAATTGATACTGAAAATTATGGACAATACTCGCTCGTATAGGCACAGATAAAAATTACGATTACAGTTACGATACGAAGTTACAGTTGAAATGCTGGTGGAATTCGAATCCGCGGTTCGAATCTATAAATCCCCACAAGTTAAATATTTTTTTAATACAATAATAAAAGTGAATTTTTAAAAACTATTTTTATTAAATTTCTTTTATACTCTTAAATTTTCAGAGACAAAAGTAGATTAGAAAGATATCTTAAGGCTTCATTTCTCTTAAAACATTTCGGAACGACCGTAGTATTGCATGTATGTACTACAATTTACAAAATTTATAACAAAGAAAAAACATTAAAAAATAAATGTATATTCTTTATTTAATTATTCGTTTCTACATTAAAAAGTTACGATTACGGAGAAATGTAATGAATTATAAGTTTGAAACAATCAAATGTCTCTTTTAAGTTAAAATAATATTTTTGAAACAGAAATAATTTTAAACTTTTTTTCTATTCTGAAAATGAGCTCTTAAAAAAATTTATAAGTATTAGATTCATTGAGAAATATTATCTATGAAGAAAATTGCCCACATCGCAAAATATATTTTTCAAAAAAGGTTCTACAATTTTGATTTGGTTATCAATTTCAGACTGTTATTTGATTATCGATGTTTCAAATCTTTTTCTGAAGAACTCACAAATCACGACTGGAAAGGAAAATGAATTCTATTCAAAGTCTTGAAATATCTGAAAGGAATCCGTAAAAAATGATGGGAAAAAATTTAAGAGACAGATAATATGATTCCACAGTATTTTATACAAACACTCAATGATACTAAACCTTTAACGAAATTTAATGGAAAGAAGTTGTTTCAACTTATTTTAGATACGTTTGTAAATTAATACACCAGTAATTTTTTCACTATCATTTTTTCATTATTTTTTCCCGTGACGTTACTAGATCTACAGATTTTTTTTAGCACTTTTCGTCACATTTGGCGTAATTCAAAAAAATGTTTTACGTTTATTATTATTTCGGGAACGGTCCCTAATTCTATTGATTGCGACATATTTATCCCACTTACCCCCCCCCTCGCCTAGTGCTACGTCACTGATTGCTTGTGCAATAATTAAATCTGTGTTATAGATGCAATGAATTTAGATAATATTTCCTGTCGGTATCCAAATAAAAAAAATTGTTACATGACCGTTAATAGGACTAAATAAAGAAAGATTTTAATTTTTGTGCTTCAAAATAATTAAAAATTAAAGAAATGAAGAAGACTATTCATGATTGAAAAACTGATTAGAAGTTTATTACAAAATATGTTTTTCAGCCATAAAAACTTGCTTTTTAATATATATTGCAGTCAATAAATAAATGCTTTTTTTTTCTATAAAATATTTTGAAGGAATATAAATGATCAAAAAAAGTTGAAATGTGAATTGCCTTTTTAAACTAATTTAAATATTTAATCTGGACTTTGAATACATTAAAATATAATATCTTCCCACTTCATAGAAAGCACCAGTTGTTAGTTTTGTATTTAAATGGACATCAGACATTATGACTATTCTGAATATTCGCGATGTACTGAAAAATAATATTTTATACGAGCAATAATCCTTAACATACATAATTTACATATATTTAACATATACCTTATGCATTTTATATATTAAAGCTATAATTATTTGTATTTAACAGCATATAAGAAATCGACTGAATCATGTTTAATTGAGTTTCCTTTTCATAAATAATATGTACTGGAATTGTTAAATCTAAAAACTTTTTTCATAAACAACGTTAAACGTCTTGACGTGACTTAAACCAAATGGCAACAGATCAAAATTTATTTACTTATTTGCATACACGCATGTACTTTTTTCCCCCCACTTTCACAATTCCCCTTTCCTTCTGAAAGCCAAAGTAATTCCACTTCCAAAGCGATATTATTTTCTTTCCCTGTGCGGTTTCTTAAATAACATTTCTTACCTGAGCCCGGATAGCTCAGTCGGTAGAGCGTTAGGCTTTTAACCTAACGGTCCAGGGTTCGAGTCCCTGTTCGGGCGGTTGCTTTTTATTGCTCGTTGGTTGTTTGTTTACTGAAATTTAGTAAAGATGAGCGTATGAGTATGATTTTCATAGGATTATTTACAACTTCTCATAAAGCTTATGTTGATTTAAAGAAGGAAAAGAATAAAGCCGCGAAGACTTCACGTTCCATGATTTATTCATGAATTCTGTTAAAACATTTTTTTTTATTTCTGATTAAAAAAACTGAAGCTAAACAAAATAAGTTTTCATTATTGTAGTAGGTTTATTTGACTGATTCAAAATAGGATTTAAAAAAGAGCGATATTGGCGAATTTTACTGTTAAATGGATGCAAGAAATAATAATATAAACGAAAATATATATTTTAAACTCTTTTTTTTCAACTGCGGCTTCTGATTGCACAGTGGTTAGTACATTGTATTGTGTCCACAATAACCCAGGAACGAATTCCGATTGAGACAACTCAATTGTTTTTATCTATTTTCTTTTTAGCAGCTGTTGCATAAAAAATCCTTTATGTTTCGCAATTGCGAGTTATTTTTTAAAAGTTGAAAAGAATTTATTGTAGGTGATAAAAACAAAATCCATCTATATAAAACACTAAAGTACATAATACAGAAAACGCCTTTATTACTTACAGTCCAATGGCAACATTTCAAATGTTGACAAATTACAATTCGAAGATGAATGCTTGCTTCATTGAACACTTTCGCATCTGCGTTTGATTCGACTCTCCACTAATTATGAAGTTGCTAATTGTTATCAGAAATGCTCGGGATAAAGTTCACCAAAACCCTATCCAATCAGAGAAAAAACGATGTAAAAAAATTAAGAAAAAGGCATCAAATAAAGTCTAATCGAGCGCAAAAATAGGCTTAATCATTGCCAGATAGGCAATTGCTATGACTTATCTATGGAAATTGATTACCATATTTTCCTAAATTATTATGTCAGAAAATGGTTTATATTTTATCTTGAAATTTAAAAAAAAATGCCTTTTTAATAATATCAGTCTTATTTCTGAGCAACCTCTTCTTTTTTAATATATTTGTTTAATATAATACATAATTTGTAATAACTGATTTTCAATATTATGACGAAATTCAAACTCATCTAATACAATATTCAATCGCTTGCTTTTGTCAGAGTTGAAAATAAGGTTTAAAAAATGATTTGCTTTGGACTCAATTCTGAAGTAGAATTTTTACTTCTGCTTTTATTTAATGACCTATATACTTTTTAATTTGCACGTGTGGTGAATAGCATATAAGCCAGTGCGTTATCACTTATTTTAAATTATTTAGTTAAATGCGCGTTTTTCTGTTTTATCAAAAAAACAAGGTAAAATTTTTTTTAAATATATAGATCAGCATGTCCTTACCTATTTTAATCTTGATTAAATAGATAGCTTCCGTTGCATGCTAAGATTAGAATTTTTTTCAATAATCTCTCCCCCCCCCCTTTCGTCTGTATACCTTATAACAGATAATGCCAGAAATAACAGCATAGCGAAATGTTCTACCAGAGTTATAGGCTTGCCCACTAGAGGGCAGCATGTGTCATTAATTTTCTGAACTGTCATGAGGCTAAGTTGAATCTCGTACGCTAATGCAGCTACATCTTTCCAGATGGCATAAGAGCATAAAATAAAAAATCGCTTTTTTTTAATTCATCTATAATTATCAGTAATATAAAAATTGAATTAGTGATAATCGATATTTAGCAGAAATAGCATCAAAATTCGTATCAAAAGAATTACAAATTCGGATTTTTTTAAGGTAAAATATTTTGTAGCAGAAATTGGAATGGAAAATTAGAGAGAACATTTTTTAGAATTGTAAGGGCTTTGAGATAGGAATCTACCATATATTACATTAAATATAAAAATTCGATAGTACCTTGTAAAAGTACATAATACTATTAAAATAAATTGATTCTTTCTATTATATTAATAATGCGCGAAAAACAATCATTTATTTCTTTTGAAAAATACCAGCTGTATACCATTTATTTCGTTATGTGCAGATTGTAAAACTAGAATATAAAGAAGATGATTTCAAATAGGTATGAAAAAAAATATACGTTTTCTTTCCCAAATTTTTATGAAATAATTCGAAGCAAGATTAGCTGAAATATATATCAGAACAAGTTGAAGGCGGATACAATTAAAAATTTCGTCACACGAAAATTTTTCTTTGTTTCTCTATTTTGAAAAGGAGACCGCAGTTCAAAAATCTCTGCTTTACATCTAAATACAAAAGAATAATTTAGGCATATTCTTAGAAAATCTTTTTTAACTTGAAAATAAAAATTAAAAGTAACTAATTTTATTGCTTTCAATCATAATAAAAAGATTTTAAAAAATGAGATATATAGGTAATAAGATTAAGAAAAAGATACAAAAGGCAGCATTGACAAACACGATACAAAACTTTTTGTAACAATATATCGTTTTTAGAAGAAAGACATTTAGACCAGCGTAAATTTTAATTGCTAAAAAACATATTTATGCGTTTAAAAAGAATACTAAAAATATATAATTTAATATGGAGTACAAATTAAAAAAGAAATAGTTCTACCTTCTATTAGAATTCTTGAATAATCATTATTTATTGAAAGAGAGAGAAAAAAAAAAGAGTTCGTTTTTCAATTCGTTGTAATATCGAAATAAAAAAAGATTAAAATTTATTTTTATTTCCTTATGTTCTTCAAAACATAACAAATGTATCTCGCTTCTCTTTTCCTATTTCTGGACCAAAAAAATTCTCAAATTCCCGACTATAGCATTTCAAAAAATTCTTGTGATGCCACTCGTAGTTTGTTAATATATGTACTAAAACAATTACAAAAAAATCGTTTAAAATAAATAATTTTATTTATATGATACAAGCAAAGAAATGAGTCGCTTCACTATACATATACAATGATATAAATGAATTCATTAAAGAAGTAGAAAATATCACGATTCCATAGAGATTTAAAATAAATAAATGTATTTAAATAAAATCATGAGTCAGTTTTTTTCTTTTTATAGGTTCTTCTTTTTTAATTCCTTGCCAGTTAAATTCGTGTTAAAAATGTCTAGTATTTTACTCCTTGTGTTCAGTAACCTTAATTGCTTAATTCTTGCATCACCTGATGCTGTTGGCAAGCTTACCAAATAGCAATTTCAGAGTAAACATTATACGAAAACGTGTCAAATACGAATACGTTACGCTAAACATTGACTTCTAAATCCTTCATGAACTTTCTCCCGACAGCCTGCGCATTCTTGTTTCTCTCCACATCTTCTGTTTCGCTGCTGGCAATGAGAATTTCCCCAAACCCATTTAGAATTCCTGACAAATTTAAACAGCAGTTCTGAATAAACATGGTCATATCATTTACATCTTCAAGGTAGTTACGGAACGCTAAAATCTTCCATTGAGCTGCGTTGTGCCAAATGTTTCGAGTCTTCGTTTTAGAAACATCTGCAACTTGAAATATTTAGATCAAAAACATCTGCCGGATGGGAATTAGGGATTCAATGTTTATAATCTGAAATAGCGAGCGTTAATTATAAAAAAAATAAAGCAATATAATTTTATTCATCATACGCAATTAAAAGAAATCTATTTCAACTCCATATATCTTTCTTAATTAAAAAGAGTTCTTTTTTACAGTTTTATACCTTTTTTATTTAAAGATAATAATTTCGTTATAATAAACAACAACTGAGGCTAATCAGTAGTTTATTATGTATGAAGCAAGCAATGACAATAGCTGCAAATTATTAAACATTATTTAATTCTCAAAATTATAAAAAAAATTAATATGCAGAATCATATTATACTGGCAATTTTAATATATATTACTAAGGAAGTAATTTACTTCGAAAGAATATGCCTACTTTATTATTAAAAAAATCTTTCTTAAATTTTTTCATTAAAAGTATTCTGTTAAAAGTAAGATAAATAATCGTTTATAATTTTTCATTGCTTTTATAAACCAATGATACTTTATGGCCAAAGCTGCTTAATAACCGACAAACGATTTCATTGCTTCTAACAAGAACGAGTTTAATAATTTATGACCATTAATTTATTTTAAAGTAATGTTTTGTTATTTTAAAATTTTTGAATACTAATATAATCATTAATTACATTATTAAATATAAAGTAAATATTTTTTTTGTTTCTGTTTATAAACAATTAGAAGTTTGTGAGTTGTGAGAACCGGAATTTCCAGTTTGATTTGTTAAACTAAAGAATCTTTTTAGACATAATTATTATTATTATCCTTATGAGGTTTTTTTTATAGAATTAAAAGCCTTTTTTTTTTTTTGTAATTCTTTAATTTTTGTTTCAGTGGCAACTTTTACTCTTTAATTTCTCAAGTAATAAATTATATATGAAGACTCTAAATTAATAAGAGTCAACCCCGAGAAAAAAAAAAACTCTATAATTAAAATCTCTGTTCTGCACAAATGCGCACACGAGTTTTTAAATTACTGATTAAGAAATCATCTAAATGGCAAAATAATTAAGCCTTCTTGCTTTTTTTTATTGTAAAAATAAATTTGTTCTACATTTGTTTTCTCAAAATTAAAGGATAGAAATGAAAACAAAAAAAAAACAAAAAAATCCGACGAAAAGTGTCAGAAGTGTTCTAATATATCTTATGAATAAAAACACTCACGATTATTCTTATGTTTTACAGTGATAAGAAGGAAATGAGGGATAATTAATTCATATACGCTTTGAAGTAATATATAAAATGCCGGAATTTTTTTAAAAAAAAATCTTAACGTTTTGTCCATGGGCACACTTTTAGCAATGATCTGTTATCATGAGCCCGGATAGCTCAGTCGGTAGAGCGTTAGGCTTTTAACCTAACGGTCCAGGGTTCGAGTCCCTGTTCGGGCGTGAATATCTTTTTACCTTCCTATCGTGCATCTCATATAATGGGAATTATTCTTACTCTACGCATTCTTCCAAATGTTGATATTGGTGAACGATAGCTTTTCTGTACTTTTTTTATGTACTGAAAAAGAATAATGAGGAGCAAAGAATTTTTTTTAATAAATGTCTTGTACTTCTAAATATATATACTATACTAAATATTCTTATACTATATAAAAATACTTCTTATGTAGAGAAAAAAACTTTGACTTGTTTTTAAATACTTCTCTTAGTTTTTATAAGCAAACATAAATAAATTAAATATAAAATAAAGAAAAAATGCAGTTAAGAATTAAAGAAAGAAAGAAAAAAACTAAAGATGTTTAAACTCTAGTATCGAAACATTGTAGAATGATAATGATTGAGTTTTAAAGCACCGGCGTTTATATTATCTTTTAAAATGTACCTTTAATTAACCAGCAATGATAATGCGCACACAAAAAAGTATTCAACGTTATTGTTACCCGCTAGCTATAATAACTAAAAAAGAAAAGAAAAACGAAAAATATTGTTGTAAAATTGTTTTCAGATTTGTTAAAACTAGAGAAAAAAAAATGTACAGAAATATATTTCTAAGAAATTAAAATAACTGAAAATTTTATTTTTTGAATTTTGAAATAGTGTGGAAATGGCCTTTCTGTAATAAAGTAAGTACCCCGCACTCATTGTAGGAACACGTTAACATTTCGATTATTTCTAATTAAAAATTGTTTTACCTTTTTTTAATGAAGCTGTATTGTCTAATAAGTAAGACAGATTCAATAGCTCTGTGTCTAACAATGAACTCTATAGAATTGTTTGAATCATTTTTTTAACATACACGTCACAATTTACAGATCGTCTGTCAGTCAATAAACATTTTTGTGTTTAAAAATCAATTCACTTCATTTCATTGATAATATAGTAATCATTATTAATTTTCTTCTAGCAATTATTATTTCTTTCCAAAATTAATAATTATTATTACAAGCCACATTTGATTTTTTTCTTTTCATTATAAGTAAATGAAAAGGATTTAACTAACTGCTCTGAATTAATGCAAAATGATGTTTCTCATGTCTGTTTCTTTTAGTTAAAAAGAAAAAAGAACCAAAAAACTTTTCTTCTAATATTTGAAAGAAAAGGAACTAGAATAAACTGGAGAATTCCACGATTATTTTATAATTTAAAATTATCTACTGGATGTGATAATATTGTGTATTTAATTCCTGAAAATCTTAAAATTCTGATACACAGAATTTTTAAATGCTATTAACAATTAAACTCTAACACAATTTACGTAAATTAATCTAATTTTAAAAATTGATTTACTTTTTTAGAAATTTTATAAAATTTATTATATAAAAGGTTTTTACTTTAAATAGAATTGCATGCATCATTTCCTAACCAGACATAAAGTGTAAAAGAATACATAAATTAGATGTAGTAATGCAGTAAGGATCAGTTATGAAGATAACATTTAGATTTAGCAGTTTTCGGACTTCGAATTACCTACTATAACCACATTTTAAACACAAATATAAAATAATAATAAAAAATATCGAAATAAATTATGTATGATTTTTGTAAAATTATTTGAAACAGTGTATTCAATTTTTATTTTTAAAGTAAACTAAATTTCAGACACAAAAATTATTTTTAATATATTGTTTATCATGTTTAATTTCATAGCTTTTGTAGAAAGGCTGATAAAATGATTAGATAATTTTTTTTACAAATAAAAACGATGAATAAAAAATATGAAACTATAAACTGAAATTTATGTAAAACTAAAATAATCACAAAAATTTATTAAGTTTTTTTATTATTATTAAACTAAAACTAATGTGATTATGAACGTCATTTATTAACCTTTTTTGTTTTACTTGAAAAAGACGACGATAAACACAAGGCATTAGTTTTTCATTTTGAAATAACAAATAAGCATTTACAATAGGAAGAAAGTCGACAATCATTTCATAATATTTGGAATACAATGATGGCGACTTCAAACAACCATCGATCAAAATTGCTTGAAAAAAAAAAGATAAAAGGAACACCCAAGCGTCTATATGAAATGTTCGAGTGTCAGGTATTCTTTTCATTGTAGTTCAAAGAAAGAAAAAAAATCAGAGCATGTTTTGCCGACGTCTTCTCTTTTATGTACGTACGAGCTCAAATGTCGAGATTAGCTGTTCGACCATATGCCCGATCACGAACCAAACGACTTTTTCCCGCTCTTTTTTCTTTCCGCTTCCGAGCTGTTCTCTTTCAATATTCTGCCTTTACTTTTTAGATTTATTTTGCAGAAAAGGTTTAGTTATAAGTATTTGGGGATTTAGTATTTTAGAAACTGCCATGATGTATTTCTTGAAATGATTAAGCGTAGATATTTTGATGTTTAAAGTTTTTTTTCTGCTTAGACCAGAATCGGAAGTGTTATTACATCTGTTTAAATATTATCGCTTTTCAGCTGAATTTACATTCTGAATTTCAGGTGGATATTGTTAAATTGTATACTTGTATTTTTAAATGGAAATAAAATATGGAGATGATTTTTATCACTGCATCTGAATTCGATATTATTTTAAAGAGCTGAAAGTAATTTCTATTCTGTGAAGGTCATATCGCATCCATTCAAAAATACTGCCACAACGGAATAAAAAAAATGTTTTGTAAAAAAAAATAAAAAAAAAGAACATGCACACAGTGAGTTGGCTTGACTTAAAAAGTAAATCGAAAAACAACAGCCACTGTGAGACTTATCAACATGTTATTCTACGACTGCGATATAACGAATTACTACAAATGTAAAATACTTATTTCGTCTGTTGTAAGCTTTAGCTTTATAATGTGATTTTTAAATTTTTTTTTTAAATTCCGCAACACCAATTCTAAAAATCTGTATAAATAAGAATGGCAAATAAAAGAAAAGAAATAAAACATTGTCTTGATTAATTAAATTTTGCAATTAATTAAAAAAAACTGTGATTGTTTAATTCTTATTTCTTAATTCTTTAAAAAAAATTCTTATTTCACTACTTTATTGTATTAAATAATTAGTAATGTTTTGGCTACCAGCAAATTCGTCGAGATTAACGATTTGATGAAATTAATTTTCAATTAAATATTTCACATAGCTTGGTATCAATAGCCTTCTCAGTAAAATAATTTTAAATTTCAAATTCTGATATAAGATCTCTAGTGATATTTACCTTAAATTTATGAACTTGTTATGAAACGGAATGCATAAGATGTTCTTTGCCACCCCCGCCCCCTCTTTTTCAAAACAATGCTGTGACTGTTTGGTAATTAAGGATTTTGATTGAAACATATTTTCAAGACAGTCTTCTTCACATACATTGAGGCATGGCACGCATGCCCCAGCCGGTCACATCTTTCTCAACCCCCGAAACCTTTCCCAAAACCAGCTCTATTCATAAAAAAAACTCTCTTCACTTGCAGAGTTTGCAATCAATCGTTTCAACTGTTATTGCGAGTTCAAGTTGAGTAACTCGAAACGCTTCAAGTTCTAAACAGTCTAAATAATAAATTATCTCCAGCCTTCAAGTGACTGTAATTTAGTGTCACCACCGCTATATTGAGAAAAACCCGAAAAGAAATCAGCAAAGGGCTAATAGCCCTCGAGGTCCCCTTTCGAGCACAAGGCCGCCTTTGTGATCGGGAGGTCCCTCAACCACCGCTTTGCTAATCAACTGTCAGTCATGATCTGTGAACCAGTGTGGCCTATGGGATTTCATTAGAGTCAATAATGACGCATTTTTCACTTCTCCGATTTCATTTGAAGTCAGTCTTTCAATCCTAATTAATCCATTTGTTTCATCAAGTGAATGGTTTGACAATCTAACAATTTATGTGATAAAAAAATAATCTAAAATAAATGCAATCGTTTTTATGGAATAAAGCTGGAAATGTTTTCCATTCCGCCTCCCTTATTCACAAATTTAATTCATTTTATCTAATCTCTACCCTATCTATTGGGGATAAAATTATTTCATGTTTAATTTTTCAATGCAAAAACTCGTTTGTATAAAATTTTATAATACTCAAAATCCTTTTATCGTCTGCAATATTTTTTTTTTAATAAAATGAGAATATCAATTGAGTCAGACGATTTTAAAAATCGCTGCGAGCTAATTTTCTCCATATGAATAAACTAAATCAATAGTTGTTTTGATATAATTATTGAATTTTCTGTTTTGAGCTTTCCTTTTCGTGTTCTTTCATAATTTAACTAACGTGTTCTGGTAAAAGTTCATATCTGTTTTCTTATTTTCTTGATCTTCAACAACAACAAAAATGTAATCATCTATTGTATAAAAATAACATTCTTAAGATTTCCTCAACAAATTAATTAAATTTTAGACAAAAACAGTTTTTTTTTTTTTTTTCTAATTATAAAATATGATGGAAAAAATATTGCACGAAATGAATTTTCTTAAAAAAATAGTTCGTATATTTCTATATCTTTTATAAATGTAATTTGGCGAATTTCATTCAGAGCTAGTTTTAAAATATGTATATATATATAACTTTTTCCCCCCCAAGGGGAAAATATTAGAATAATTCGTAAATGTTTCTTTTTCTTAAAAATATATAAGGAATATGAAAATTAGTTGACTAATATCAAAATTAAAACTATCCTTTGAATGTTTTTGTTATTAATATGGAATTATTGTAATTTTGTCATTGTTATTAAATTATTGTTAATTTTTTTTAATTCTAAAGATTTGTAGAAAACATAGTACTCAAAATTTCTATTTAAATCATACGAAAAAAAAAAAAAAATACGAAAGCTAGAATATATTTAGCTGAAAATAGTGATGCCATTCTTCATTAAAAACAAAACTACGATATGTTTCCTTGCACTTCATTCAAATTTCAGAAACAGATTGTATTTAAAAGACAGTCTCTTTAGACAATTATTTGTCGATAGCTTGCGAAAATCGATAGCTATTGCGGTTATGCCCCTTTATACTTTCTCGTGTTTCTCATGCACGAAAAACACAAAAGGAAAAGTGTTATAACAATAAAAAAAGTAAAAAACTCGGGATTTTGAAGAAATACCACTTTTTAAACCTCTCTCAATTTGAAAAACAAATTTTTGTTTTCCATAGGCGATGCAAATCCTTGGATCTCTTCTAAATTTTCAAAACCAAATTATTTCAAATATATTTTAATTTAACTATTACATAAGAACCAAATTTGGACAAATTGAAATAACTAAACGCTAATGTGCACATCACTTTCTAAAAATTTGGCTCTGGTATTTCGCATAAAATAGTAAAGAAAGAAAAATGCAAGACTAAATTTTATTAGGTAATTTTAAGCAAAATAATAATAATAAAAAATCTTGCTAAAATTTTATTTAACACAATCTAAATTATATTTATCAATAAAATCGGGCTTTTTTTAAAATTTTAAATTATAATTTAATTAGGAATGATATAGAAATAATATTGCAAAGTTAATTTCCATAATCTTTTAATTTAATTTCAATAACTTTGATGGAGCAACCTTCATAATTAAACGTAAACACAAAATTAAATAATTTTCGAAATATTGCCAAATATTATTTATTATCATTATTTTCCTTTCGTTAAACAAATGTGCTCACTGTGTAACAAAACAAATATTTTGGTGGAATAATTGTGTCTATCTTTACAGCATATCTTGCCAACATATATGAGGGGGGGTGGAAAGAAACCCTTTAAAATTATAAAAGAAGTGTAATTGTCAGCAGTAAAGCATGTTTATATTCAAATCAATTTAAACAACTCCTGCATCTGAATTTTTAATCTGCAGCAATTTATGTGTGGTCGTGGCCGAGTGGTTAAGGCGATGGACTAGAAATCCATTGGGATCTTCCCGCGTAGGTTCGAATCCTACCGACCACGTGTGTGATAGTTTTTTTCGTTCTTACACTGGTGTTTTGCGCTGCTTTTATTTATTCTACCAATTTAATTACTGGTCCTTTTTTTTTTCCTTCAAAAGATTTCTGTAATTACTTTTTTGAAGTAATAAAAACAATTATACTTTTTTCTGCGTAATATTTTTATTGTTTCTAAGTATCTTTTGAATAGAATTTTTAGTATCTTTCAATTTTTATAAAATAATGAAACAGCCGTTTTTATTTCTATTTTATAACATTTAAACTTTAATTATATATATATTTTTTAAAACTGATTCAATTATGCAAGTAGAAACGAATTGTCATTTAAAAATTTCTTATTTTTGTCATTGGAAGCTGCACCCAAGAGTGTGACTTTAATCTTTGCAAGACTGAATCTATAACAATCCGTTGCGTAACAAAAGAGTCATAAAAAGTAGTAAATATTTTTAGAAAAATGAATTAGAAGTCTTGTATCTTACATAAATAGCTACATTTCAAAATGAGTATTTTTGAGCTGATTTCAAGAACTGGAAAATCTAGGTTTGAGTCATAGAAATAAAATCAAAGTTTTATGACAGAATATGTAGTTCTGTAAAAATATTAAGAGTCAATATTTAATAATTTAATAATATTTCTATCAAAAATATTAAATTTTACGAGAGTTTCTCTTCTTTTAATAATTTTGTGGATAAGGGGAATAAAATTTTAGATTTTTACTGTCATAAAAATCTTTTTCTTCTTCTTCTTTTTCTTTTTTTTTTTAATTATTTGATTTTATTTCAAAAAATCTTAACACCAGCCGTCGTCTTACTATGTCTCAGAAACATTAGTAAAAAATATTTTTAACTTATTTACTAGTTTTATTTTACCCTAGAAATATAGGTGTTTGTAATTAATCTATACTAGGAGCACAAATATTACATAGAATTCTATACTTTCTGAAGATGGAACAAAAAAAAATCCATTGATATTATTTAAAATAGATAATAAAAAAAGAGATCAGATGAATAATATTACTTCTAAGTAATTTGTGATCCTATAAATCAGAAAAAGCATAAATTTTCTAAAATAAATAAATAACCGTAAAATAAATTAATCATACTGAAAACGGAAACTTTTATTCTTTACGTCCCTCAAAAGAAATTCGAGAGAGTGAAATTCATGTCTTTCAAGTGCTGATTATTTTCAAGTAAGACTTGTTAGTGGAGGAATGACATAAATGCCGTCCTCTGGATTCAATTCGTTAGTTATAACGGTTTTTTAAAAAGTTACTTTCAACAAATATCACCTTAAAAAAATAAAGCAAAACTATTTTTACATCGGATTTATCAATTCCTGAGGGATGGAAGAGCTAAATATATTTAAAAAAATTTAAATTTCTTAAAATATAAAACTTAAATGAAATGTCTAAAAATACAAGAATATTATTCTGAAAAAATAGTAATAAAAACTTTTGATTATTTTAAATATTTGCTTAATGCACATACATCTAGTATGTTTATCCTATATTAACATGTTTGTAATAAATAATCTTTAATTAATAGACTTACCCATTCACAGTTTCTAAGATCTTGTTGCAAAGTTTTCGAGTATCAAGCAATCCATCAATTATACATTACGATCTATATAACACGTGCTGCCATCTATTGAGATACGAATGTACAATTCATTGATATATAATTTTGCCCAATTAATCTTTTTTTTTTTAAAGTAAAAAAAATAAACAATAACAGTTTTTCTGATTATGTCTATCCATCTGCTTGTGTATACATAAATGCGATGATAAAAAATGACTGAGAACAAAGTAAAAGAAATTAATTTAGTGTTCCTACACTGAACTGGGAGATCTGTATTAGATTTCAGACTTAAATTCAAGAAACAAATTTTTCTAATTACATATTCGAATTTTTATAAATAAAAACGAGACACTTTTACAAAAATTATTCAACATGCTACATTCATTCCGAGCACAATTAGTTCATATACTTCAATTATCATGGTTATATATTTATCTGTTGCTATTCATACAGAAATTAAGTTATCACAGAAAAGGTTTATTATTTCATTTATTTACCCGCGTATTACTGATGTACTAGAAAATTATTATATATGTTATTACAAACATTTTGTAACACTTGTCCGCATTGCGAAAAGAAAATATTAAATATAGGGCCGGATAATCAAATAGACAACAGTCTAAAGGCCTTGAAGTTCGGGGGGGGGGGGGGGGTCCGGTTTTTTTCAGAATAATTTAATTTTGTTCTGTCACTGAATTATGAAGACAGCATGCTCCATGCTATTCACATTCCAATCAAATATCGACATTTTGGAGTATTAAAAACATTCCTAACTAATTAACTTTTGCAAATTTTATGTTATGTTCCTTTATAGTTCTAAAAAATATATTTACTACTTATAATTTTTGAAAATATCCGATTGTATAATTAGAGAATATTTAAACTGTGTTCAAAATTTTTATCATTTTTAAAAAATTATTCTACATAAAATTACTTTTAAACTTTATATTTTCATTTTTTTAAAATTTGGTATAGTGGAATCAACACTTTTTGAGATTGATCCGAAATTTAACGTCTTATGAATTTAGTTTTTCAAAAATTTGTTACTTAAAACTGTTAATAGAGATATTAAATTAAAATCAATGAAAAAGATATCTGATTTTGGAAGTTAAGAAAGAGGAAAAACACCTTAATCTCATTGTGATTAATTGTAATTATTCATATGCAAGTTCCCACAATTATGATTTTAAAAAATAAAATTTTAAAAATAATGGAAATCAGAAAATTATATAAATAGATCAGATATAGATAGAATAAACATTATATTCAATTTATCGTTGTTATGATCTACAAAA
>JAPMOR010096005.1:589238-772058 GCA_026543865.1 Argiope aurantia | reverse complement strand
CATATATAATACGGTATACCTGAATGAATGTTTCTGTGCTCATAATCAGATGATTTTCAACTAAGTAAGAG
This sequence comes from Argiope aurantia, assembly GCA_026543865.1. NCBI lineage: Eukaryota > Metazoa > Arthropoda > Arachnida > Araneae > Araneidae > Argiope > Argiope aurantia. The sequence goes on along the minus strand of JAPMOR010096005.1, from coordinate 771,987 downwards.
AGCAAATTTCTTTTTGGCTTCGGCAATTCCCTTGAAACATTTAGATTGTAAGCCATAGCAGTTTTCTACGATTTTATTAGTTTTTAGTCGTTGGAGATGCAGTTTCTCCCTTCAATAGGATGCCAAGGCGAGTTGATGATCATGAAATTCCTTTAGATGAAATTTTTTAACCAAGTTTTCTCATAATTTGTACATTTTTTCTCCTGGGAATAAAAAACATATGAAGAATGATGAACATGTGTACCCTGGTTAGGGTTAAAAAAATTGCTTATATCTCTCTCTCTCTTTCTTTTTTACTGAGTAGAACTGAGTAAACTGACTGGTAGTTTTCAGAATATTTTGTTGTTGTTGAGTAGTTTCTTAATGAGTAAAACTGAGTTTAGTGCTGAGAGAAATCCTTGTGGAAGTTGCTGTTTGTAAGAAAAAGTATTCCAAAATGTTATATGTTTGGTGAAAATGTCTTTGTATTACATGTGTTCTCATTGTTTCTGTCACTGACCGAATTATAAAAAAGTACCTTAATAAAAATTTCCAAATCAGCAACAGATTTTTAAATGCAACAAAATTACGTGAACAACTTAATTCCATTTTTCAAAAGTTTTAGCTTAAAAGTTACGACATTTTCAGATTATATCGACATCCTCCTTTTTCTTTCTCTAGTTTAACAAAAAACTTTTCTAAAATTCATATTGCGGTTCACTTTCTGAAAAAAAATTTAAAAAAGAGATCTTTCTTTTGATATGCTGACTGAAAATCATTATGTTCACATGAGAAAATTCGACGTGAACATCAACGTTATTTTTATTGATGTAGTGCATTATCATTTTAGATTAAAGTTGAATATACGTTTAATCTAAAATAATAATCGTCAAAAATTATCCTTTTTTTCGGAAGAGAGATCTCTTTATCAATTATTTGTATTACTTATAAAATGTTTTTTAAATAATTTCTTTTCTTAAAACAAAAGAATGTTTAGATTGCTCTCGAAAAAAAGTTTAAAATAGAAACAAAAGAAAAGTAGCAAGTGAATATGATAAATTACTTGGCATTTAAATTTTGTTACGGAAAATGTCTTGAAAAATTCTTTATCACTATGATGTTTAAATTGGACATCTTCAATGTCATATGCTTTAAGGTAGTTGTTATGTATAATTTTCATTTAATATGAGCAATTATTGAAGCCAATCAAAAATGCTTATGCGCGATTTTCTGTTCAAGAGAGAATTTTTCATCCATAATAGAAGGAGGAAAATGGATTGAACTTAAAACCGTGGTAAAATGGAAAGCATTTTTTGCTGAACATGGGATTTATTTTCACTCAATATATGGAATTTATAAAAAATTGGCTCTGAAATTTGTTTCTCAACTTATTCAAACTTTGATGATATTATTTACTTTGGAGAGAGGGAAATCATGCAGACGACTTTCACCTGCAGTTCCTTAAAATAAATAATTCTAGCATATAATTGTAACGCAATGTTCAAGAGTCACGCAGTTTTTTTGTAATTATATATAAAGTGTGTTAATTACAAAATTATTTAAATTTACCAAAAGAAAAGAGGCCAGTCTGATAATAAAACATTAAGATAAAATTACCTTTTTTTATTTTACTTGAAGCGAGGAAAAATATCACATTGAATTATTTTCACGAATAATCTCAGTAGATGATTTCTCTGCTCTTTCTTACAATTGCAATAATCTTTCTTAATGTAAAATTTCTTTGTACAACTAACACAATTTAATATACTGAGAGATCCATATAAAAAGAAAACGGAGGGAGAGGAATTGATGGAAATGTAGGAATTTGATTGGAATTTTTTTGGAATTTGATGGAAATGTAGATCAAATATACCAAATAAATACAAGCGATTGGTTAAGATAATACGTTTATTCATTTGGAGACAAATGGAGCTTAATTTATTAAAATATATGGCCTAAATTTCATTTGATAAGCACAAAATTCTCACTTAGTATAAAAGCACTTTGATAACAAATATAATGTAAAAACTTGGGAATTAATGTATTCTTCATAGAAGATTCATACTTTTATACTATTTTGATAAATTTCAGAGCGTTTATGTTATTTTATCGACATTGTAGATATAATCATAGCTATAAAAGAAACAATTTCTTACAATAACCAAAGCTATTTTATTTGTACAAATTTAGTTATTTGTTGAAAGTAGAAATAAAAGCCTCATATCTCTTCGGGGAGTTTCATTTCAAAGTCAGGCCACTTTTCTGATAATAATGCATCAAACATGAAATCTTTCTATTAAGGATCTTTCTATTTAGGAGGATTAAAACACTATAACAGATGTATAGGAATGTAAAATATCTATCTTAAACTTAGATCTAATTTAACTGTCTTCACTTAAATGAGAATTTTTAAAAAAATTGTAACATTCAAAAAGAAATCAATGTAAAATCTAATATTTTTCATTCCAAAATCTACATTTTGATTTTAACAATAAAATGTTCCTTTGAGAATTTCTTTTCTTAGGCTTCTTAAAATAATCTAAACGATGCTTTAGGTGTATTTAACAGAAAGCTTAAAACAAACAAGGACTCTTGATAAAGCATAATTCAAAGTTATAAACGACTGGAAGCGATTGGAAAAAATTTTAAAATCTTGTTTTGACATTGTTATGTTTACCTTCTATTGTTTGTTACCAGACATTGTTTTATGTTCTAAAGCAAATTTAATAGTTATAGAAAGTTAAATTCATCTGCTACTAATTCATATCATTTGAACCATAGAAAACTAGTCATCAAGGTATGAGAGATAGTATCGATTAACGATAGTAATATTAGCAATAACACTTTCTTTTTAGTAAATGTATATTGTAAGCACTCCGAAGAAATTTTTCTGGCAATCGCTGCTACATAGTAGAAAACGAGAGCGTGAATTGGATTTTTTATACTTTTCGTATGCATACACATCTGATTAGAAGAAAATATGATGATTTGCGGACAGATCATTCTTGCTTTGTTCTCAAAAGATCAACAACGATAAAAACAAAACATAATCAAATTTTTAAAAATTACTTAGCAGATAATATACATAATTATATATTGGTAAAGCAACTTAAAAACTTACATAATTTAAATAAACTCGCGATTTTAGAAAAATTGATGCAAAGGGAAACAATATGTACCATATTAAAAAAAAAAAAAAAAAAAAGTGGGACAGGAATTGAATACAAATAACACGCCGCATGAAAACACCATTTTGAGGTCTCAATCAAAGAAATTTCTCCAGATAATTGAAAAGAAATAACCATCCATCAATTTCTCTAAATTGAGGCAAGATAAATTTCTTCCGACACCCTTTTGAAAGCACTCTTTCAACTACTCTTAAATGCGCAACTTTAAGAATAATTTACGAGCTTTTCACACAATCTTGGAGCACTTCATAAGTGACTCTTTCGTGATTGGCTTCTTCTTATCATTCGTATTTAAAACGTTACGAAAACTGGCGGTGTGATGATTGGCTTTTGTCCCGTCAAGGTAAGACCGAGAAGGCGAAAGAGGAACCGAAAACAATCGTCGTCTCCATGTGTGGTCCAACCAAACACTCCAAAGTGCACATTAGGCACTCAGGGGGCAGGGTATATAGGATGGCAGTTAAGGCTGAGATAAGCCGATAGTAAGTTCAGTCGACCTTTACACCTAATGAGAGGTTTTTAAGTTACCGGAGCGGGAACATTAAATGGCTTTACACGTATTATATATTAATGGTCTTCAGGAGTTTGGAGTTTCTTCTCTGTTATTTTGATACTGAGAGATACAGATTCCAGCTTCCGTGCAATGTGATTTCTACTTTGTTAGCAGTGGAAATGTGGGAATATTCCCGTATTCCGAGAAATTTAGGCGTCTATGGATGGGTTTCGTTTCCCAACGAGGAGGGAAAAAAGAAAGAAACAAAAGAAAGCATCCATCTTCTTCCTAAATTGCTTTTTTCTTTTTTTCATGTGTTATAGGACATTTTCAGTTTTCTTGTTAGGCGACTCTCTTCACATTTTTTTTTTGGTACTATATTCTAATGTAGAGAAAAGGCGAAAAATGTTTTATGGTCTTTAGAAACCCATAAATAGTCTACTAAAGTAATTTCTTCTGCGTTTATCAATTAGTAATATATTCTAAAAATGACACAAAATGAGAAATAAAAAAAACACATGCAAATGTGTGTAAGGGCTCCGTCCCCACATATTGCTTAGACGATGTAAATATGATTCTTAAGTCTTGTGAATAATTGAAAAATATTGAGAATATGAAGTGAAATCATGAGGAGTACGTATTAATCAATTCTTAATTTGCTAGATTAAATCCCTGTCTTCAAGCAGTTTCAGAGCATAATTTTAAAAATATCACACTCATTAGGCCGTTCATGCATTTCCTTTATTTTTTTTCTTAATTTCCTTTAAAAATATTGCATCAATTAAAAAAATTATTATTAACACTTATAGAAAAATTACAAATCTGACCGTCTCTTCATAACCATGAACTTAAAATTTTGTATAACGCCTGCATTTCTATATTTGCAATATCTTTGCATTTTAAGACATTAACGCAAATATTTCCCAATATATTAATACAAACATTAAGTGAAATTTCTTCGTATTTTCAAGATACAAACTGGAGCTCAAATATGAAGATAAAATTTGATCAAATTTTGATCAAAAACAAAAATTCTTATGTATGATCTGGGTTATTTCAGGAAACTAAGAAGGGAGTTTTGCAATAAGTCTTTTCGTTACAGATTTTAAATTCGATCTTGATTAAATATTTTAAATTCCTTGACATTCCCATATAGATTATGACAATAAGATTTGTAATAAAGAGGATTTCTTCAGTTCGTCCTACCACGACAAGCCTCTATATGCATGAGGGATGTAAATTGTTTAAATCAATGTTCATGTACAGATTTACAGTTTATACGGTGATTATATTTTCATTCATATTAAATTACTATTCTTATTTTCATGCTTCTTTTGTCTCTACTGCTTCTCATCATATTATTATCTTGAGTAAATTTGATTTAATTATTTCTTCGGCATTCAGAAAGCGATCGATTTTCTTGTGAGCCAATCATTGCCCCACAACTTCAGATTAGCAGCTTGGTTAATTACTATTTATCGCTACTGAGCATATATGTCTTAAATACTAGGAATGCATTCTATAAAAAAACGTGTGAATTTTTAAATTTAAAAATTGAAACGGTTGAGCGTGAAAATATTGAACCCTTCCCGTTAAAGAATTAACCACCGATGTATGTAGCAATCCTTTATTTTTATTTATTCATTTTTTAAGTCCTGACGCTTTTGAAAATTTACTGTAAGAGCAAGTTTCACTGTCTTCGTTCATCCGTCTTCCTGGAATGAATTTCGAGCGCCTTTTCAGAAAGCAGAGTCGGCGACTTATATTTTCTTATTCTTGTATGACAAAAATAAGAAAATAAGGGCGCAGTGCTGAAAATATAAAAAGTCGCCCTACTTCTTTGCTGCTGTCTTTCTACGAGTTACTTGATATATTTACAGCTTCACACCTAATTTTCTTAAATGGTCATAAATTGCAATTAGTTGAATTCTCATCCAAGTCCTTTAATCCAATTTCCTTATATTTTAACATTATTCTAAGTCTGTCTACAGGAAAAAACACATAATGCTTATTGGAATATCTCCATTAAAAAAAGATGTATGTATTTAACATCAAAGATGAAAATTTTATTCCTTATAATTACAGTACAAGAATTATAATCATTTACTCAATTAATTTTTTGAAAACTACAATTATTTTTCAAATATTGCAGTAGAATTTATTATTGTATTCGACTTTAGACGCAGAATATCTTCGTGCTTCAATTTGTGCTTTTCTTCACTCAAATCGTAACAACATAAAGTGAATTAAAAACAAACAAAAGAAATAACAACTAAAGATAAACAGTAAAACACCAGCTTTTAATAAAAGAGCTGTTATATATCTAGGAATAATTTTAATTTTCTCAAAAACTTAGGCAAAGTTTAAAGTTTTATGATTCGCAAGTTATTAGCTGTCGCCCTGGCATAGGGGTAGTCCCGGTTCGGACATGGTTATTCTTCATCTGTGTTATATCTGCGAAGTGTGTGAATGCGCCTCCCTGTAAAAAGGGGTTGTACAATCGAATGTAATGCATGAAGTAGCTACATCGTAATCTTGGCACTACTGAAAAAACAAGAGAAGCTCACTTGGCTTAAATTGCTGGCCGTTAACTGCCAGCTGGATTGTAAAGTGCCATAAGTCACAACAACACCAAAATTTATTAAAATCAACCATTCAAGGATTGTGCTACAACTATTAAATTGATTATACTTAATTCAAAATGGAGTAATAACGTTGTTTTTTATTATTTATTTTTTACTCTTGCATTCCAAGTTGCAACATTATGCTGTGCCTTAGAACTGAGGGAAAAAAAAAATTAGAGTTTAGTTAAAAGAAAATAGAAGGCTATTTTATTTTTCAATTTTGTTAAGAACTAATTTCAACAGTTCAAAGAATATATTAATACTTTTACTTTCCTTGTCAAAATTACTTAAAAAAAGTCCACATATAACATAAACTGTGGAGCTTTAAAAAAATTAAATATTTTGTACAAACCCTATTGTACTTAGGATAGCCTGAGCATACTATTTGCTCCTAAGTGCAACAATGTGCGTTCATGGAAAATGTAGTGAGAAACACTGTTAGCGGTTATTAGCACAATAGAATTAATCCTATCTTTACATAAAACATACATCAAAGTTATAATTCATATATTTATATTAAACGTAAACAATAGAAGTAAAAATATAAAAATCAAGAAAATAATGACAAAACACTTACTCTAAGACACTTTTTAATTTTTCTTGAGCAACAACAAACACGGGGTGAAAACACCAAGCTTTCTGAACTGCTTCCAGCTGTTAGACGAATAACTACATGTCAGTGGTCTCTCACACACTAAATGGTAGAGGATTACTATCTGTCCCAAAGTAAAATTGTCCCAAGGCGCAGACTCTTCCCCTGTCATTAAATAAATTCAGTGTAATCATTTCACACTAAGGTGATTTTCCCAATTATTTTTTTTATTTCATTATGTTGAAGATTTAAACAAAATCACTTGTTGGAAAACTTTTTACGACTTACAGATGAAGAAACGCTTTGCCACATGTTTACATTGTATTTTTTGTACAATCATTAGATCTAACTCTCTTATGCGCTTAAGCCACCATGACGAGCCGCGAAAAAAAATTATGTCTGAAACTTAAGAAAAGAAAGACAATTAGTAATTTTGAAGCTTGAATAAACAATTGAAAAATGCTGATGGAATAAAAATAGTCAGCGTCTGAGATACGGATTTTCTAAAGACATCAGCGAATCGAACTTCGATGTGAAAATGCTGAGATTTTGTTTTATGTTTCAAGTAAATGCTGTTCGGAATGGCATCTGATTTGAACACACACTGGATACAGCAATTTTAAAAATATCCGTTTTAAGGAAAATTTAGCTCAACAAATAATGCAAGCCAAAAATGTAAAATTAAATGAATATAATGCTACCTAATCAGAAATCAGCAAAACAGTTGGATTATCCCATATTTCAGTTATTTAAAAATATTCTTTCCTTATTTCAGTTATTTAAAAGTATTCTTCCATTATTTCAATTTTTTAAACATTTCTTTTTTTTCATTTCAATTTTTTTTAACATTTCTTTCTTTTTTTTTTTCTTTTTTTTTCCCTCGCTTCAATTTTTTTAAACATTTTTTTCATTTCAATTCATGAAATTGTTTTAACTTATTTCTGTTTTCGAAAATCATTCCTTCATTTTCCTATAAAATGTTTTTGAGTAATACAGAAAACTGAAAGCAAAAAAAAAAAAAGTTTCCACCTGTTTTATAGCATTTTCCTATCATGCAATTGTTTCTGCATTCTCAAAGTTACATCAGTTATTACTTGACTGATCCACTACAAATGTTTTTTTTTATTTCGTATAATTTCGTAATATCCATTTAGAGTAAATTATTTTGAAAGAAAGACAAATTTTGTCATCGAGTACAAATTACTTTTTATATTTATCACCGATTCCCTCTAATATATTTTGATGCCAGTTTTTTTTTAATACAAATTTTAACACAGTGAATGCGTGATCAAACTATATTCTTGTTTCGTAATGGACTAACAATTGAAGTTCAGCAATCTTTTCTTTAGAAACTAATGAAGAAAATAATTATCCTTAATTATTCTTCAGTCTTTCGAATTTTAGTGTGGGCAAGTGTTGATTCCAATCGGAATATCATACTAGATGTTTTCAAATAATGTTCCAATGAAAGGAGAAAAAGAAGAGATACAATTCTACCAACTGGCTGATCTAAAAATTTCTAATTGTTAGATAGGGGCTCAAGAAGAGGGGGAAAAAAAGGAAAATAATTTGTAGAAATAATAATATTTCGCATATTTAACAATATTATATAGCTTCAACTATATATGTGTAAAGTTTTATGCATGGAAATGTCAGCAGTATTTATTCTGACGTATGAATTTTGGAAAAAATATTAAAATTTTGGCATGAAAATGATCGTGAGATTATATAACTAGCTGATCATAATCCAAAACTACGTTGAAATCTTTATAATTCTTTTGGAAATATTTTAGAAAATTCAATTCGATTAATTAGCTCATTTTACTTTAAGCGAAATTAACTTAAAAATAAGCCTTCTATCGAATTTAAAGTTTTTAGCTGCCGTTTTTTTAAACACGCCAATTCTGGCTTTTAAATCATTGCGTTTATGCTGCTCTTTTGATAATATTAATTCCTTTCTAAATACAAGTAATTGCTGAAGTAATTATTTATAAAAACTTGATATTTCATTAAAATCTAGCTATCAATATATCTACAATTAAGTAAATTGGACAAACTCAGAAAATAACTTTTACAATATAATATAATTTCCTATTTTCTATTTAAGTCATGATAGCATAAGCCAAAATCGATATTTGTGAAATGGTCATTCATTAATTATAAATAAGGATAAGGAACAGGAAAGTTTTCGCATTTTTATCTTTATTAAAAATTACGTAATTAATGAGTTCTTCATTAATGCAGCTGTGGTGCAACCAACTGATACAAAAAACAACGAAAGAAATCAAAAGGAATCAATCATTTGAAAAAATAACGAAAATACTCGATTCTGCACACGTAGAATTTGATATCAGTTTCTTAATGGTTAGTATTATAAATATTGCCTGATTAAACGAGTCTGACACTATTGAAAAGTAATTAATTTTGTTGCTGCTTTATCTTAAATAAAAGTAGATATTTAAATAAAAACGGCGCATTAAATAGCTGCAAAAACTAAAAACAGAGAAACTTAAAATGAGTTCCTTTTTTCCCCCAATTATTTTAAAGCAAAGAAGCTTCTTAAAACCATTCTATTTAATTACTTAATTTAACATTATCTTTTTATTCAGGTAATACATTATTATTATTTACATTTGTAATTCGTTTTCTTAACATTTTAATGATCGTCCCAAACTCAGTGAAAGTAATTTCCGTTAACATATTCCTGAAGCAGATAAATATTTTTTCTTTAACATAAGATTAACCTTTTCATCGTACTCGTATTTTGTTTGAATTGTTTGTAAGTAAATAAACTTTTAATTTAAAACCTAAATTATCTTCTTTTAGATTGATTAAGTTCAAATATTAAAATGTAAATAAGTGTAAAATTGGGAGAATTATGTTGAAGTTTACAAATTCGCTTTGATTATATTTTGATTTTTTGAATAATTTTATGCAAAACTCCTCAATGTTGATTTTTATAATTCTTAGAAAACCTTTCGCCAATTATATATGGTAAATAAATTTGGTATAATTTTTTAATAAAAAAAAAACTTTTCTCAATCTTGCTATGAATTCGTGGGCTTCAGATGACATTTGAAAATATGGTATATAATTTGTTACCTAAAATAATAAGTTTGAAACTCGAAAAAAGTGTCCTTTTCAGAAATTGTATTTGAAATACGAATAAAAATGAAAATCGAAGAATTGTCTGTGAATAATACCATCAATGCAACTAATAAGGACACCTGCCAGTTTGACTGTTAGTTTTAACTTTTACCAGAAAAGATGTTTTCTATCTTGTAAAAAAAATAAATCTTAAGAAGATACTATAGTAACGAACCGAGATGAATTACTCCAGTATTATTTCCTTTAAATGAGGAAATCTGCTTTTGTTTGCCATTTAGAGCGGCCATTCGTATTTTGATCTCGTAAATTTACCCTTTTTCCGTGTAGTTATTGGGTTGAAGAAATGTAATGCACTATAGAACCTGATAAGATTTTTAATACTCATCAGTAACAAGTGCTGAGTTTTCTCTAAACATTTATTTTTCTTGCATGAATTACAAAAGAATTTGTAAATCTAGCGGCACAGAAAGAAGGCCATAGGTAGCTGTAGTATTATTTCTTTAAAATGCAAGAACTTTTTTTTTTTTTTTTGCCTTGCATTGTATGTTTTTAAACCTTGTGACTGTTTAAATTTCTGTTAACATTCTGAAATTTCCTTGAAGGCGCGTCTTATCATAACATCTGTTTGCTTGATTGAAATAAAATTTAGTAGGGATGAATTTATTGAGAAAAAAGACCTACTTACTACTTAAAGTGAAAACAAAACGACCTACTTACCTTCGCTGGGCATATTAACTTTAAAGCATTGTATTCAAAAAAACTTAAATGTTTAAAAAAAAATTCTTTTAAAAACTTAAAGATGACTCCCATCGCTGATAAGAACACGGTTTTTTTTTAAACTTTTTATCAACATTACTATAGTTATCAGTGTTAGTTTGAAATAAGGATTGCTATACTCCCTTCATATATCCTATTTCCAATATATATAAACTCTTTTGAAACCTATCATTAATGAAACTCTGTAATCGAAAATAATGATGCATTATTGATTTATTTAGATCTATGTATTAATGTAAAAAATCTAGCGTGTTTTCTAGTCAGATAAATGTTCAATTATTGCTTCCAAATACAAAAATCACTACATGGTATAATATAAAATTCTATTTTGAATTCACTTTTTCAATTAGAAAAAATTTATCATCCTAACTTTCATCTGAAAAATAGCAGTTCTATTTAAATAAATGGAAAGAAACATCTAAAAGCAAACTTTTCTATCAGCATTTAAACATACGCTCACATCCGACATCGTGAAAACATCGAAATATCTTTCGGCAATCGTCCGAATGCTTCGCGTAGATGTCATCTGCTGTCGTCTGCATTTGTCCATGACAGCATTCTAATGTTAGATGCAAATGTAAGTTTTTCGCATTATTTCAGTGGGGTATTGGTAGCATATGGAGTTCATTTTTCACGCATTTGTTATTTTTTACAACTGAAAACATTTATTTAGCTGATTAAATGTCCTCGAAATATAGCCGAAAAATCCATTTGTTTCTCGGAGGCCATTAAAATCGCAAACTAACGTTGCTCCTAATGTATCTGTATTTGCAAAATAGAAGTTACATTATATAAGATATATTTCTTGGCACTCTTTATTCGTTCACAGTCATCATGTAAAGGACATATAAATTTGACATTGAAAAAACGCATTAGACGACCTGATTATTTCTGTGCTAATAGAGATGCTTTTCGTTAAATTTTTATATCAAGTAAAGGAAGAGCTGTCCAAAATCAGGGCATTTATAAAACAAATGCAATTTTCTATCCCACAAATATTATTCTGAATACATCTGATTACAGGAACTAATAGATGACAATGGAGGGTTGGTTTAGTTTTGAATGTCGGAAATTGTTAAGTAAAGAGCGACATTTCGGCCATTTAATCTCTTAGAGTGTATTTTGTACTTTCTTCGTCCAGTCCATCTTGAATTGTTGAGCACGTTCCTGTAAGATAGATGTTTTAGAAACCATAATGACAGTGTTACCCATTTCAACAAAGTACTTACAAGCGCTTTATGTTCTGTTTTTCTTAGAGCAAACTTGGAAGTCTTTAAGTTGCAACTCAGGAATCGTTTCAATTTATGGGAATGCTGTCTGTCTAATCTTATTTTGGCACTCCTTAGACAATAATTACGAAAGCGTGTAATCGGCTTCTGGACTTCTCCGACATCTGTATCGCTCGGAACACGTATTATTATATAATAATGTTTTGGAACCATTAAACTGCCATTAAACAGCTCGTTTGTAATTATCGCGGTTGTAAAAAGAACAACCGTATAATCAGTCTTTTCGAAAGCTGCTTATGGTTGTCGTTATGGCTCAAAATATTAGAGTGGGGTATCGTAATTAATTTAAAAATCGAACTGTGGGATTTCTGAGGTGGGTTAGGTCTAATTGGTTACCTCATCGATCTTTATTTCATTAGGATCGTTTGAAAGTGTGGATGAACGGAAGTAAATCAAGTAGTCGTTAGCAATGAAGATTTTTAATTTCACAATTGGGACTTCAAAGATGATTGCATTATGTCAACGGAACAACTCGTCAACAATTTGCTTTTCGAAAAATTAAACAATCTGTTTTCGTTTTCGTAATAGAAATAAGCCCCATGTTTCGGAAATTTGGAAATGAATAAATGAAGGATAAAACTTTCTGAATAATAATAATGACGATGATGATTTTATCATTTACAGATGAATCATTTACAGATGTGTATTATTTGATATCGTGCACTGGATGCACTTGTATTGTTGCCCTTTATTAGATATAAAAGTATAGCGCTTACTGACATTGTGTAGCAATATTTCCATGATTTCTGTCTTTACTGGTAAAAGCTGTTAAAATGACGAAAAATAGTGAATAAATTTATAAATATTAATATTGCCACTCACAATTATATTCGCCATTTATCTGTTTTTAAATACAAGTCGATATTCTTATTTATCAATAATTTTTTTTTCCTAATTGCAAAGACACCATAAAACTTTCTATCAGTTTAATATTTCCGGATAAAATACTAGATAGGATTAATTCAGGGGCCAAGATAATATCTACTTCAATATTTCAAAATGATATGTTATGCATAATATGGAATCTAAAATATTCTTGAGAAACTGACTAATGAAAAAATTTTATACCTCTTGTTAGTTTACTGAAAAGCGAATTACATCTGAGATCTATTTAAAGATCTATATACCTCTAACTGAAAGTCACATATTGCATGCATCATTCTGCGGTGCATTATATCTTTATTATGAAAGCAGGCGCATTACCTACGTCTCCTATAGAGGTCAAGATTTATGAAGTGCGGAAAAGTAACAGGAGGACGCCTCCCACATGAGTTTTTTTTTCTTTCTTTCTTTCTTTCTTTCTTTCAGCAAAGAAGAGAAAGAAACGTCTGTTGAACAAAGATGAAAATACATCCATCTTGGAATGCTAGGGAGGGGAGCATGTACCCTAGAGCCTTTCCTTTTGAAAAAAATAAAAAATGAAAACATTTGACTGCACCTTAGATCAACCAAAGAACGAATGGATAAAATAAAGGCCTTTCATTCGTTGAGGGACTAGAAAATGGATGTTACGAATTAGACAGGTGTTGGCAGAAAACATAGGAAGGATCAAAATATAGAGTCCAGTTTGGTATGCCTAGAGGTGCTACTCATTAGAACACATACATTAAGGGAAGGAAACTCTGCTTCCAAATTAGTTTTTTCTGATATAGCTAAGTGGGCTCAATCTTCGAATTCGGTGGAAGAATGAATTGTGTTAGGAAAAGTAAGGTAAAAATTAACACTTTTCAAATTGTAATCCTCGTTATTTTTTAATGCTCCCACTTTATCAAGTATTGATTATATGTTTACTAATTAGCATGTTCATAAACCACAAATAGAAATTATTAAATAAATATCTACAGATAATATAAATTATTATTTAACGGTTAGTTAAGTAATAATTACTGTTTGATTCAATAACAAAAGTCAAAGCATCATTCTCGAATTTCAGGAAGATTGTAACATATTATTGGGTGTATGAATAAGACTCCGTCAGTTTTTAGTTGAAAAAAAAAACACTTTTGTTATAAACACTAAAGATAGATTTATTCTAAATATTTCTCTTCAGAAATTGTAACATTGCTCATATTTCGGGGAATAAACGAATATCGTGACCTAAACGTTTTGGTTATTTAGATGCAATCCAGCTATCAAGTCAATTTTTGATATTTGCGTGGAAACTAAACCTCTCTTCACAAACGGTGCTCTACATGGAGGGAAACAAATACAAATCTGAAGGAGCAGCATCTGGTGAAAATAGCAAGTGGGGCAGTACACTTCAATGAAGTAGCTCTAAAGATTTTTTTTTCACTGTTTGGCAAAATGTGGCACGTTTTGCCGTTTTGGAAGACTACCTTATCAAGCCTTTTGCCATATTATGAACATTCTCCTTCAGTATTTCGTTCAGATTGATCAACTGTAGCTAATATCGTTCACCATTCATGCTTTCATCAAGTATTGCGTCCAAATCTGCATCTATGATTTTTTTTTCTTGTCGTTTACCATGTTCTTTGTCATGTGTATTGAAATCATCAGTTTTAAATCGCGTAATTAGTCTATGCACTGAATTAATCATCAAATCTGATTCTGGCCAGAAATACTCATAATAAATGTGTGTATATATAAGACTATTAAAAAGGGGCGAAGTTATATTTATACAACCAATATATCGCAATATCTTATTTTAGATTTTATCTTAGAATATAACCTATTCCAAGACCGAAGGGACATTTAAGTATATTCAAATCAATGCCATTCTTAGAAAATAACCTCGAAAGGGTTAAAGCTCTCTTTATTTCAAGATATAGCTTTTTTAAAGGTTTCCGACTCGCAATCTTTTCCTTTTCGAAGAAACTTAGCGACCCGAATCTACAGTAATTTAAAACAAATATATCTGCCCTTTCATATCAAATATTATTCTTTCCGTTTAAATAAAATTTGTGCATTCAAAACGTATCGAAGTTAGCTCTGTGATGAAATATCTAGATAATTTAGTTTCCTTAATGAATACGTATAATTGACATGTATCGCTATAAATTTTTTAATGCTTGCTATAAAATTTTTTAAAGCATTTGATCAAGTTTATTTGACAAGAAACAGGTATCATACTTCATCCCAAAATTCTTATTGATTTCTGAGAAATACTTGGAACATATATCTCTCAGTATATATATAATGCTTATGTGGCCACAAAATTAGGCCGAAATTTGTTAATCGTCATTTGGCAATAACTCGCACACTCGGATTGTTTACATGCTTACTTCAGTAGAAACAATGCTATTTATTTTTTAGTTGGATTGTACGAAAAAATGAGTTTAAGCCAAGTGATTAGAATTATAAATCGAAATAATTGAAAACGAGAAGTTATGGCCAATAAAAGTGTTAAAAATTCACTCATAAGCTTATCCAATCGAAATGAACGAAATATACGTGTGAAGTGTTTTTGTGTATGGAGAGAAGTTTCCGCACTATAGAAGCATTGCCAATTTTGGTCGCAAATTAATCTCTCCACTTTAAACTATAGAAGAATGCTCTTCCTTTATTGTCCATAATTTAAGATAGTAAAATACTTTGGGTACATATCCTCATTGGCATTATTTGAAAGAAAGACGTCTTTAAGTTTCTGGGAAACAAAATGAAAAAACCGCTAATAAAAAATATTGCCAATGAGAACCTATATTAAAGTTGTAACTTATAATATGATATATTTTTTATGATAAGATGTATTTCGTCAAAAATGATTGACATTATTAAATTATTCTTATTAATACTCGCCGTCTTGACGATTATCTCAATGTTATTAATATTATGTCGATCAATTTTGATGAAATACGTCTTATGAAAACAAGGAAAAGGAAGTAAATACAATTTTGATTTTTAAACATCTTAAAATTATTTAATTTTTCTGTTTAACATTTACATATATATATTTCTCTGTTACCAAGAAATTTTAATTTTATTAATTGACGATTTCGTTTTTAGTAATTGATGAAAATTGATGTTAGCATTTCATGCAATTTTAAATTATTTGAATTCTTCTTTAGTATTGTATGTATTTATAATTTCTTAGTACTAGCAGAAATGCATGCGAGCGAACGAAGCGACTTGGGTAACGTAGTGATCCCCAAAGAACATCAACGTGCTTCATGGGGGTTGGTGACCAGAGCGAGCAGGGTATGTAACCCCTCCCCCTAAGTTATATTTAAAGTAGAATCCTTCCCTAAAGTTTAATTTAAATGATTAGTAAGTTATTAAAAGAAACTTTTTTCCACTTGCCAAGTTATATTTAAAGTAGAATTCTTCCATAAAGTTTAATTTAAATGATTAGTATATTATTAAAAGAAACTTTTTTCAACTTGCTTCATAAAAAAAAAACTGTCAAAAATTTGTCAATGTTTTTAAAATTAATGTCGTGCTACATACCCAGAAGAAAATAAAATGCAGAAACAGTGCTTTTTTGCATCTTTATTATCTTAGTGCGTTTAAATAAAACGGCATTTCGGCAAAAAATATTTTGTAGAAGTTTGATTCAGTCAAATGAATGACTGTTGTTTATTTATTGAACAACAGTCGAACAATTGAAATTTAATGAACAACAGTTTCGATTATCAATCCATTTGAGCAGCGTATTTTAATTTTATCCAATGGTTGTTGGAAGAATACAGTAATAATGCATAATCTACAGATGAAAATAAATTTGAAACCAACGAAGTCATCAAAATTTTCTTCCTATAAGAAACTGAAACTGAATTTAGAGGGGATTCTTAATTTACATTTCAAAAATAAAATACAAAATACATTCCTCTGTATTTTCCCCCTCGTTCATTTTCCCACCATAAGACCACTTTTCAATATTTTAAAAATATTCAATGTGTATTTCTTAAAAGATATTGATCGGACTAAACTAAGCGATGCCGAAAGATTTTCTTTATAAATAACTTTCAAGCATAAAACACAGAGCGATTAATAAATTCTGTTTCATTGAAAAAAATTTAAGCGACTGGTTTATAAGGGTATTTTTAAAATTTATTTATTTAGAAATACAGTAAAGCGCCGTTTATACATTTCTCATTTATACGTCGTTTTATCACAATCTCGATTTATTCGTAATGACTGTAATGATAAGAACATCATTTATATAACTGACAGAAAGCAAATTTTCAGTTATATGTCATTTTCAATGTCGGAAAAGAATGAATTCTACTGAAAACAGAGATCCCTTTAGGTGAATACGTGAACTGTCATACTGACATGAGAATTATTCACAGTTGACGAATAAAGAGAAAATAAACTGTTTAGTACTAATTCAAGCACTGATGAAAAATGATAAGAAATTATCCCTTTTTCCTTAAATTTACTATGAATTTTATTAAAGATTTCTAACTTAATTTGTTTGTCAAAACACTAGTGAAACAATTTCCATAACTCAGTACAATACATGATGTCTATTAATTATTGACACTCATAGACAATCATACGAAATTTAAATACATTTTTTTTCAATTAAACGCTTAAAAGCATATAAACATAAATTGTATCATATATAAGCAGTATAATTTATATTCAATATATACAATAATGATATGATTTTTATAAATGCTTTTTTTAATTTGATTATTGTTTATAATATTATGTAGTTATATATTACTACTATTTTAAAAAATCGAAATTATTACTTATAAATAAATTTGGTTTAATAGTGTTAAATTTGTAATAATCAAAGCTGTTTATTAAAATTTAGAACGTACGTCCTCTTTTCATTTATACGCCGTTTTTTGTTAGTACAGTGCAAGTCGTATAAGCGGTGCTTTATTATACCTATACTCTGTTTTTTCCCCCCTCTCTCTCTTTTCACTTCCGAACTATTTTAGGGAAAATAATTTGCGAATTAAATTTCATCCAAAGAAATATTGTTCCGATTCCGAAATTGAGAAAGTGATCTTAAAATGAAGCATTAATTAATGGAAAATAAACGAACTATTTCAAAAAGTTTCACAGCAGTTTTGATTCAAATTTTTCTCGATTTGTTAAATTTATAATCCGCAAAAAATAATTAATAATCTGATGGAAGTGTAAGCATAAAAGCTACATAAATAAGAAAGAGATTTTGGAAAAACGTGTTATATTTTAGAGCCTTGATCTTGGAAAGATCGCAAGATTAAAACTTGATTCTTCGACGGATGCACTCTGTATTTGATCCTATGCAAATGAATCTGCCTAGAGTAAAACGATCTCGCAGTAATGTTGTCTGCATTACGAAATTACAATATTAAGAAACGAAATTTATACCGGAAACTGAATCATGTATAGCTCTAGAGTTCTTTAATCAAACTGGCATCATTATTAAATGATGCCAATTATATTTATTAAAATATAATTTGGTTTCAAAATTACGAAGTCCTTTCTGAAACAGTTCTCAAGTAATTTTAATATGGAAATTCAATGAGACTAAAATAAATTTATCTTTATTTGTAAGTGGTTAAATAATTTTATCTATTCATCTAATATTTTTAGAAGTCATGGTATTTTTAACATAGTTTAAATGCTCAAGTCGCAGAAAAAGTCATTTCTGTTTCACAAATTTTGAAACTAAAATTACAAAATATTTACCAATCTTTTGAAACGTAAGGTCATGTATGTATTGATCCCAGAATTTTTTTTTGTTTTTGTTTATAGGGATTCCGAAGGTTTTATTTCTGTTCAAGAGGAAAGAGCATTTCACTTAAATTACAAGGAATGTTGATTTTTAATGTTTATTTTTCAGAAATGTTTAAAAAGCAAATATGGCATAAATTATCAAGCAAAAATAATTGATTATACACATTTATATTAGAAATACATCGAACGAATTTGAAATTCTGGAATTTATCGTCTATCATCAAGGCGAAGAAAGATTTTCGAATTTTAAAAAGAATGATAACCGAACGTGCTTGAAAAATAAATTTTTACTTAATGCACTAAAGGTTATCAAGTTTATCGAATTTTTGAATCACACGTTATGAAAGCATTAACAATCGGAATATAAAAATTTAATTTGTGACCAACTAAAATGTGGAATGTATTAGGAAATGCAATAAAAAGGCAATGGAAAAGACAATTGTTAGATTTTCATCAAAGAATCTCGTCTCAGAATGTTTAAAATTAAATTTTGGCCTTGTATTCGAAATGCTTTGAAATATATAAAGTTCTTGTTTTTTAATTAGCATATACAAAAACAAAATCCCCCCCCCCCCAAAAAAAATGAGTCGTATCATTAACCCTGTTTAGGAGGTATTCGGTATTTTCAATACAGATCATCACTGAAATGTTATTATTCTCAGAAAGGATCTTGGAAAAAATTCATGCTTATTCTTATCACTCATAAAATCTTTTTTTTTTTTTTTTTTTTTTTTTTTTGAGTGTGTGTGTGTGTGTGCGCGCGCGCGCGTATGTATGTGAATATGATTTAAAAATGGGAAAGAAACAATCCTTTTCTGAAAAAGTTACTGACAAAGGCAACAGAAATTACTTAATGTATCTAATTTGAAAATTCGAAATTGTTGTTCTTAAATACTAACTCTTCCTGATCTTCTCTTTAAATGAAAGAATTTTCTATATCTTTCATATTTTTAATCATAAAATGTAACAGTTTTGAAAAGTGTTGTACAAGTAGTAACTTTTTCCAAACAATTTTGCAGAAATTGTCACATCGTGCGTTAAGAAATATTTGTTACTTGAATATACCACAAAACCAACAACAGCTGGTTGTGATACTTGCCAACACAAATGCTTCAAAGAAAAGAACAAAAGAATTATAACAGCAAAATTTTCTGCCAAGGGAGTTTCACATTAAGAAAATATATGGCGTTTTAATCCAGATTCAATTTCATAAACTCCATTTTAAAATCAAAATATCAGAAACAAAATTCTATTTCATTGCCTTTTTCTTCACTTTTTTATTCATCGTAGAATATGACAATTAATCTTGATGTAGAAACAAATAAATTAAAATATTTTCAAATATTTAATTTATTTGTTTAAATGCTACATCAGTCATTGAACACTTTTGATTTTTCATTTATAATGAATAATTCCTTTTATATATATCAAAACAAATTGTCAATATGTCATCTTTTAGAAATTTAAGTGATGGCACATGCCATGCAAACTAATTTTTTGAATTTCTTGTGAAAAGAAATGTTTTGTTTTTTGGCATTAGAAAGCTATACCAATGATAAAATCCTCATTCCTCAAAACTATACTGAAATTGTTGTAGTTTTCTTGATAAAAGTAAAATAAGAAAAAGGGAAAGTAATAAAAATATATCTCCGATTCCTTACTATGCGTGATTCTAGTCTTTGGGAATAAAAATGAGCTCAGCGTGAAAAATCAAAAAATTCTTTGAAAGAAGTTTTTTTCCCCTCCCCTTCGGTATCACGATATCTTCTTAATTGAACTTCTGGGAAGGACAAGATTGAACAGAGTTGGTACTGCGGTGAACCTAAATGTGTGCGTTTGCATTCTTTTTCGATATCACGTCTTTATCATTAAGCGATTTTTTTTTTCCCTTCTTTCTTTCTGGGAGGAAACTTTTATGAATGAGACGTGTCATTACAAGACTCGCAATGTCTTTTGATTACGAAAAGTTTAAAAGAAAAAGAAAAAGAAAGAAAAAAAAATCCCCAGTTTTGGCATACTTAAAGTTTTCCCTTTCTTTCAAACCGATTCGATTACAGCGAATAGATTTGCCTTCATTTCAGCATACATGTCTTTGGGAAAAAATTGCGTATAATACCACAGCTTCAGACAGTAATTGTTAGGAAAAAAGGAAAAAAAAAAAACGTGCGAAGACTTTTTTTCCTAAATAAGAAAAAACATTGTTTCCCAACAGACAAATAAATTCCTTACAAATCCATACTTTTTACAAAAACTTTTAAAATTTCTTACCTTTCATAATCAATGAAATTTCTGACCTCTTCTATAATAAAAAAACTCATGCAACTCATGCTTTTCAAAAAAATTTCATTTAGTATCTGAAATAAAATATTCAGGCTCTTTTGCATGTCAGTGAATTTAGTGAATTAATCTTTGATTAACGTTTATAAAGTATAAAAGAAATTTCCACATTTTCTATTCTTTAACCCTTAATACAAGTAAACAAATAATTAATTTAAAGCACAACAGTTTCAAAGTGGCTTTTTAAAAACTAAAATTTGTACAATATTTTTTTGATGGGCATGATGAAATTGATTAGTTGAAATATCTTTATATTTTGTACCGACATTCCGAATTTCTATCATTTTATTTTTCATCTCAAAATTATTTCTTGAAAGAATTATTAAGATTCTTTTAGTTTCCATTGAGATAAAAATGATTACAATAGTGTTCAAATCGTTTTCAATAGTGCCTGTAGAACAGAATTGTGTTCATATAGCATTTCGACTACATACTTTTTTAGATGTCTTATTGAACTTTGCGCTTTAAAATATTCAATTCAATTGTTATCTAAATTGTTTCAAGTACTTTTCTATTACTGAATACAGTTCTTATTCTTAATTAAAACCCTGCAGTAATGTTAACGATTCTTGAAAATAAAGAACACTTCCATAACAGAAATGGTTGCTTTTAAAACAATGCTAATGAAAGAAAACTGTATTTTGTTTTATTACGGGATCTTTTAAAATTTTTCTGTTCGTGCTACCTGCTAGTCTGTAAAAAGAAATTTCAAGTCCATAATTGAAACAAAAAAAAAATTACTAAAAACTTGTTATAATAAAATGGAAATTTGATTTTTAATGCTTATTAGGCAGATTATAACATAATCTTCCAATTATTTGCTTAACAATTTTTACTTAAAAATATGAGTATGAAAGAAAAAAGGTCCATTGAGACATACTTAAATTCAAAATTCTTCTGCCTAACTCTTCTTAAGTGTGCACGTGCACTTTAGTCCATACTTTCATTTTTACACGAATAATTAATATATATATTAATAATAATATTATGTTTACAAACATTAAATATTTAATAAGCATGATGTTTGATAACATCACTTATTTCAAAAATAACACCAGTAACTGAAACGTTTTACTGCACTCCTAGGTCGGCTCTCCTTAAAATATCCTTGATCTTATATCTAAATATAATTCATTTGAATTGAATATTTTACATTAATCATTTTCAATTTGAAGACAACTTCTGATTCTTCATTAAAATATAAATGTTCACTGAAAGATATGAAAACTATACATAAAAGACAGCTGAACAGAGCATAAGATTTGAAAAGGTCGTGTACAAAAGAAACACCAATTTCGGGAGACTGCTGCGAAATTAATGGTTTCGAATCTCATCATGTTATGATTCCGTGGTTCATTATCTGACGAATGCACCGTTTCTTTTTCTTTCTTTTCGGACCTCGAGACCGATTTTCTGAACTTGCTAATCATTTTTCCATCAGGCATGTCTCCTTGATGAATTTCATCTACTGCTCGAGGTCATATTCTTGAAAGGACAAGACAAAAGTCATTTTTTACTAGCAATATTTCCCCCTGAGCTATACGAGTCACACAAAGCTACAATTTAAGAAATCACGTAAACAGATGTCACTAAAGCTGCTACCTGTTCGACCCTGGGATGCTCTCTGTTAGATAATTGTCTTCCCGGAGGTGGGGTTTAGGAGGAGCTACAGGCGCTCTGCGTCGGAATTTGTTTATTTTCCTATGTTATCTAAGCACAAAGAGATTAGCTATCGTCTGATGTTACCAGACACTCCCGTGATCTCCTTGCTCTCTTTTGCTTGAGAGATTGCACGTGGATCATCTCGGAATTAGAAAGATTTCTCTAATTTCTAACTGCAAAATGTCAGTACTTTAATCAGGTAAGGAAAATTTTTAACTAAATTCTAATACATATTTTCCCTTTTTCTTTTAAAAAAATCATTAGCCTGACACGTGGCCGACAAAGCAAAATGGCATTTAAAAACCGGTTAATTCTTTGAATTTTTAACTCAGTTAGGATTCGTAAATTGCGCAATTGAGTAAAATGGATTTTTAAATCAGTTTAGCCTCAAAATTTTGTGATTATGTGACATGAATTATATAAAATAGATTATTATTTCTTCACTGCAGAATTAGCTTATATTATATACTGATAGCATTTGATCATCTTTTGCGCCCTTTTGCTACGTTAAAAAAATTATTATTCAAAAAAGCTTATTCATATTTTAAAGATTGCAGTATCATGGACATTGCATTAGCAAAAGAGAATTGTTAAGCCCCTTTGAAGTACTTTAATCTAAGGTATTGCAATAGTTTTAATATTACTTTGCAATGTGATACGAAAAACCTTGAAATATATTTATTTCATCGGTTTTATATGTAGTACTTAAATTTAAAATCTGATAACAACTTAAATAAGAATCTATGTTTTTGATTTTCAATCATTCAAGAGATGAATTTTAATTTTATTTAATTTTTAGTACAATTAAAAATTAAGAGAGAAAGCATGAAATAAATGAAATTCATTTGTTATTATGATATTTTCAAGATGAAAAGCGCCTACTGAAAATCATGAGCACATTTTAGATAAAGTTTGGCACAATAGAAAGTAAAAAATAAAAAAGAAGTTTGCTTTGAAATATCTTTGATGTTATCAAATCTTTAAAATAAATCTTGCGAAATCATGCGATTTTGAATTATTAGTAATGACTTTCACTCACATTATGTCTTCATTGATTCAGGAAAAAAATAACCCCACGCTTTCTTCAATGTTTTTTGAACCCACTTTCTTCCAAGGCCAAAAATGTTTTAGAATTATCCAAGTTTGTGCAGAAAATAGAGTGTATTTTTCACTGTTTTTCGCGGGAATTGCTCAATTACAGCAAATAAAAGCGTTTAGATATTTAATAATAAGATAGCGAATTAGGTGGATAACAATATAAAAAAATCCCATTTAAATGTATTATAGCTAATTTCAGATTGAATGGGTAGTTACTCCCATTTCGGAAAATAAAATTCAAATGTTCGTTTCGTTAAAAAGCACTTACTTCATTGAATTTTATTTTATGAGTCTTAGTCTTTCCCAGGTGCATTTTCTCACAAATGATCTATTTATACTGAAAGCAAAAACGTGCTTGCATCCAGAGTATGTGAATGGATTCGATTGTTTGTTTCAAAAAAGAAATTATAAATTCCCATTTCTGTCTCGATATATATATATAGAAGCAGAAGGTAGAAAAAATTTTTGTCTTAAGATTAAAGTTAAAAATTATCATTACTATTATAATAACATTTAACAATTTAAATTGTTTTATTAGAATCTGAACATAATATAGACATTTAAAATTTTATAAATGATATTTTTATAAATTTTATCATTATCATACATTTCTGCATTCGGAGTATGTGAAAGGATTGGATAGTTTGTTTCAAAAACGAGATTATAACTTAACATTTATGTCCACGATATGTATCTAGAAGCGGAATACAGGAACAATTTTATCTTAATATTAAAGTTAAAAATTATCATTACTATTAGTATAATATTTAACAATTTTAATTATCGTAATAGAATCTGAAACATAATATAGACATTTAAAATTTTATAAATAATATTTTTATCATACATTTTATAATTATCATGCATTTTATAATTAATTCTCTTTTTTATTATAACGATGCATTTTCAAAATACTTTATTTTTGTTTATAAAGTCTTTAAAATACGAAAAGATTCTTCTTTTAAAAGGTATTCTCAAAATAGTTTGGGGCAATAACATAGCATTGCAACAATAGAACAAAAACAATAATTAGAGCAAAAGAATAATTTTTTAAAATCAAAACTGTTTAAATATAATGTGTTTATTAATTGTTTTATCCTGTGTTTTTGTTGCTTATGGTAATATGGATAAAACAATTGGCCTACATTATAAGAATAAAGTCACCGAAAAAACTAAGATAATTGATTTTCAAATGAATGCAATTATTTTAAGGCGTTCGAACTCAAAACTATATTGCTAAAATTGTGCATCACTTATATCATAACTACATACGTTAATTACAAAAGGATATTTAATTAATCATACAGAATTAGATTTTTCTTGATGAGTAGATTTACAATTAGAACTATGGGTCTTTAATTCTCATTTACCATTAGCAAGAATTTTAATTATTTTGAAGCGATGCACTGGTGTTACGTTTACTTCTTTCTTTAAGTTTTCATCTTTGTTTCTACATGAGTGAGATAAGCTTCTAAGCTGTAGGTCAACGGAAACTCCCTTTCCCATTTGATTTTAGTTACAGTATCAATTGATGGTTGGCGTAGACAAAAGACGTAAAATCCGAACTATCTTCCTGCCTTCAGGAGTACTAATCCTAGACATTTCTCAGCGGACAGATTATTACAAAGTAAGAAACATATTATTACTCGTCAATTGTTCGAAAAGAAATATACACGCACGGTTAATTTTCTGGCATACGTACGTGATTGGGAAATTTAATAAATAAAACAGGCACATTGAAACAAACGTTATGCTAAACCCTTCTGCAAGTACAGATTGGTTGAGAAGTTGGGTACCTCTGCGTGTGTACCTAGTTCTTTTCTCTGCACTGTTCAAGCGTAACTGGATCTTCGCCTTTTGATAGTCAGTTGGGCTATAAATCATCGAAAGGTGCTATTCTGCTTGGCAAAAGTTTGCCTTTTCTCAGTACTTGTGACTCTAAGGGGTAATTAAGACATTGATCTTCAGTCATAACTGCTTTTTATACATGCCGAGAATAAAAATATGAAACTACTAATAAAAAATGCCGTGACGTTTGTTGAATAAAAAGATTCAATATAGTAGTCAATGTCGTGAATAAGTTTCGTAATGAATGTTATTTTTTTTTTATTGAAACAAAAGAGTGCTTAATGTTTTAAATTCATTTTTGAAAAATTTCTAATAACAGATTATGTTTATTAACAATGAATTCAATAGCTTCCCGTCTTTCAATACTTAAGAATTAATTGCTTTATATATATGTAGAGAGTAAAAATCTGAAACATTTGGAAAAAGAACGACGCATTTTCGTTGTATAAAAATTTTCACGGTCCTGAGTATAGTAACTCAATTTTTATTCTTAAGTGCACGAAATGCTCTTAATCTTTCTTGAGAGAAAAAATTCTATAATCAGATAAGATTTATCGGTAACAAATGTTCAGTTTAAAAACAGTAATATTTTATATCTCACAGTGAGAACGATATGCAATCAGCATGTTACTTTTCAGCTTAGGATTGTAAAATTTATGGAGGTAAGTTATATAAGCCGCCCATTGATAGAAGTAGAATTTTTGACTGAAGACAAAATTCTACAGAAAGACGGAACTTCTGGATAAAATAATTCATACCAACCGATACTGTTGTGATTCTTTTGTTAACTGAACTTTGAAAATGCTGATATAGGTATCAATTCAAAGAATGAAGCATATCTTTAAACTGGAATCGTGTAAATAATTTAGATTGTTGTATAAATGTGCATGTTAGATTACCAAATTTATTATGGTTTGCCTAAGAAATGCATCGAATTTTGTTTGTTTGTTTATGCAAGAAATATTACTACTAAAAATTTATTTTTAATTTCAATAGATAAACCCATTTAATCAAGAATTTAAACGTATACATATTGCTGAAAGGAAAAACAAATATTCCCGAAGCTTTAAAAAAGGTGCATTCCATTACTTCAATTACATATAATTTAGAAATAATTTTTAACAAAAAAATTATTTTTTGATCATAAAATAAGAGGTTTAAATAGAAAAATAGTCTTATAGAATTTTTCTTTAACAGATCTTCAAATATCCTTTTTTAGCAAAACACCTTTTTTTCACTTTTTGCTTGTAAAGAATAAATAAATTTAAAAAAATATTTCGATTTTTACAATTTGATTCTGATACAAGTTTAAGTATAGACTCGTCTCAATTACCTTTCTTTGAAATTACCTGATGATATTTTTTGTTACTTCAGAAGCATTAAACTTTTGAAAGGCCATAAAATATAAATGCCCCAAAAATGTTATATTGTAAATAAATAGTGCAAATTTAGTCGAAATTATATCGGAATAACTTGGGACAAATAAACTTGGAATTTCGATATGAAGATTCATAATAAAATCTCTTTGACATATAGATCTGATGACAGGAAATGAGAGGAAATATAATTTGCTATATTTAATTCAAAATATATTAAATTTTACAGCAATGCAAGCATGTGTTAATTAAAGAAATATCTTCAGAAATAATTCCGATTCTAAAACATGTTTTATTGAAAGAAAAAATCTGCACAGATCTTGGTGGATTTAGGCATTTTCCGACCCCAGGCGATGCTCATTAGGAGACACCCCCCCCCCCCTTTTTTTATAAATGTTGTTTTCAAATGTCACGGTTTTTAAGACTCTATTTGCTTAGAAAATAAATAAAATAGTATTTGTATTTATAAATGGGGCCAAAATCATTGGTGGATCAATGATATTTTAAAGTGATGGAATCATGTTTGCTTTTGGATGCTATTTGAAATATAACAATCTCAAAACCATTTTAAATTTGTCTAGAAATGAAGACTTCAATTGATTAAAAACCTTTGCCAAGACTTCTTCAAACTAATCTATCTAGAGTGGCATTTAAAGTCCAAATTATTCTTGAAAACCTTCATAACTAATTGTTGATCTGCAAACGTTTGCTTATCGATAAAAAAAATCTTGCATAAAATATTTAACATAATTATTAGTTCTAATGTAATTTAATTACCTTTTTCTAAAGTTGAAAAATTGGAAATTAAAATTCAATATTGAATGATTTATCCTCTATAATATATTACTTTTATTCTATTACTTTTTTGAGAACAAATTAATGAAGCATAAAGAAAAGAGAAGTCATGAAATCCATTCTGCTTAATTAAATCAATTAGTTTCTGCAATAAATTCAAAGTGATGAAGCTGCTAAATTTTCTTGCTATAACACAGGTGACAATCAACTAAGAACTAATGCAAAACTATTTCTTTTATTTATGTTTTTCTGATAATTGAACAATAATAAAAAATGTCAGCATAGTTTTATTAGATCAAGCTTTCGTACACTATAATTCAAACATTTTACAAATCTTTTTACTCTAAGAAACTCAGATATATCAGCAAAAAACATTACCATAGCATAAAATGAGTCGTTAAAATTCGCTGATAAGGTTTAAATTGATAATATATTGATAAAATAAGCTGGTATTTTAAATGGAATTCCTTTCCATTCATATTTTAATCGTTGTTCCACTTCTTGGTATTAAGCGATTTCGAAGTTCTGACAAACTCGAAAACGTTGTAGAGGAAATTTTTTCATCCTGCAATATGACATGAGCAACCCTTTATTTACATCAGGCCATCTTAAACTTTTTACACTCGTAGCCCGATATGGAACAAAATAAAGTGCATCTACACTTTTTAAACATTTAATAGAATAAATCAAAGTGGTATTATTGAAAAAAAAAGGCCTTATAATTGAAAAATAAAGCAGAAAAAAAATAATGTAAAGTTTGCAGACAGTGCTATTTTTTTTTTTTTTTTTTTGCTTGCGAATACTGAAGAAGCTTAAAGAGGAAAGTGCTGTGAAAATGTTCACGGTTCCAATATTTTCTGCGCTACCGCGCTTGTGGTCACCACCCACAGTTAAATGATATCCTGCACTTGGCAGTTCCTCAGAGGTGGGGAGGACAGAAGACTATTATACGCCAGTTAAAGAAAATCGTGTTTAAAAAAAAAAGAAAAAAGAATACAGTAGACTTTTATATAACAATGAAGAAAAAAAAAAACTGAGACTTATTCCCATGCAGCGCGATAAAATGTCTCGTATAGGACGTAAGATAAATTTAACTTTTTTAACATATTTTTTGATTTTGTGCTTGGAAAAGCAAATGTACACGCGTACCTGATTTTATATGCGAAAGGTGAATCTGATTATTAAAAAATAATTTCACTAATAATTTGTTCAAAAATTTAGAGATATATTTGACCTGAATGCATGTCTTGATAACGCTGAGTGAATTCATACAATATTACAAATGTCATATAGTGCTATTTATTATTACGTTGAACGTATCCTACACTTCGAACGAGTATATGTATTTACTTTAATAAACGATTCGAAACTATTCTCTTGTCTATTATTCATATTTATTTAAGTTACCTAATATTGTAATATTGCACCAGAAATTTTTTGATATTATATATATATATATATATATATATATTCGCCCTGCTATATAACAATCGAGAACTTTATTCTCAGTTGAAAGTGAGGTAGAAGGAATTAAAAACTTTTAGATTATCAAATATTCAGCAAGAATTTTTTTTGGTAATCTTTTTTATTGTATTTTTTGTCCTATTATATAACAATCAAGAACTTCATTCTTAGTTGAAAATGAGGTAAGAATTGAAAACTATTCAATTATCTAATATTCGCCAAGAATTTTTTTGGTAATCTTTTTTACTTTTTTTTTTATTACAATCTAGAACTGTTATATTACAATCTAGAACTTCATTCTCAGATGAAAATAAGGTAAGAAGGGATCGAAAACTTAGCGAATTTTTTTATGATTTACTCAAACAAATAATCGATTTACTTTCGCAATTCTTTGTCTGAGTATCTACAATGCTATTACTGAGATTCTTTATTTGCTAATGCCATTTCTTTCCGCCCATTCATCACAGTCAGCAAAAATGAATTATTGCATTTACAAGCTAATTTTCTTCTCTAATGCTTGTAAGAGATTTTTCCTTATCAAAACATCCTTGTTTAATCTGGATATTACATGCATAATTGCTTGTTTGGGGTTGGCCAGCAATGTATAACTAATCATATGCAACGATGAAAATCTCCAGTCAGAAACCATAGAATGGTCTGATGAGCAGAGTTGCAACAATAGCTATTTTGTTTATATATTAGGATAAAAAGTTGCTGATGCCACTTGACTTGAATTTAAATGAGCGCAGATGACGAACAGCGTTTGGTGAGAATTCGTCATTTTATGACAAACGGAATTCTCAAGTATATTATCAGTTGCAGCAAGAAAATTTCATTTGATTCATAGGCAGCAAAGCGTTTCGGTGAGAGCAAGGACAGCTGTGCAAACAACTTAAATAAATACTAACTTTAAACATAGTATTTACCATTTTAAATTATACTCATAAAGATGCATGTTATAGAATTATTTCCCAAATTTGATGAAAATTATAAAAATTTGAGTTAAATCTAAAAAGTTATAGAAAATAAGCGCTTTTATTTTTGAGCTACTGAATGTAGGAAAGCTTTTTTATACCAATAATATGGCCTGAAACCTTACCATGAAGAACATTTAGATTATTATAAAATATAAAATACTCCCCCCCCCCCCCGTTCTGCACTATGAATTTGTTGCTCTTCTTTTTTCATACTCTCATTTTCTCATTTATTTTTAAGTCATATGAGTGAAAAATGAAATTTTCAAGTTAAATTTGAGTTTTCGGATTTTGCAAACTGGAATTCGTAATTACGTTTTGTTGATCCTTATTCACATTTAAAAATGCCATATTGCTGAAAAAGACTACATTACTCAATAAAAAATTATGTTAAAATGATTTATTAAAAAAAAAAATAAGGATATAGACAGATGCCG
This sequence comes from Argiope aurantia, assembly GCA_026543865.1. Lineage (NCBI taxonomy): Eukaryota > Metazoa > Arthropoda > Arachnida > Araneae > Araneidae > Argiope > Argiope aurantia. The sequence continues at coordinate 741,307 of JAPMOR010096005.1, read as the reverse complement.
TTCCTTTTTATTCTTTTTAAGAACATGGAATAAAGTTGAAACTAACCTTAACGTGAATAAGTTTTAGGAAGTCAAGTATTTATGGTAACTCAAAATTTGTTTTGCATCTTTGAATTTAGTTCCAATTTGTTTATTAGCATAAAGCTAATTTAAAAATTTTTAATAGAATTAATTCTAATTTTTGAAAATTACCAGTAACAGGGAGATTCTATTTTTAAGTTTCGAAATAATAAAAAAATACATTATATTAAACAATTTTAGTTCTAACATCTTAAGAAGTATAAAATATTTTATTGTATATTATTATTAAATGAAATATTTTTAACATTATTTATGGCAAGTGATTATTTCCTTTCCTTCAGCGGACGGTAAAACACGTCTAAAAATTGAATTTTAGAAAAAAATTGAATTGAATTTTAGACCCTTTACTTTCTTTAATTTCTTTTTCTTATTTTATAGCTGTACTAGTGTTTTATTGGCCAATTTATATAATGGAATTAATAATAAATAAATAATAATTAAATTTCTTTGATATCATATAACAAAAGGCATTTTATGTTAGTTCATATTAAGAATTAAGGAATTACTAAATGAGACTCATCTTCCAACACAATATGTTTAAAACCAATATGGTAAATCCTTTTGAATAAAATTTAAAAATTTTCTGTCTTTAAGAACGCTCGTTATGAATAGGTATTTGAATATTAACTCTCACATTTGAAAACATTCTGCATGCTACATAAATTATATTTAATTATATTATTTTTTAGAAATTTAATTTTAAACATATATTAGATAATTTTAATGAATAAAACGGCTTGGGTTGAAATTGGGTTTAATTGTCCAAAAAAAAAAAAAATGGTATTTTCTGGAAAAAAAAATATTTTTAAAGCAAAATTAATTTTTTTAAATTACAAGTGCAATATTGTATTTTCTACATTGATGTAATAAACGCAATGTGCTTTCAGTTATCAAATACCTTATGAAAAAACCTTTTTCGCACGAAAATAAATATTACATTTTTAACTATAATAAGTTGTTTAAATTTAATAAATTGGCTTAATTTTTTTAACTATAATAAACTCTTCATGAACTGAGGTTTCCATCATTCGTCCATTACATAATTGAAATAAAATATTTTGCTAGGATTAGAAAGGTTACTAAATTATTAAAGCGTTATTTTCAAATACTATTATTTTATAATATATTTGCAAAAATAATTTTTCATGCAATATTTTCAAAAATTTCTTTCTCGAATTTTACTTTTCAGTTAATATCATTATTATTCAATTTTAAATATGTATCCATGGACAGTAGTTTAAATATTCACTGTGCAACATGCAATAGTCAATTTTATGATGATTTTAGATTGAACATCGCAGGAAGTTTTATAAAAATCGGACCAATTGCTTCTATACTATTAACTAGCCCATAAAATAAAGTTACGCTGATCTTCAACAGATGGCACTGTAAGCAAAATATGAGCACGTTTTTGTAACCATAAATTCTCAAACAAGTCTTGGCGGCTATGTCACGACTAAATGTAGACTGATTATTAGTTAGTTTTCAAAGCGTGAGCTTTCATTATTTTTTTTTTTAAACATTCAATTACTTGATTTATTTTCTTCAATTTTTCTTATTGATTTGAAAATCGTTTGTTTCCGATCTTCGTGACAGATCGAAGACAACTCATGTGGAATTTCTGGAATCTTATTTCTCTTATTTACTTAAGTTTTTATGTATCTCAAAAAGATTTTATCTATGACAAACTCTTTTTTTTCTGGATTAATAATTGATTTTCAAAGGAAAAAAGAAATCGCCATTGAAATTATTATTTATTTCGACTTTAATTGATTTAGCTTTCATTTGATCTATTTTAAAAGCAAATATTCGGTTTATTGTACAAAAAAGGAAGGGTCTGGTAGACATATACTTTTTAAAACTGGTAATAGCGCCAACTTTTACTTCAGGATTTCTAAAGATATATTTAAATATTCATTAAAAATTTCTTCTGCGAAGTGCCTGCGTTTTCCTCGTGTCAATTCAAGTATCTGACATCAGAACTCACTCCTAATCGTATTTGGATGGTAGAGGTCACAAGTCTGCAGAATTATGATTCTACATCTGGCTTGAGCTTGATAAAAATTTTATACTGATATTTAAGTTGTCATTTTATTCAGTTTCATACATTTTATTCAGTTTCATAAATAAAAGCATCGGAATCAATAACAGGAGAAGGGGCAGTACTATTTATTTTTTTACTTGACACTGATTTTACTACATTACTTAATACTACTAAATTATGATAAATTTTTACTGCATGAAATAACAAAACTTCCCGTTAAAAATAATATATTAAAAACGAATTACTATTAAACTGTTTAGTTTAACAATAATTCGTTTTAATTAAGTTTTTCATTTTATTTTTTCTTTTTCTTTTGGGAAATATTCAGACTTGAAAGGAGGGGGGGGGGGCAAGTTTTGTCTTTTTCTTGTAGACTAAGGGTTTTTATAATTTAAAATTCTGAATTTCAAATAATCCTTTTCTATCTGTGGCGTAATTAAATAAATAAAAAGGAAGGAATTTTTTTTAATCCCTTCGTAAAACCCGGCTTTAAATAAATACTCAAATATTTTATCTCCAACGCGCCTCTCTAAGACGACTTGTGATTGCAGCCTCACCCCCCCCCCCCCGCTTTCCATTCCACTAAAAATTAAAAATAAAATGCATATTTTAAAAAAATAAAGAAATCTCACTTTACATACATTAATTTTTGAAATTAATTCATGTTTCGAAATCTTAAAATTACTTCGTACATATTATGCTTAGTTAATAACCATTAGTTATTCCATAATTTTATAAAAGATGGAGCTTTTTACCATCCTTATTATTTTTACCTCTTGCTTTATATATCAGCAAACAAAACATATACTTTATAACTTATTTTATACCATTTTTATAGAAAATTTCACTAGAAATTTTACTTTATTTCTTATTTTAATATCAAGTCAAAATATCTTCGTTTATCTATTTTGAAACCTATCAAGGTTTTAATAAAGAGAAGCACTTTTTATTCGTGAAAAATATTATCATTACATTATGAAAAAAAAATTCGATGGAAATATAGTTCGAAATGAAAGGAACATCGAATTTTTCCGGTATTGTAGATTTCATAAATTAATTTTTTTTAAGTTAATTTACTTTCATTTTAAAAATTCTGCGAAATAAAATTAAAAATGCGCTTTTCTTTAAAAAATTTTTCGAAATAAAAAAATGTGCTTTGCTTTTTATTCATTTTTTTTTTCAAAATTTTTTTATCGCAAAAAAAAAAATGATGAGTCATTTAGTCATAAAATAATTTATTTATTCAAATGATGAGAAATTCTAATTATTTCACATTACTCATATAAAAATTGATCTAGATCATAACAGTTCTTCTTCACATTTCAAACCACAGAATCTGTAAAATGATTTATCGTCGAATGAAAACGCATGTGGCATGGCATTAACGGAAGCAGTGAAAAAAAAAAAAAAATCCCATAAATATCTCAGTTCTCTTGTTCGCTGATTGCTAAAAAAAAGTTTCTCTGATAAAGTCAGTTGGGGAAAAAAATCCCCATTTGATATTGTCGTGTGGAAGGCAATGCTAAGCACGTGGTATGGAGTAAAATTGAAGGCTAATTTTCAGCCAAGTCTCGGAAAAACAGTTACCTCTTATTTCGCATCCATAACAATGTGCTAATCATAATCATAAATTACTCGGCGGTGTTAGAACCAAGCCAAAACATGGGATATGCCAGTAAAGCTTGATATGTGATTCGCGGCGATTAAGAAGTATCAGTTGGTCATAAATGTGATTTGTAGCAGTTTAATCCTCACAAGTTGCAAGTACAGCCACGCTCGAGTGGAAAAAAAAAAATGTATCAGCTAATTCTTCAGACTAAAACAACACAGAAAAATTTCTCAGCTAAATCTTTAAAAATGCGAACTTTAAGATTTTTCAATTTCTTGTTTTTCTTTGAAATAGTGCAAGTAATATTTTCAAACTCTTATAAATGGATTCTCTTTCATGCATTGTAATCTCTTGGACGGAAAAATTCTGCTCTATTTGTTGCTCTGTGAGCGTAAATTATATAATACTAATTGATATACTCAACACTTTAACTACCTACGTATAAAATATTGTAATATACAAACACTTTTTTAAGACATATGTATTGAAATAAAAAAGAAATTTTTTTTAGAAAAAAAGCGGTAGAGTAGTTCAAAATCTTAACGTTACCAGCAAAGGAGTACTAATAAATTTCCTTATTTTGAAATCATCTACATAAAATTTTCTAAAGAATCAATAACAAATGAAAAAAAAAATGTGCAAAAATAAAATTGGTAACATTGGAAAGGTCGGGGCTTAAATCCTTTCATGCATAATATTTTTAACGTATAAACTACTTATGTACAAAATAGTGTAATATGCAAACCTTTTTCAAGGCATATGAATTGAAATAAAAAAGAAATTTTTTTAAAAAAAAAGCGGTATAATAGTTAAAAATCTTAACATTACCAGCAGAGGAGTTCTTATAAATTTCCTTATTCCAAAATCATTGGCACAAAATTTTCTAAAGAATTATTAACGATTGAAAGAAAAAATTTTCAAAAATAAAATTGTAACATTGGAAAGGGAAAATTTTTGATTTTAAGGTGATGCAATTTTTTTTTCCGAAATTTCTGTGAAAAAAAAAGAAATATATTGGTTAATATCTCATTGCCTAATTCTGTTGCTGCCCTCAAATATCTGTATCATTTGCTCGCAAAGGCTTTATTTTTCTTGCCTTACGTTTGGGAGATTCATTTATGCCTACTGGTGACAATGTGTTAAATTACCCTTTTAAAACAAATAAAAAAGAATGATAAAAATATATATAGTAAAACAAAAGAGAGATTTAAAAAATAATGTAGTAGTTTAAAGTTAACATTAAATTTAATGCAATTATTTTTTTTAAATTAATAGCAGTTGGAAGAAATACTAAGCAGAAATGAAATTGATATCATTGAGATGACAAAATTTTAAATTCTAAGATGTTTTTAAAATGCTTCTTTTGGGATTATTTCCCCTTAAAATTAATGCTAAAAAAAGGAAAAAAATTGTTAATTTCTAATTAATTGAATATTTAATTAATTCCGTACTTTCATTTTTCCCAAGTTAGTTAATAGTATTCTTTTTCTTGTCTTAAATAATAAGTGTTCAAAATTTGGTTGAAGAAGATATGGAACATATATACATATATGTATGCATACATAGTCTGGGTGACAGTTATTTAAATTAACATTAAAACTTCATGAATTTAATTTAAATTCATAAAGTTTGATATTAAATTATTAATTTTTACATCTTAACTGATCACAGCTGAATAATTTTTTACTTGTGGTCAATAAACACTTACAAAAATTTGAATTTTATTTGATATAAAGTAAAAAATATTCTCAAATGTTTCGGGATTATTATTCATTATTCCATTTCGAACTCGGTAAGGTCCCCCCCCCCCCTTGAACAATTCTTTTCATTGAAGAAGTCCTCATATTATAGTTCGTTTTGCACAGTCGAATTTCGGATAATGAAAACTAAATGTTGTTTTCTGTAGAGCTGTATCATTAATAAATATTTTTAAACTACAGTTTGGATCTTCGCAAACAATAATTTACGTACGAAGCAATTACTTTCAAAGTCTAAATAAAAATAAACATGGAATGAATTTATGCTGACCACATAAAAAATACTTAACAGAAACGTTACGTTTATTCAAAAATTTCAGCATATATTTTAAAAAGCTGTAATGAAATAAATACTTTCTCATGAATCGTGACGCAGTTTGTCCCGAACTTTACATTTTCACAGAAAATCATATTTTGCGCAAAAAGTTGCAAAACTATTTCAGAGAGATTATAACTAGTTCCAAATCTTTCAGGAGACTTATTTATTTTCCATTATAAGAATTGTTTTAATAAAAAAAAAAAAAATTTCATATGTTAGTTTTCATCTCACTGACAAATACAGTATAGCAACTTTAGAGAAGTTGATGTAAACTTGTGAATAACGAAGAAAATTTAGAATTGAAATTTTATGTAACAACCTTGATTATTACAAACTTAATGTTAATAATTCAGATTCATTTAAATGTAAGGATTTCAGTGATTTTTTAGGTAATGCTAATACGTTTTACAGAATCGCTCCGAATTTCGATTAGATATGATTAAATAATGATTTTATAATTATCGAATAAGTCGGGGGCGGGGAAGTAGGTTCTTTTGCTAAAATGGAAATTATGTGATATCTGTAATGTAACTTTTGAACAAATTGTTATAGATAAGTAAGTGTGATAACAGTTTTTTTAAAAATTGAACTTACGCAATGAAATTTTTGCCAAAATTTTTGCTAGTTCAAGTTACACTGGTTGGAGAACAAAGGCATGTATTGTGCTTCAAATGTCAGCCCTATGTATGACCGCGGGTGTGACGAGTTCGGAATACATTCTCTATTGAACTTTTAATACCTGTCCTCAAAAAATGAAAGATAGTAAAAATTAACAAATAAACTAAGGACATTCTATCAGAACAGAAGCTTTTAGATTGAACTTAAACTTATGCAGTTAAAAAAATAATTAGTGAGTGTATTCAGATGTACAATTTTTTATAAAAATATTTTATTGATCTCCATACTTAACGAATACAGTACACGATACTTTAACCTATAGCTAACATACGTTCAACTTTGCGAAGTTGGGAATCCGATAGAGATAGAAGATAATATGCATCTATAATTTCTTATAAATTATGTAAATTTAGGAAATACAATATTTTTTAAAAAGTAGATATATTAAATTTTTAAGGCGTTACATTTGGATCATTTAAATTTTTAAATTTATTTTAACCGGTCTCGGCATAATATAAATTTTGCCTTTCAATAAATGTTGAATTATTTAGTAATTAATTAATAAAAATTATTAATTTTTATATGAATATGTAAGGACTATTCAAGAACTAAGAGATTAGTGTTTTTTTAATTTTATTTAAAAATAATTTCAAAATAAATTTTCATATTTATGTTTATAGTAGTTTTCTTTATCGTCAATTATGGTTAAATGATAAAAAATATCATTTAAATAAAAGATTAAAATGAATGCGCATGTAAGAATGTTATTATCACATTTATTTGTAAAAAAATATAGTGCAATATTTTTTAATTAATTCTTATTTATCATCAATTTTTCATTAAAAAAATATTTTCAAATGTTTGAATTTCAAAAAAATTGTCCTCAGTACAAAAAGGTTTAGCGTTGAAAACGTTTCATACCTTTGGAGCCGTATTTTCGACAGAACCTTTTTACCTAACAAACTGTACATAGAAAAAAGAATGCACTTTGTTAATGCGTAGCAGCAAAAATCAGTACAGTTAAAAGGCAACTTTCAGAGAAGTTTTCTCCTTCTACCAGCAGGGGCATTTCTTTCTGTGTTTCTCCTGAAGATTGAGCTCTCTAATAGAAGATGAGGCAGATAATTGATGGATTTAAATGCTACGTGCAAAATTAGATAAATTAGTGATTAATTTATTTACTAAGCATTGTGGGTGTGCTGCATGCTTCCAAGCCATTCTTGTTTTTGCATATTGATTTCTGTTTCAATGCCTGTTTTCCTCAAAATAAATTTCAAATATGAAGCAAAGTAATATTTTGACTTATCAGATTTATAAAAAAGTGATATTTAAAAGTAATTTCTTAGTCGAATTTTATAATTTTGCTGATAATTCTTCGACTTTGTAAAATTTAACTTTTGGAGACAAATTTTCTTCGTTCCAGAAGTTACTTCGTTACAATTATTAATTTCTCTAAGAATTGTATTATTTCTCTTTACAATCTTTTATACATTAAATATATTAAAATAATTGTATTTTATATATTAAATATATAAAAAATATTTGACATCTTAAGCCATGTCGTCTGAAATGAAATAAGTGTTAAAGAGCTTTAGAGTACCAGCGGGCTTATTCTACTACATTATTTATTGGCATAAGATAATATAGATAAAATAAGTCGGAAATTGTAAATATGGACACTTTTATACGTTAATTTCTCATTAGTTAATGGCTCATGCTTACAAACTGTGATATCTGTCCATCGATTTCATCGGAAGTAAAGGCGAAAATGGAAGAATCGATGAGACAAGGGGGGGGGGGGATAAATTTTCCTCGTTCTACCCCATCGCTTCCAATTTGTCACAAACCTGTAACCTCTTACCGGTATCTTCATGGGGAATACGACCTCTTTTACAACCATTCTTCGACCGATAAAGCATTTTGCACGCCATTCTTCTCTTCAAAAAGAAGCTCTCTGTCCCTCTTTTGACATCTTATTTTTTTACATGCAAGTAAAGGGAATACACTATATCATCAAAAGTATCCGAACATTTTTGAATTTTTTCATTTTTTTAATTCGAAAATTAAGTTTTCAAAAGTATAACTCGGGAAAATCGACTTTATTTACTTCTCTTACAGAGCAGCTGAAATTTAGCTTTCGTCAATACCTTCTTAATCTTAATTGTATTCAGCTAGAATTTTTTTATTTACATTTACGTCATACATTTTATTTACATCTGATTTTTTAACATACAAGTAAAAGAAATGCGCTGCATGATTAAAAGTATCCGATTACTTTCGAATTTTTCCCTTTTTTTTTTAAATTCGAAATTTTAGGTTTTTAAAAGTTTCACTCGGAATAACCTTCCTTATTTCGCTTCGTTTACAGAGCAACTGAAATTCATCTTTCTTCAATGCCGATATCTTTCTAAATATTAAATATATTCGATTGGAATATAAGTTGCCTTATGTTATCTAACTTCGATGTTATGAAAGAAAATATACACATACGAAGTAAAAAATTATTTACTACAAATGCCAATTTTGCTTTGAATGTTTAAAGGATTTTCTTCGAATTTTTAGTATAATCTTTCGCTGGCATATTTTTCATGCAATCTGCTAGTTCCGTAAGATGGATAGCAAACTGTTCATGTTATAAGAAAAAACAGGTGGAAGAATTTGGGATTTATTATTTAAAACTTGTATCTCTCCTCAAATATACATTATCAGATTATTAAATAGACAAAATAAGTAACTACTTCGGGACTCCTCAAGTTTGTGAATTTTAGAATGATCTTGTAATATATTTTGTGAATTTTAAAGGGCTGCATTTTCGGATAAATTCAAATTCAAATCAGATAACACTTAAATATTGACACATTATCGTAACAATACTCCAAAATTACCTTCTGAAAATGTTATATAACGTTGCTTTTAATGCTAAAAAGATATGGTGCTTCATATTCTTTAAAAAAAATGCTCGATTCGACGAAGAACTAAATTTTAAATTATGGTTTTTTAAAAGTTATCATCCCTTTTTTAATACTTTATTTAAAATTACTTTTAAATTTAAATTTTGTACTTTTCTTTCTGTTTAAATTCGAAAAAAATGAGTAAAATCGAAAGTCTTTGGGTACTTTTGATCATATTATGCACTTTCAAATAAACTGCTTGAAAAGCATATTTTTAAAAATAAATTTTGAATGCCTTCTTCCAAACTTCTATTAAAATAGTGTTTTCACGCCTAAATTTTTATATTATGAATCTTATTAAGGACTTTTTCTCTCCTTTTTAAATGTGCTTTTTTATCGTAATAAATTTCTACTTTCTTTTAAAAAGGGCTTTGAGATTTCGTTAGAAATTTTAAGCTTCTTTTTTTAAATCAATATCAAATTTTAGAGTACATATTTAAAATGATGCAAAGTAGAAAAATAATTAATTAATGTCTTTTAATTTGGATTATAGTTTTTGATCTTCATTTGAAATCATTGCGCTAAGTTACGGATAGTGTACGCACACAAATAGGCAAAAGAAGCATTGAGGCTGCTCTGTTTTCAGCTCATTTAATGCAATACAGAATTAAAAATAGTTTCTGGATATTTTTTTACAAATATTAAATACATTTTTTATTAGTGATTCTTTTTTAATATGGTGCATCTTCGTCTCGAAATGCCCTTTTTTTTCTGGTAGCAAATCGGTTGATTTTCTTTTATATGCTATTCATTTGGTCTAGTAGTTAAATACAAATCAATAAAAACAAAATCCCAATCAGAATATTTCTAAATATTATAAAATATTCCGAACAAAGTTTTTAAAAACTGAATAAGAATTATGGCATAATAATTTGCTTTATTCTTAGAACACGACGATTTATATGTTAGACAACGAATTAAGAAAGAAACCAAAAGCGAATTTAGAAGTGAAAAATAAAGAATATAAAGAGATAAGAATCTTATGAACTGTTTCACGTCACATCAATTGGGGCAGTGTGAGCCTCTAGGATTTAATTTTACACAATAAGATTTTGTAACTTGAAGAATATATGTCAATGTTTTCAACGCGGAAACAATTTGCATCTGGATTGCAGATTTAGTCACGAATTGTGCAGAGTGATAAAATTAAGATCATCAGAATCAGCTGGAAAATAAAAAGAATTAAGATCAATTGTGAAATTATGAAGATCGGATTCTGTTCAGTATTCTGGAAAGGGAGATATAAATTACTGCTCTAGAGATCGTGATTTTGGATCCTAGATCTGCGATTCTGGTTATAAACATGATGTGGTTAAATAATTTTACCCGAGCTCGTCCGCAATTTTTTAATGCTAAAAACTATCAATTCAAATTTATTAGACGTTGTTATGCTTTTAGAATTGTTGTTAGACATTTATCAAATTTTTATTTAATTTTTACGGTCAAAACGATTGGACAAATTGCTATAGGATGTGTATATATATATATTTTTTTGATTTTCTTAAACTTGATCAAAGATTTATTTTGGAGGAAGATGTTGTAAAATTGAAAATCTCTGATGAAAAAAGTCATAAAATTTTTTTTGTTGTTCTCTCAAATATTGAAATGGTAATTTAAATTAAAAATTTTACTACTTATATATTCTTTGTAACTCTCTAAACTTAAATCACAAAATTTCCTAGAACGAGCAGCGCATGTTTGAAAAATAAATTTTTGACTTAAGGGTGCTTTTTTATATACTTATTTTAGCAAATTAGTAAACCCATTATGTTTAGTTTCTTATTCTACTATAAGAGTAGAGTCGCGAATTGTTTGATATAAGTACGCTTTGCGTTAGACTTGCGTAAATTTGTATGTGTCAAGTTGCATCAGAAGGGCTATTTTTACAAGTCTTTCTTAATAAGTACAAAAATAATTTCAGTATAAATGAAATTATTCAACTTTTTTATGCATTACGAAATCGAATGTAAGAATTTGCTGCAAGCATTGTGAATACTTTGCTAATATTACAGATTGATTCATAATAAACTATATTTATTAAGTTTCAAAAGTGATTTATTCAGAAAAATATGTGATATGTCTCATATTAATTTATAAATTTTTATCTTCAAATGAGAAATAAACATTTGGTTTCTGTCACTACCATTTGCCTTTAGTTTTAAACAAAAGATATTCATTTTTTGTAAACAAATATTTAGTATTATAAAAATCCAACCTATAACAGAAAATTTCTCATATATATATATATATATATATATGTGTGTGTGTGTGTGTGTGTGTGTGTGTGTGTGTGTGTGTGTGTGTAGAAACAATTATGTGCTATTCATTATTAGGTTTTAATAAAAATATGCGCATTTGCAACATAAATTAGTTCCTGAAGATTGAAGACTAATGAATAATAAAAAATTCAAATGAATACTAAACGAGTATAAATAAAATAAACTAATTTCAGGAAATTCTACATTTTCCTAAAATTCTCTCTTCTTTTATAAATGTATGTAAAACAACCGTAGAGTTTTTTAAAAGTATTATTTCATAAGGCATCGTAAATATTTTCTCCTCTTTCTTTCCTAGGACGAACACTAAAAAAAAACATAACCATGACTGATTAGAAAAGGCGAGTTTTTAAGAAAACTCTTTCTGGATACAAGTTTAGGAAAATAAGTTTCATTTATTAATCCCCAAATTAAGCGTTCTATGGCGAATTCCGGAACACGTTAATTGTGGAAAACCTGGAGGCAAATAAATTACTCTCGTCGCTAAAACCCAATCTAGATGATTGTTCTCTTCCGAGATTGATGAACCAGAAACGCCTACGAGAGCTCGCGATCGGTGAGGAAAATTATCTCAGGTTATTAAAGCAGATTTTCTAAGCATATTACGCCTCAAAACGTTACTGTTAACCGTATCATTTGCGTCACCATCAAGCGCGAATCATTAATTTGGGAATGTCTTTGAAAAATAAATGCACGCTACATGTACTTTCTGGAAGAATCACTGTTTTCTAATGAGTAAAATGCCACAGTACTATTTTAATACTCAGCATTCCAGAGCGGTAAATATTTGAACAGAGAAACTATTACATTTGGGTGTTGACGAGTTGGCAGAAAGTTCTTGAACTATTGTTTCTTAATCACTTGTCCGCTGTCTATCCGCACCCAAAGAAAGGATTTCTGTGTTAAAATTAACAGATGATACTTAATTCAATAAATATTTATAAAGTGCAATGCAGTATCGATAAAGCAAAATCAGTGGGATTCATATGAACTCATCCGAAATTACTATCTTACATTGTGAATCATATGCCTTAAATTTATTAAATTAAGTTAAAATAGAAGTTTTTATTGCGAATTATTTTTTGCACCTAATAAATTGAGGAATGGAAAACAAATGAAGCGAAGCAATTTTGGAAACAACCCTTCGATAAATATTTCATAAAGGCAAAATTTGTAAAAATATTGGCGAAGCTGAGGGGTAGGAGACGGGACAGTCGATGATGGCTGTCTCAAATACCATTGTTCTAAAAGGGGGCAAAAATTTACTGTTAATCGATATGAATTGCACGCATAAAGAAATAGATTGCATTTACTTTGCCTTGAGCGCCCTCGCTTCCAGACATAGCTCTTTTTTTCTGCAAAACAAATAAGAATTATTTTCATTCTCATTATTATTATTTTTTTCACTTCATTTATTGACAACCGAACTGTAGTTCCTGTGATGAACAACAAAAATGTATGGCAAGATACGAGGAGCAAATATGAAAATAAATAAATTAAAAATTAAAGAATTATTTAAAAATATTATTCTTGTTATGATTTATGAAAGCACTGCAACTGAAATTATTTTCACTCTCCGATATTGATAACCGGAATGTAGTTCATTTGTTGAACAACAGAAATGTATCTCAAGAGACGATCAAATTTGCAAATAAATAAATAAAAAATTTTAAAAAAATTCTGTTTATGATTTAAGTTGGCATTTTCATATGAAGCGCCTGCAATCTGTAACGTGATATTCACTACTTTTAAATAAGAAATATAGAATTATTGTTTTTGAAATAAACCAAAGACTTTTGTATTGTGAATGAATAATTCCTAACTCGATTGGTAATATCATTCATCGTATCTCAATAAACCATGTTTCTATTATACTATATTTTTAAAGTTTTGCAAATCATAGCTATAAGTTTCTTACAAAAATATCCGAAGTAACTGATTTTAATGACAATTTTTATGTGTCAAATTATTTCAGTCATGAGTGGCATGAAATTAAAACATATGTTCTCAAAAACATTTTTTTTTAATAATTAGACTGAAAGGATAAAATATGGTCGAATAATTTTTATTCATTTCTTTCAGCTTAATTTGAAATTTTCTCAATTTTAATTGTACACACACAAAATCTTCCAGAAGTAAATAAATTTACTTGTGCATTGATAAAGTGCGGAATAGGATTCGGAAACTATTGTCTGGGCTAAAATAAATAAATAAAAATAATAATAATAAATAAAGGTATTTTTGTGCCTGATTATTATATATCTGAACTATATTGATTACTTATATTGATTGAATTTAGAAATATATTACTTGAAAATGCACTGTTTTAAATCTTACGCTATGGCTTGCCGATTCTTTGGAAAACAATCACACATCAATTTTCAAAATATATTGCTGTAGAAGCGTATCATAGATAACCAATGGTTATGTCTCACAGCACGAACACTGAGAATGTAAGTCAGTGACAAGAATTTGCATTCAAATGATTTAAATTATGGGCAAAATTAATTACAGTGAAAGCAATGCTAAGAAGTTTCTATTCATTTCGTGACAGAAACGCTTCTCGAAGGCGTTGCGATGTTTATTTGTTTTTAGTTTCTATCGTTTTATTGAAACGAAGGAAAGTTAATCGATTGTCAGCCTACTTAATGAGTCTGTATATTCAATGTCCGCTTTTTGATAGCTTATTACATTCTAATCATATGATCAGCCACCTCCTTTTAATCACACTCCTAGACTACTTCACAGATTAGCGAATCTTGGAGCTAGATTGCAAGCCTCCGGAGTCAGTTGAGTCTAATGAAGATAAGAGATGCAGTATACTATCAATTGATGACTTAAGCTGATATGTTCCCGACGGATGTTACAATAATTGATTGGTTTTTCTTAGAATACTACTTGGGAAAGTCGACCTCGATATTTCCTTGGGGAGCACTAAATTTTCTGGAACTTTTCCAATCATAAATTTGAAATATTCTTAAACTTTTTCCCCAAGAAAGAAAGGTTATTAGAAAAAGAAATTTGTGGCTTTAAATAATACATTCAAATTATTTATATTCTTACCAAGTTAAGTGTGAAACGTTATTAAACTTATTTAACTTATGTATTTTGACTTTTCAGTTTGTCTAATTGAAATAATAAAATTAAATAAGTGCTTTCTTTAAATATAAAAACTTTTCCGGAAGAAATAATATCCTTTTTTAAGAAGATTGCCTTTCTTAAATTTGTAGCAGTTAGGAATTTGCAGAGAAGTGATAAATATTTTTGGTTCACACTATACATGTTTTTAAACAAATAGTATCACTCTAAAATATATATTCAATCTAACATTAATATTTCACTGTCGTTAGTAAAAGAGAAGAAATTAGGAGTTCAAATCACTGCGCCACTAATTATTCCAAAAATCAGACAGACTTGATATGATTGAACGTTTCTCTGCAAAGAAATGCAGTGCTTGACATTAAGGTAGTTGAAGTTAATCAATTCAATAAAGCAATAAGGAAAAAAAGTGACCGCAAAAGGAAAATATTCTAACGTTGATCTCAAAATATCCGGCTAAACGGAAACATACGCAAAAATAAGAGGTTTTATCTTGTGTTGCGACCCGACACCCCGTCGGTTTGACACTGACATCAAGCTTCAGCGGCAGTCCTAAGTAATAGCATCTGGCCTGGAGGAGAGTTCAAACAACTTCTGTGATAAGAAGAGTATTCTGGAGATAAAGGCATTTCTAGTTAAAGAGAATGAAGGACTCGTTGAGATAAGAGTCGATGGCTCAACGCTATTGGTGGTCGGCCGACTCACTAAACATCTCTGCTGAAAGAAATGCAACATATTTTCTCCAGTGTGATTGCACCTGCTAACAAAAAACCTCAAGTCGTGTATGAGATCTGTAGATAACTATTTGAATGGAGCGTGTAATCCATGTTGGAGCAGACTGAATGCATTGAGTGAGATGATTGGAAAAAGTATCTTAAGCAGTTCGGTCCAGTGAAAAAGAACGAGGAACTTAACCGATGTGGTCAATTAACTAGATAAAACAACAAATAAAAATCCACTAGAGTTTTTCGAACTTTACTAGCTCTTATATTGGTGAGCAACAATAAAAAAAAGAAGATATTTAAACTGATTACAGCTAAGAAAAGACTGTCTAATTATTCAACACTGAATTCTGTATTTGACATTATATCACGTTTTTCACTGCATTAGCCTTTTCTTGATTCTTTCGGCATGTTTTATGCGGAATGACCAGAGAAGTTGCTCATAAAATTTAACTGTGACCAATATATTCAGAAAGAGATCTTGGAAATCGAGGATTGACTTTCAGTACAGAAACAATTCAAATGCTTCTTCTGTTACCTTAAAATCAGCGAGAGTTGTCTCCTCGAAACTAAAAATGCATAAAATTGCAAAAATCCTCTGCATAAAATTATGGACCTCCGGTATGGCTTCGAATTCCTTGCATAGCATGGGCTAACAATAGTTATAAAATATAGATCTTTGGTTGAATCTAGCATTTTTAAATTAATCTATCGCTAAAATGTGTATTTTGGATGCTTCGATTGATACCAAAATTTGATACGAAACTACAGTTATAATCACAAGATAACATACTTAATTTCATTCATTTAAATCAATGTATTTATGAGTTATTGCGTTTACATGCTTGCAAAAGTCCAGATATATAGACGGTAATCGTTTGATAGGTTGGTTCAAAGTTTGATATGTAAATTTTAGATGCTAAACCTGTGCACCAAATTTTACCTATCCTAGCTCTTTGCATTTTATAGCTATCAAGTTCACTTGTACTCGAGCAGCTAGAAGTCAGACTTCCTATGAATAGGATTTCTTTCAAAATTTGTAGAAATCTATAAATTTAGTCGTATTCTCTGTACCAAATTTCAGGCATCTAGTTCAAAGCGTTTTTGAGTTATCGTGTTCAGAGACAGACAGGCATAATGCCAAAAATGTGTTTTTTGGACTCAGGAAAATCTGGAGATTCGGGAAAATCTTGAGTTGGAATTTTTTTCGACAAATGCATTACTTCTTCTATACTTCAAAGACAAAAAATTTAAAAAAAAAATAGTTACCATATCGCGGAAGTTGTATATTTGTGTACTTTCTTCATAAACTGACGGTAAGCACTAAATCCATCTAATCAGTAGCAAATAGCATTTTTCTATCTGTACACGGATCAGGCAGAAAAATTTAGTTTAATAATTGTTTAATCGAAAATCGTACGCTAAATCTGGATCTATTGCACGATTTTTAGAAATTTGAAACTAATTAGAAAATCATTGATTTTCTCATTCACAATTAAACATTCGCATTTTGAATTAAGAGAATACTCCTGGATATACACCCGTGTTCTTTGCTTTAAAAGTCGAAACCTTGAGAGTAGCCCAGTTTACAAAAATGCATTTATAATGTCAAAACTCAGTAATAAGTCATTTTTTAACATGATTTTAATGATTTTTACCCTTTGATTTTTATGATTAACATGATTTAATGATTAACATGATTTTTACCCTTTGATGGCATTTTAAGACAAAAAATTACAGAAATAAATTAAAAACAATTTTACTACTATTTTGCAGAATAAATTGTTTTATTTCAACTACTTTTTTCTCTTAAGTATTTCATTTCTAATTCATTATACGAATATTGTAGAATCTAAAATGCATATGTTCTTAAAATTCATTACCAGGTGGCGTCACGTGTATGGACTACAAATTTACTTGAATCGATCAACTAATAATTCAGTTCCCAAAATATTTTTAAAATGTATTTTCAATCGAACTAAACAAATGTACAAAATTACAAAATGGTATCTCATCAGAAAATAGGTGAAAACTCAATAACAACAACAAAATTTATAAATATTTGCCATCGAACGACCAAAGTAAAATTATTCGTCATCTTGATGGATTAATTAAATGTATCGAAATAGAAAATAACTCCAAAGAATCTCAAATTGAGCATTTGAGTCATTGTTTTCTGTGAATTAGAGGAGTTGATTCAAAAAATATCATGAATTTAAAATTTGTAAAGAAAATAAATGTCTTCAAATTCTAAAAAATGTCGTCATTTCTGAGGGAAAGATTCTGTTGATCTTCAACGATGTTGGGCTGGTGAACTTTTTTATAACTTTTACTCTCTTCAGATTTTTTAATATTAGGATACACGAATAATTCAGGAATCATGCTAACCAACAACAATACATCAACGAAATTTGCTGAATAATAGTTTCAAGCTAAATTTTTTAGTCGCCAGGAACTGAAAACTTGCAACCGACAAATTTGAAGGGAGATCGAAAAGTCAGTTTCATGTCAATTTTTCTAGTCAATAATGATTACTTTGTTCCCTTGTTCCCAGTCCTGATGGCCCTGATAGCACTTGCTACTTTCTCCAGGTCACATATCTCGTCAGTAGTGACTTATACCTACATGTTTTCTAACTATTTAGAGTGTGTTTGACACTTTCATCGTTTTCAGGTTAAAAGTCTTGGTATTTAATATGTTTCGACGCGGGGTAAAATTTCTTTTTCTTCATCTCTTACAGCGTTTTGCGTTTTAATTAATGGTTTTCTTAGTGTTTTCTATGTGGGAAGTTTATAAAATTTTATATTCCAAAATACGGCTGTGAATCCTCCTACTACACCTGAATTACGTTTGTGTGGAGAAATAATTTATATAAAAAAACATAATTAAAGACAATCAGCCTTGCTTTTAATTTGAATAAAAACATCTAATTATGCCTTGTCATATCTAAAATAACTTTATCCATTTTAAAATTAAAATGTGAAGGCACTGAAACAATCAATTTTAAATTTTGTCATCGCCCCTTTCAATCAGGGAATCATGCAAATACTCCAAACTTAATTAAAGTAAATTTCTTATTAAACATTTCTGATATGAAATCGAAGTTAACAATTTTGAGTGTTATACATTGCATTCAGAGATGACATCACATTAAACTGTGTTCGACATTCAGATATTCCTATATATTGAAGCAAAAATAATTCGCATGTAAGTGCACTAAAGAGGGAAAAAGATTGATACTCAGAAACATAGCTAACAGTTCAATCATAACATTAAGTAAATTAAAAGAAAGAATTAAAGAAACAAAACCGTCTTTCTGATTTTACGATTGAGTGCAATTTAACTAAAAGTTAAATGATCACGAATTCTCTTTTATGGATTCATATTTTATTTTCCTTTTTAATAGATGACAAATGATTTATTAATATTATTTGTCTATTATTATGACAAAAATATTATTTTTACAAAATTTTATGTCATTCGATCTTTAACGATGGATAATTAGCTTTTATTTACTAACTTTTTAGTAATAATGATTATCCTATTTCCTAGATTATTTATCTATTTCACCTTTACTTCATAGACTAAATCCCTTCTGTCTTTTAATTTTCATTTACACAAAATAATGTCAAATTAAAATATTTTCTATTTTTAAAATGTGTACAAGAACATTAACTATGTATTATTTCAAAAAATGTACTATTCAATTAATGTATTATTAAATGTATTATTTAAAAAAACCCTAAATTATTTTTTTAATTTTGATTTAGAAAGCTTTATTTATATTTATTAAAAATGTGATAGAATTTAAAGATAGGACGAGTTCGTAAGACATCATTTCCACAAACAAATGATTTGAAACAATTGAAATCATACTTTAAAAGATTTACAACGTGTTTTAGAGACTTTACTTGGCATGTAATTTATATCTACTTTTCGTTCTTCACCTTTTATGGGTAAGACGAAGTTAACTAAAGGCATAGTTAGATAAATAACCGAAATTAAACTAAAGACATAGTTACAGAGCACAACTGAAAAAAAGACATCAAAATTTTAATAGTAATCCTTTTTTTTTTTTTTTTTTTGATAAAGCAGTATAATTTGAAAATAAAGTATCGTTTTCTGAAAGCAAAATTCCAGTTTTGAAAATACTTTATTCCTCAATTTAATCTTATAACAAAAAGCTGACTAAAGAAAAACGTAAACAATTAGCATTAAGCCCATAAATCTAATTTAATATAGTAAATCTCTGTTTATTGCTCTGAATTGGATTCCAGGTATATCGAAATAACCTTGAACTTATTATTAAAAAAAAAGACTCAGTTATGTAACAATCTAACTGACAAGTGCAGCTGATTTGAACCTGTGCACGTTTTCCCTCAATGACAAATTATAATATGAAAATCATTTTAAGCTCATCGCATGAGTGGAGTTAGTTTTGGCTTCAGTGAAATCATTAATGATTTATTACCTAGTCTTCAATAAAGTGCAATTCAACTGTAAATTAGAAACTTTTAAAAAATGAGTATCGGATATAATTTAACGCAAGGCCATATCAGGTCTGAAACATCATTCTTTATTATCTTTAAAAGCAATTTCTCAGATTAATTTTAGATAAACTGGATTTTAATGAAAATATTAAACATATTCACAATTTTGTAATAATCTCAATTTCAAACAATGTTAAGTATTGATTACATTTCAATTTATAATGTTATGAATATTTCAAATAATTAAATTATTTTTTTAAAAATGGATTTCTAAACTGACACAAAAAAAATCGATTTATAAAACTGATAAAGATTTTTTATTAATTAAGCTGTAAAATAATAACGTCAAAATGTGGTATTTGAAAATTTAGAGTTGTATATTAATTTTCTGTGAAGATTCTGTTGGACAGAAACATTTAAGACCAAAATACAATAGCAGCGAAAACTCTTTTTTAAATTCAGCTGAAAAATCTGAAATTTTGCACGTGACGAAACATCTTTGCTTAAGTTTCTAAGAAATATCTAAATTCAGATTTTCCTTATTTCATTACCTAACTAGGGAGTTCAAAGTTAACAAATTAACGAACGTATAAAAGTTAACAAATTACTATTATTACTACCGATAAAATCTACAGAAAAAAATTATCTTCAGAATTTTTTTTATTTCTTATAAAACACTATGTTTATTATATATATCTTTCATTTAATTTCCTTGTAGTAAGCAAAAGCATACGCGAAATGAGAATTATAAAAATATTTAAAAGGTAACTATTTTATTTTAGTAGTTTCTAGTTTTCCCGTTTGAAAACCATCAAAACAGTTAGAACTGTGATTAGAATTACATAAATTTCAGCCCTCAGTTTCCTAAAAGGAAACATATTGATTTTTTGATGAGAATAGAAATTCCGAAAACAGGATAACAAAAACTCAATCAAAGTTTTACTTGCTTTCATCCCCCCAAGTCTGAAAACTCGAAAAAAAAGTTGAATAAACCAATCTTTCTATATGCTAGCGTAAAAATCATTAGCTAACGAGAATTTATTATAAATTTTACTTCAACTGAAAAAAAATGAATGAAAATCTTGCTTATGCGTAAACTTCGATGATTTATTGCTTATGAGAAAATGGGGCTCAGTTAAAAATTTATTTGTATACATGCTTGAATTCAGATCTGTATTTTGCATATTATCAATATAATTTGTTAGTTAAAATACTGTAATTGTTCAGAAGATATTTAATTTTTTTATATTAACTTGAGCAATAAATCTATTAGTACACCAACAGCTAGATAATGCAACTTTGTTTAGTGCGTTGAATTTATGTTCCATGTTTATTTTCGTTTCCTGAAATTTTAAAATCCTGCTTCAATTTATGAATGCAAGTGATTTACGAATAACTTCGTAAAGCTAGGGTGAATTATTCAGAGTCAATTTTTTTTTATTTGCAATCTTTAAAGCTGATTTTTGTAAACTAGTTACGTAAATAGTTCCAAAAGGTTAATTTAAAAGTTGTTTTCATAATAAATTATACATATAGAAAATTTGTTTAAACATACTAATGAACTAATAGATATAGATGATGATATTTTTGTCAAATAAAACCTCCTAACATTTTTTTTTTTTTTTAGTTTACATGTGATTTCTTAGTGAATCTAATCATAGATGGAAAATGCTTTTTCTATTAAGATCTTTTTCACCAATTATTTCAGATCGATTTTTATAAAGTGCTGCTCAGTCGTTTATGTAACATTCAATACGAATCTTTGTTGTTACGCCAGATTGAATTTAAACTCCTCTATATCCATAAATTTTGTGATCTATTATTCACTTTCAAAGATTCAAAATTTAGAAAATAATTTTTAAAATGCTGAAAAATATCAATTATTATAGTGTAGTTTTCTATTGTATTTTAAAGAAAATTTTAATGATAAATCATTTTAAATAGATGAAAATTTGTAAAAAATAATCATAGTTAAATCTAGATTCTACAGCATTCATTTATTTAAATAAAAACCATGGCTTGGATAATTTCCTAGTGCTATATATTATAGATTACTTTATATGTATACAAAAGGTATTGTTCAAATAATTTGAACCAAATTGCCCCAATATCAATGAAAAAAGATGAAAATATGATTTCTTTAAAAATTTTAACTAATAAAAAGGTGATAATTAGAGCAGGATTTTTTTTTTTTTTATAAAAAGGCGAGACTATAATGGAAGAGCGTTTAATTCCTTCAGTAAAACAGGACTTTCTCATAATAGGAAATGAAATAAAAAGCGAAATTATTTTTTGAATGCGATTGAAGAATTATTTATTTT
Organism: Argiope aurantia; assembly: GCA_026543865.1. Taxonomy (NCBI): domain Eukaryota; kingdom Metazoa; phylum Arthropoda; class Arachnida; order Araneae; family Araneidae; genus Argiope; species Argiope aurantia. Next base: position 719,020 of record JAPMOR010096005.1, on the reverse strand, counting down.
CAGTCCTTCAGTTGCAAATGGAAATTTTAAGTAGATAAAGTAGGTACAGCGCCTAAAAGACCTAGATTGGGGTAAAGTTGTATTTGCCATTCACCCCTAACCTGCACCTAGCCCATAGTAATCAAAGGAACAGCTAACGACTTCGATTATAAGAACTCAAAATTATAGCATGCGTGATATTTAATCAATATATGCCATCAACATCAACAGAACAGAAACTATTTACTCAGTGGGTGCATTTTAAACGTAAGATGGGCTTGAGTATTGATTGTTTCGCGTGCCGAGAATAGACGCCAAAACTTTTCCCTTCTTCGAAAAGTAATGTTTTCTGCTTATGTTATTGATTTATTGATTTACAGAAGGCATACACAACATATGAGGGAAGGAGAGGGAAAAAAATGTTATTTCGAGAAACTCTCTTCCGATTTAAAATCTAAGGGTTGTTGTGGAAGGGGAAAGAGTCTAAGAAAATAACGAAGACCTCGTGCATTCATCGCGATGCATAAATTCGAAGAGGGAAGATTTTTTATTGCACTAATTACTGGGTAGTCTAAAAAATAATGGCTTCGCGAAGCTCACACGTTTTCGTAATACAAGAGAAACAAATTATACAAAAAAATAGTCGCTCTGAAATAAAAAATTAATTACTATTTTATTTGGGCTGAGTAGTAAAACGCGGTTTGAAATCAAGTCTTGAAAATAGTGCTGCACACCGGGGATCATTACACAAGAAAACGGGAAGCTTTGTTGTACGTGGAATATTCTAAGCTTAATTTGTAAGTAACATAATGGTTTGGCTGGAGTTTCTTCATAAGGATGTAATTTCACGCTAAGCAGGCAGGGTTAGTTGTTAAAAAAATTAAGCATTAAAAAAAAGTAAAAACGTAAGTGTATCAATAGGTAAAAAAGATTTTGAAAGAAAAAATAGGATATGTAGTTCTGAAAATATGTTTTAAAAAATACTGCAATAATTCATATCTAAAGTGTATACTATGATTTAATTCATTTACTATTATTACTAATTTGTTTAACCAAGTGAAGTAATTAATAATTTGAAGATTTAATTTAGATTCTTGTTGATTTATATCATATGATATCTCTGAAGACACTTTTGAAGGAAAATTTTAATTAGTAACTCGGAAAGGCCAGAGACATATAAATTGCTTGAGTTACGTTATGAGAGTAAAATTATAATTAATTCTAAATAAAAATAAAAAATAAATTATCTTAAACAACAGATTTTTAGAGGAAAAAAGTATTGTATTAAAATTAATAATCGAAATAATCAAAAAAATTTTAAGCTTTGTTTTGTAACTAATAATAATAAAAATAATAGGAAAAAGAGAATAAAGGTGCCAATACTTGATCCAATAATTAAATTTCATAAGATCAATTATTATGCATTTAACGAAATTCAAAAACCGACTCATGCTATTTAGCTCTCTAGCATGTTTAAGTATTTCATCATTTTAGTTTGACGTTGAATTTAAAAGCTCCGCAAAACTTTAAGGCGCCATCATTAACTTTACACTTTCCATTTGCTTAATTTCTTTGTCACTAAGACTCTTGCAGAAGTTACGCTTTGAGTTTTCTAACCTATGCTCTGTTGTACAAAAATGATTTGTTCTGCTTGTCTGACCTGCGCTTTAGGTTTAAAAGGGGGCTTTTGAATCAGCCCTTATTTTAAAAAATAATCATTAAATACAGATAATTTAGATCAGAGTTATAATATAGAAGATTAAACATAGATAGATAAAACATAATAATAAAGAAAATAAAACATAGCACTTGCCGAGAAAAATTCATAGTTGAATCTTGGTTTTTCTCGAAAGCATTCAGAAAATGCTTTTCTCGACTATTATTTAATCATGAAATAAATGTATTTACCAAATTATTTTATATCTTTGTCGTATTTCAGTAACTTGGATGTAATGAATTTCCGGTAATGAGATAGGGTTAAGAAATGGTTTGATTTTTAGATTTTTTTTATATTACTTTAGGCAGATTTTATCAGAACAGAAGCGTTATAGTTGCGGCAGTAATTTCCACCATTAATAGATGACATTTATTTAGCTAATATTGCAGTGAAACCATATAGGGAGGATACAAAATAATTACGATCGTGAGCTAACTATCACCAAGACTACTTTTAAAAAATATTATTTGGAATAGGAAAATTGGTATATAATAATATTTTTTTAAAAATTTATCTATGAACTTAATAAAGGACACAAAAGATCTAAAACTCTTTCATCGAACCTAAAGAATGAAGATCTATTTAACAGTAAGAGACAATAAATATTCTTAACAATGAAAGTAGGATCTCAGAACCATTGCAGATCAAAACAGATTTTATATTGAGAATTATAATTTAAAAAAAAAAGATTTTGAATAAAAATCATCCATATACACAATGTACAACAGAGTTTATTTATTTTCAGTAAGTCTTGGAAAATTTTGTTCATTTTTTATCCAAAATTGTACTCTTAGAAATCGCTTAAACTTTAAAAGTACTTACATTTTACAAATGATGGTATTTAAAAAAAAATCTAACATTGCATTAATTAATAATGAAATTAGCTGTATTTTTTTCTCATTTATATCATTTTTATTTATTTTTATCTTTATTTTTTGTTCGTAAAAGCTACCTTAATAAACGGTTTTATTAAGGCAGAAAGAAAAGATCAACGAAAATATCAAATAAATTACTTTAACACTAGTTTACAATTTCATATTCTTCTTCTGATGTTTGAAAATTCTGAAACGTTCCACAAATTTGAAAAAATATCAGTTATACAGCATGACAACTTTCTTAAAGCTAATATTTAAAAATTAGAACGTATACTGTTAACTCCATTTAATATAATCGCGTCACATCATGTTATTATTTGCTTTATATTATCAATAACTTCTAGTTCCGAACCAAAGTATTCAGATCTACATAAAAATAATTTTTTAATGTGATCACTACATCATTTAATATTATCAGTTTTAAAGCAGAGAATCAGCTTTAATGACTGAAGTTCGTCGAATTTCTTGCACCACTTCTAAGGAAATATCTGAGAATCATTTTTGTCACGGGACGGGGCTGACATTCTTTTGTCTAAACTAGAGTTATCTGGATTGATTTAAACCGGTAGCTACACTGCCAAATCTGACTTGAAATCTATTGGACATCCATAAATTATTATTCACTACGATTAAGATACGATAGCAAAATGGGAAAAAAAAACCTAATTTGAAAATTAAAACCAAAATTGAAGTTTTTGACACATATGAAAGTTTCGGTTGCTCAATACAACAATGCGACGAAAGGAATGAATGTGTTGAAGAAACTCTTCAAACGAACAATGAAATGAGTCAAGCGATTGAGATTTTGATGCTGCATCATTCATCAAATTTTAAAAAAGATAGCATTCATTCAAATTTTAAAAAAGATAATACAAGTACGAAAAATTCATTGGTGAACTATTACGAAATATTTGGCGACAAGCAAATATTTTTTAAAAAATTTAATTTTGAGATTAATGATAGATAGACCTGAAATGTGATATAATATAATTGATTTCGTCCCATTCCGTTATTGTTATCATTCGGTTAATGTTATCAAAGTTTTTAAATTCTGAAATGATCACATTAAGCGGCAGCTACTGTGTATATTTTTTGTGTGAAAGGCCGAAAGGTGGAAGATACATGTATAAAAAATATTTTCCTATCTAAAGAACGCTTTATGTGGTTATAATGCGAATAATAGTATATACTAACTCTTAAAGAGGTAAAAGTTAGGGACTAGAATAGAAATTCTAAAATCACTTTAAATATGAAGAAATAAAGTTTGAAAGCTCAGAAAATGAAAACTTTTGTACAATGTGCAATCGGATATATCTAGTAAACAGTCAATCAGAGCACAATAGTATGCTGTCTTAAGCGAAATTTAATATTTAAGATAGGAAATAATCGAGACAGCTATTGAAGTCTATATGATCTAAAGATTAAGTTACTTTTGTACGAAGGCTGTAGAAACCAATTTAATAGGAGGCTTGCAGCATCGTTCAAACGTTTTTTACGGCTTTGTCATAGAATGCCATAACCTGGCAAAACATACTTCTTATTGACAAAAATAAATTATGTTTAATTTACGTTGTTATGTTTAATTATTTTTTGGATGAACAAAATAGAAAACTTCTTTTAGAGAAATAAATATAGTTATCAAATAAGAAAGATATTTAATTTTTTGTTTTATCCTTTTAATTAATTTTTTTGAAGTAGCGGCATTGCACTAATAGCTACACATATTCCTTAATATATCTTAATATTCTCTTGGTTTCTTTCTTCAATAAAATGTTTTCTCTTGTTTCTTAATTTATTAAGTTTCCTATAAATTTTCTTAATTATATAGGGGATATTTTTTTCTTTTGAGTTTACAAAACTTTGCTAAGCAAAAAAAAAAAAAAAAAAGGTCTTTTTGATGTTTTTTTCTTTTTTTTCAGGATGGTTAAAACTTCTTAAATATAAAGTGGCCTATTATTGAATTCTTGATATTGATAAAAAAAAACTAATGAAAGAACATTTATTTATGCTAGTTTAACCTATTCTAATATCCGCATTCTAAAGAAAATTTTAAAATTAAGAAGAAAAACCTCAAAACTCTACATCACACACACACACACACACACACACACATATATATATATATTGTACTAGGTACCAAATTCACCTTTAAGTTAGATTTAAAATATATTTAAAATGAGAATCAGGCATGTTTTTTGGATTTAACTTTTAGACTTGATATCTCAAATGGAATATAGCATTCTGCGTTTGTGTCATTTTTTTTCTGTGTACATCCCTTTTCTCTCTTTCAATTCTTCATCAAAGCATTAAAAAAAATTAGGAATTAGTTTTAATGAATATTATAATAAATTATGATTGCATGAGATATATTTTGGTTGTGCTGAGTACGAATTAGCAAATAATAATCGTAATAGCACCGAAATCAGAAAAATAATACATAAAAATTATATTATTCGTTAAACCTCATTTGCGGTTAGAATAATACAACCATTAATTTTTTTCCATAACTTTATACCACTGATACGTGGAAAGCATATAAAATTACAAATTAACTCTAAATATGTTTTATAGCTTAAAAGGAATAACATTACTGAAAAGAAATACAAATAAATTTCTCCTTAATTTTTTTCCACCCCCATTCCTTTTTGGTATGGTGACGAAAATATATGTAACAAATTATGTATCTTACGTGACCACTTTGAACTAGAGAAAATATGTAGAACAATTTAATTAGTAGCTTAAGATGGACAATTTCATTTGTAGTACAAGATTTCAGTGAGTTCACAGGATTTTAGAATACATTTAAAGCGAAAATTCGTTGAAATATAAAATGTTATATTAAATTAATAACTGAATAATTATCTTAATAATTTTCTTAGCATCGCGTGTTCCAAAAAAAATGAAGCATATTAGTTTCTAATTTATACCTTTTGCACGTCTGACAGTATTGGGGGAAAATGCACAAATACAAAGAAAAAATATTTTGATATAACATAATACCTAATATTGAACTTACCAAATTTGACTAACGATTCTCAAAAGTGCAAGTAAGATTTTATATTTAATCCCATTCAAAATATTTTGCCGTTTTACAAATAAAGAATTAATTTCTAAGAAAATCCTTATATCTTTGAAACTCTTTGCTAGTTTTTGTCAATTTCTTGTGTTAATTGCATCTAAACAAAAAAAGAGTTTTATTAAAAATAAATAAATAAATAAATATTCAGCTGAGTTAGAAAAGAAAGGCATTTAGAATTATAAAAAAAGTCCAATTAACAAACAAACAAAAAAAAATCAGGCATTTCAAAAATCTTGAAGACGAATATGTGACAATAGTTTGTTGTCAATACTTTCGAATGCAATTTTTTAATTAATATATTAAATAGAATTAGAAAAGCAAATTACAAACAAATTTTTTAATTGTAAATGAAATATCCAAAATTATTGCACGTTTTTTTTAATAAAACACTGAATATGTATGAAGAATACTTGTAGGTATATAAAATAATTAAGAATATACCAAAAATCCGATATACTCTTGTACGCTGTGCAAGTTCTGTAATTCGAAAATAAATATAGATAATGAACAAAGATTTCTTTTAATGATACTAAATTGTTTTCCCATGCGTGTGTGAATGCATTAACAATATACTATCTTCATGTTAGATCCAAGTGCGAATTCCTTACTTAAACATTTTTTACCCTTATCTTATTATTCATGTTTAAAAGATTTATTGTCAGCATTTCTTTTTAGTGCTTTCGAACAAAATACTTAAATAAAATTAAAATATTTCTACGATTTGAAACTTGGTACATTTACTTATAAAAAATAAATCCCTAACAGCAGATTCTCTAAAAATTCTTCATTAGATAAAACAACTTACTATATCCAAACATGAAATAATTTTATAATAACCGTTTATTGATTTTTGGACGTAACTTAATTAACCAGTTTTTATTCATTGAAATTGTCTGAATACTAGCAGTCATTAAATACTTAACAACATCTGTCTCTTTGAATTCAATTTTTCTTTATATGCATCAACTACATCAAACATTTTATAGTGAATTTCGTATCTAAAATTAACTACTTGTTAAATAATTTAAAGTACTTTTCTAGTTGTTTTTTTTAACACTCCCTCGCAAAACTTTTAGGAATAATAAATCAACGATAGCAAAACGTGAGTATAGGCCTGCTGACAGATGAAAGAAATATCTCTAGTCTTTATCCTGATTCAAGTAACCGATACTTGTCCCATAAATCTCTGGCGACTGTGAAGACGAATTTCCACAGTAACATCTCCAGAGAGTATTAATTGACCCGCGTGAGCAAAACGAATGCGCAGATCCACCCGCGTGACCAGACCTTGCACCAATTTAATCTGATAGTGACGTAATTTATTCGATCCAGGCTTTTGATATCTACCTGAAGCCACAGCAAAGAGCGAGCAGTCGTACCTGAGACAGGTATCTAAGTGGACGCTCCACCTTGCGTAGCAGATCTTCGCTCAGATTTGCCTGCACCTCTCCGAGAAATACGCCGCTCTCATTGGCTAAGGAGACTGGGTCACGTGACACTACTTCACTTCGCATCCCCCTTTCGCCTCAAACCATGAAATCCTCATTAATAAAAATACTCATAAAAAAAACTAAAGCTCCCTGAGAGATCGACATTGAAGAGACAAGCAGTTCTCCCAAGAGCTACCAGCAAAGCTTGACGAACTTCTTAACTCTTCCATGCCGGGTAGTGTCCGCCTCCAAGCACCTACCGCCGCCTGGAACTAACGGCAGGTAGGGAGCAGCAGCTGATATGCCAGGTAATTCGAGAAATTTATGGGCAATCATATCTGTCCATTTGGCCGCCGAAATGGGTTGCTTTCAGACACGCGCTTTTGCCGGCTTCATACAGGACGCAGGATGCAAGCTTCAGACCGGTTTCGGGCCAGAAACAAAGTCTCTGGTATGCAGTTTTTCCAGATGAAGCTCCCCTTCATATTTTCAATATCAGGTTGGAAATATCTTCTATATTTTACCTACTTACTCTCTTATTTTTTTTAACTTAGCGTTTCTTTTAAATAATCAATATTTCCTTCACGTTTTCCAACTGCGAAAAAGAGATGATAAGAGACTGATGTCGGCTTTCTTCAGGTTCCGAACTGAGTTTAATTATTTTGATATTATGGAAGAGCTCGTGTCAGAGAGTTCGTATCGTGGTTAACCGCAAAATCTCCAAAAGAAAACGAAAAATAATAATCGTTAGATATCCGTTATGATTAGCAGCTGCATCAAATAATTTTTTGCTTTCATTATTTAACTAATTTTAGTCGCACTGTTTTTATTCATTCCATGATTAGAAATCCTACAATTTTATTTCTTACACATGAATAAAATTTGTCTGCACTGCCTAAACTCATTCAAGAATGAAGTTAGGGGAGTTAGAAGAACAAGAGAACACAAATTCTATAACTTTTTTTCAAACAAATTTCAGTTAATTTATTTTTCTCGTATTTTAGTGAGAAAACTACTTTGAAAAATTCTATTGAATATTATCACAGCTTTCTGAAACAATTATGTTATTGTGCATTCTACGCGTGTTTTACTGAGTTGAAATGTTAGTTTTCTTAGAAACAATTCTCTAAATGATAAATCATTTAAATGTTGAATGATTATTTAAATAATGCAGCTACATTATTTTGAAGACTCATGCATGTTTAATTATCTGCCTGAAAATCTTCTTTTGAAATTATCTATGAAAAGTACTGATCTTAGAATAAAATTATAACTTATAAATCAAAAGGCTTTTTTTTTTGTTTTAGTTTTTTTTTCCCCCTTGCGCAATCAATAATTATTGAATTTATAACTATGTGATCTTTCAGATGAATCCCAAATTTTTTTAAATCCATATTTGCTGTAAATGTTTTTTAGCTGATGCTGTATAAATAGAGTCATATGTTACTTTTGATCAAGCAGAGGGTTTTAATATTGCTTGAGGTATTTTGATATGAATTCTGTAGAAAATTATTTAAAGTAGTTCCTACAATAATACTCAGAAGTACAAATCATTCGTTTTATTTGCTTTTCAATACGGCAAAACATATATTAAAAAATACCGTCAATTAAAAAATTTGTTTCTTTATAACTTAATTCAAAAGTTGCATTTGATATTTTTAAAAATATTATAATCGTTGTCTTCATCAATTGAATATTACATCTTTTATTATGCACTTATTTTCTTATCTAATGAATCGATAAAAGTAAAAGTTTTGACTTTCGAGAATATTTTTTACTCCCGTGTTAAATAAAAAAAATTGCGTTAACATAGATAGGTATCTTTTTATTTAAAATTTCTGCTTCAGCTCAGCGAAGCGATTTCAGTTTTGATTTAAAAAATCATTATTTGTAATATATATGTATACTTTTCTCAACTTTGTTCTGGAAAGAGTTACGCTCAAATTTAATGTACATGGAATTCGTGAATTTCAGTTTAGATGAATAACAAATGATATTAGTTCTATCTAAGGCCAGTAATATTTAATAAATATGAAAATCATAAATAATTAGTTATAAAACTTAAATTATGTTTGCTTAGGATGTACTTTGTTCTGAACGAATATAGGTTAGAATAGTTGTATCTGCATTTTAATATGACAAAAATTGTGAGTTGTTAGATAGAGATTGAGCAATGTTTTTTGTGATTCACCATTGCCAGAAATACGTATGTATTTAAATAATTCGCTGGCACAAAAGTGATTAGATTTTTTTATTGTTTTGAATTTTTATTAAATTCAAAGGAAGTACATGAAGCAAAAGTAAATATGTAAAGCATATAATGGGCTATTCATTTTTAAAAAGAAGCAGATAATTGTATCGATTATGTCATTTTTAGATCTAAAAATAAATTTTAAAAGAAATTTCTTAGTTATTTTATTCGTGCCACTACTGATATGATATCTTACAATTGGCTTGACAATGCATGTTTAAATGTTTATTGAGGGCAAACCCTAATTAAAGTTTTGTTAAAAAAAAGCTTTAAATATATATATATTAAACTTAAAATAAAAGTTGGCTATCATTTATACTATTAAGACATTTCTTTTTCTCATAAACACTGTAGGAAATACAAGATCATATGTTTATAACAGAGCGAATGTTCAAATTTGATTTTGATAGAAATAAGTTGTTAGAAAAGATAAATAATTGAGAGAAGCGATTTTTTTTCCTTTATAAAGTTCGAAAAAACAAAAACATTTTGATATTATTAGCAAGATTTGCGTAAATGAAATTCGAGTTCTCTCAGTATAAATATTTCCCAAAAGAAAATGAGGAGTGAAAATGAGGAGTAAAATTGTTTTCGTAACTGTTGGATCTTTTTTGACAGTTCACAAATAGCCTTTTAATATAAATATCACTTGATCCCACTCAAATTCGCAAGTGCAAACATACAAATGCGTGAAAAAAAGGGAATGAAAAAATAAACCCTCTAGCACATTACTTTCCGGGAAAATGTCCCAACAAGGGTAGGCATGGAATCAAAAGCATATGACAAAGTATTATTGCCATGTGACATAGGAAAGGGGAGTTTCAAAAGAATGATTCTATAAAAACATGCGGGAGGCCAAATTTTCATCCCATTCTATTGTACGCATTCTGTCTGAATGGAAACCACGTGCTTCCAAGGGTCATAGAAGTTAAGACCACGTGATCATAATAGACTCCACCTTAGACATGATCGTGTCGCCAGCAAAGTATGCCACGCGAGTTTTCCGTACTTTTCCCCTTTGGTTTCAGAGAGATTTTCGATGAAAGTGTATTTTTTCACTGGCCAGTTGTTTTTTTTTTTTCCATTCAGTCTTCTAAAAGACTAGTGGTCACGCTGTATCGATGGCCCGTTTCCCTTCATTTAGAGAAGCATTTTTGCTTGAAAACAAACCCTTCAGTTTTGTTCTGGTGTAACAAAAGACCAGGTAGATGTGTAATTAGAATGTTAAGGTTTAAACTATGGCAACTTAACACACGCCTACATATTCTTATTAACTGATTGTGAAAAATAATTGCAATTAGTAATAATAACAATGCATGTTCTTTATACAGGACAAATAAAACTGAGTGATCGGTAATTTATTCTCTGCCTATTGAATATAGTCAATAGAAAAAGAAGATTAAATATTTTGATATCATAAATGCTGATTTCAGATTTAGTATATTTCTTGTCATACAAAATCACATATTTATATGCGCATACTAAAGAACAGTTGAAACGTTGGTAAATACTTTTACTTATAAGTATCAGAATATAATAATGCTATATATGCATAAATTTGAGTCAAGTTATTGATAAATCAAAAGAAAAAGAAGGGGAAAAATATTTCCTTTAGAAAATTCTACTCAGCATCTTGAAAAGGAACTTCATAAACATTTATCAAAATCATTTAAACCGACACACAAAAAAAGAAATATGTTCTGTATTTACTCTCACGGTTATTGTAATTTATTTATTTATTTAAAAATTAATGCTTTAAAAAATTTAGCTATAAAATAGGTTAAAATTGAATTAAAAAAACTAATTGAAGCACCTAAAAACAGAAAATGAAAAAACATTGTTCAAATCAAAGAAACGCATATTAACGTATAGGAATGTTTTGCAAGTTCTTCTCTTGTGGTTTTTAAAAATGTATATTCTCGCATAACTGATTAATAATACTGAAATTTGCACTTAGAAAGTCTAATATATTTCATTTAAACATTAAATATACCGCTCATTATTAGAAAGTTTAAAAATAATTTTAGAAATGTTGTTAAATATTTACTCATCTTCATGAAATAAACTGTAAAAATTTCAAAGGCGAATAGATAATGTTATTTTCAAGAATTTATAAGCATTCAGTTGATTGCTTTCAAAATTAACGTAATCGCTTCTCAAATGGAATTACTTTTAACTGGTGCTTTTAGCTATTAAGGAACTTCTAGCTATTTATTTATTTTTTGCATCAAAGTAAGCTTTATTGAGTACTAAATCAAAAATCTGGTAATTGCAACAATGTAAACAAAAGTAATTTTTCCATATATTTGATAATGAGTTACGTTTTAAAAATAAAACAAGGATAAATTATATTGCTGGATTCCACCAATATATATATAATCTAGAATTGACATCTATTTTGAGAATTTATCGACATTATTGGCAGAACCATTATTTATTAAGGCATGAAACAGTAAGTGCAAGCCATCATTTCTTATAAGCATATCACAGAAGCGGCAAGATCCAAAAACCCTTTCACTATCATGATCCCACTCGCCTTCTCCTCCTTGATTGTGGGCAGAGACGTTTAAGAGAATATGTTTTTGTTCTACTCCATAATGCCCACACTCCCCTGACCCTTCCGTCAATACAGCATCAAGTGCAATAATGCGTCACCGGTCAAGCCGGCAATGATTTACCGGTCGTAAAGCGATTGAGCTACCGACAGACGGCCGAGAACTCGGCGGGGTAGGAGGGCCGTACTTTTGTTCCGATGCAATCGGGACTTCTCCTTCGCTGATGGCACTTTCTACCCCGCCGTCTAATGGGGTGTGTGCCGCGGGGAACTGCTGTTTTCCGGGAAGGACACTTTCTCCCTTCTTTCTGTTGTGACACTTGTATTGTCGTGCTGACAAGGTCAAGTGACAACATTGTTAGGTAACCTTACGCCATTTGGGTAAATACTTGAGTGATATATTGCGAAAAGTCAAGTCCTCCTGGCTAGGCATAGGTACTGCAAATTAGTTGTGCTTCAGTAACGTATACTGATCCAGTCATTTTCCGTAAAAGGTCTTCCGTATTCCAGCACCTTGATTGTCCTCAAGTACGTCTGTACCAGTTTCATGCATTTCACGAGAAAGGAATAACGATTTGTTTTTTAATGCATTTAAAAAAATGTTTATATCTGCAGAAAACATTTATTAACCGTTCATAGTTCTTGAAATGTTACCTATATTAAGAAAACTTCTTCATGATTAAATTACTTTTGAAATATTCGATTTAGGTTTGATCTCAAAAATATTTTGTTCGTGTAGTCTGGAGGTATGTATATTCATATTTCAGAAATTTTATTTACTAACAGCAAATTATAATAAGAGTGAACTCAAAGATTTATATATTATTTCATTCAAATTTAAATTGTTTTAATTCTATGAATTTATTTTTCTACTTCAGGTAATTATGGAAAAATAATGATTAATATTTATTTTTAAATGCTATTAATACCTTTACGATGAAAACTAAAAAAATATCCATTAAGTGGCAAGCATCTATTCTTAGTTAAAACCGATTTCTAGAGGGCAAATGTTAATAATTATTTATCAATGCAAAATTAGACACTAAGATTTTTGTATATAACATATACATATACGAATAAAGACTTTCCTGAAGTTATTTAGCAATTTGTTGCGAATCAAGATTACTTTTAAATGAATCTTAAAAATTGAATAACTTCCCAATACATATATCTACAATTTGTTATTAATTAAATGTCAAAATATAGTTTAAAAGTTAAAGATGGTGAGAAATAAAATGGATATGATAATTCTTATTTTTCTCTAATAATTGCATAACTATTTGTTATAGATTTGTATTACGCTATGTAAAAAAGTTTTCAAGTTATAGCAACATTTTTTCTGAAATATTTATCTCTTCACTTTAAAAAAAAAAATTGCTAAATGATCCTACCTTAAGGAATAATTAAATAAAAATTCTCGAAGGCTTGTACGTTTTTTTTTTTTTTAATATTCTGGCCCAGTTTTCCGATTTTATGCTTCTTTAATTTGGATATGGTCAACAACAAGTAACCTAAAAGGGAAAGAAAAAGAAATTCCTTAAAGCATTTCATAATTAAGAAAACGTTTGTTTATTTTTATTAACGTTACAAGGATTAAAAAAAAAAAAAAAAAAAAAAAAAAAATATTTTTGGCTGTAAAATCGTTCTTAAAAATTTACATTTAAAAGTAATCTTTAAGTATTAAATTTTCGATCAGCTTAAAGTTAAAATGGTAATATACAATTAAATTCTTAATTACATAATTTTGACCTACAAAAGCTTTCATTGAAAATTTAGCTGTATGTTTTAAACTAATTTTAATCATAAATCTCAGTTTTAAAACAATCGACAAAACTACAAATATTCAAGCGTTTTTAAAAATTTCTTTCTAAATTATCAATCTATTAAAGACAGTTTAAACTAATGAAAAATATGCTTCAATCAACCATTAGCAAATTTCTGCATCTCATATTTTAATGAAAATTTAAAGTCAAAAGACAATTTTGAAATATACAGCATAAAAAATTCATACACTGAACAATAACAGTTCAACGAAAACAATGGAAAAAAAGGTTTCAAATGATTTACGTTCACCCCAGAATGATAAAGGGCACAAAATTATCAAATTATGTCATAAGCATAACTGAAAATAGAAATTCTTATGAGTTTTCCGTTAATAATTTTTCCACTGTTATGCTTGGTCTATACTATTGACTATTCCTGCTCTTAAAAAAATCGGGGGAGAAAAATTAAAGGTTTTCGATAAAAGCGCGGTATAAACGATGCTCTACTACGTTCACAAGGTAATGCATTACGGAATATTGGCAATCGACAGTTGCTTTGAAGTAAGCTTAATTATCTTGCATTTGGATCATGAAATTTTAAATTCTAAACTGCTCTACGAATTTTAATGATTTTTTCCGAAGCAGAGCAAATAATCTCTGCATTTCCCGAATATTTTTTTAAGAAAATGTTTTTATAATCAAGCGAAAATTAAAAAGAAGTACCGATTCTGAAAATGTAATTTTTTTTTTTTTTTTTGTTTTCAGTTGCTTTTGTTTTCCTTCTTACTAAATTGATGTAATGCGCGGAAAAGTCAACTAAACTTTGAATTTTTCTTCATCAGGGTAAAAATGCGCAGCTGGAGAATTTGTAATTGATTATTTTAACTCTTATTAAAGCAGTAATTATATATATAAAAAAATGGCAAAGAACCAAGAAAAATTTCTTTACTGTGTTCATTTTTTCCTTTATTTTATTTCTATTTATCTATTTATTCTCTTTAAAACTGAATGAAAAATAAGACGCTAAATTTTCCATCTTTATGAATGATTGCTGGTCAGTTCTTTGCATAAAAATATTATTAACTCAGGCAAAACCATTGATTAAGTGATATTTCATTGCAAAACTGTTGATTATATTGTTGCATTTTCATTTAAAAATCAATCCAAGAACAGAAAGAAGCAATAATTGCATTTGTTTTGATGCTATCATCAATAATTGTTTTTATTTTAATATTATTTATTATTTTGAAGAAAAAAAATGCGTTCTTTGAAACATTCACATGGCAAGAATCGTCTGAGAAATTTTCATTTCTCTTCTAAAAGATCCTCCTGTAAATGAATATTCTTTTAAATGTTAATAATAATTCGAAAAAAGACATTTTTTTAGCAATCAGTATAAACAAACATGATAACCATTTATTTTAACTGCAATAGATTTTCAACCACAAACACTACTATATCTATTGTTACAATTTCATTTCCTTAAACGTCAAATAATAATACTATGAAAATAATAACATATACTCTTTAAAATATAGCGCAAAGAAATGCGAATCGTTTTATCTCATTCT
This sequence comes from Argiope aurantia, assembly GCA_026543865.1. Taxonomy (NCBI): domain Eukaryota; kingdom Metazoa; phylum Arthropoda; class Arachnida; order Araneae; family Araneidae; genus Argiope; species Argiope aurantia. The sequence continues at coordinate 703,801 of JAPMOR010096005.1, read as the reverse complement.
TTAAAGAAAAATCAATTTCCTTCTGGATAGCGTCTGAGGGCTACTGGAATAAACGGTTGCAAGAAAACTTCAAATGTAAAACTGATTTTCTGAACTCTGTAATGATTCTATCTGCAGTTTCAATACGAACTGATCATTATCCTTACGTGAAAAGAATTCCTGTAACATTCATAAGACACATATTAAGGAACAATTTTTTATAAGCAAATATTAAATATGAGTTTGTTAATATAATACATCAGAAAACAAACTTTCTACGTCTTTGTCTAGACTGCTGTATTATCATTGTTTGATCTCTTCTACAGGAAATGTCAAAATTGAATTTGTAGAGAAAAACATAATGCAAAACACAAGATAATCAATCCAAAATAATAAATATGATATTTAAAACTTATTTCATAACTGCGTTTAGAAATCTTTATGTTTGAGTAAATTATATTAAAAAAGAAAATAATATGTAAATGTTATAGCTGCTATCTTCATCATAAAGTATTATTTGTTTATATCTTCAACGCAAAAACAGGGTAATATTTTTTGATATAAAAACTGCTTAAAACACTGCATAAAAGCACTTTATTTTCTAAACAAATTATATCTACTAACCCGAATAGTTATAAGTTAATCAGATCTATCCTAACAAAAATTTATATTTTTTTCGAATTTTATGCGTTTGCGGATTTAACTAAATCAAAATTTGGAGTGATATTTTTAAGTGACTCATTCAACATATTTTAAGCAAAAACTATAAAGTTTATAAAACGTACTCTTTGGTAAGCAAAAATATCAAGCAAATTTATCTGTTTTAATCATTTTTTAAGTTTTGCATGGCTTACATTTAATACATTTCATTATTGAAAATATTATTTTGAGGTTCGAACCATATTCAATAATAAGTGCTGATAAATTATTTTTAAGATTTATTCAAATGATGCTTTAATTATAATTGGTACTTTTTTTCGTCTAGCAGTTGATACTTTATGCTTTTCATCTCTGAAGTTTAATCAAAATGTTTATTCGAAAAAGAACCTGGCAAAATAACAATAATTAAAAACAATATTTCTGAAATTGAATGACAGAAAAACATCCCTAATTTTTAACAAATAACAGTACCGAAAAAGATAGATTCCCGTCAAAAAAACCATTTTGAAAATATCGAGTAATTCAAATTAAACATTAAAGTTCATGAGTTTAAAAATACAATTGAAAAAAATTCCACAAATGTTTATTAATAATTCTTTTTTTAATCAAATTGAACCAACTAAACATGCTCAAAATTATACAGATATATAAGCATTCGATATTTCTTTGTTAAGGATTATTTTTTTATTACATCCATCTTCTCAATTATCAAAAGAATTCTTTTGTTACGCACTGATAAGTATCCAAATTTGTAGCATATTTTCCCTCAGACTATGTAGTTTCCTGAAACAATTATCTGTCATATCAGTTTCCCTCAAAAATATGTTTATTTAGCATATCCAATGAGATTAGAGACTTTAAGAAATGGAACTAAGAGTAGGAAAATATTCGTTTTAGTAAAACTCTGAACGGAAAATGCAAAAAGTGCAAAGTTTTTAAACTAATTTATCAATTTATAGACATTCGAATGCTTTTCAGTAATAAGAAAAAATACTTCATAAAATGTGAGTTAAAAAATCAGAATAATTAATCAGTTAAAAGACAAAAGAATGACAAGTATGTATATAATAGTAAAGCATATATTCACATAGAAAGAACAATCCATATTTTAATGTAGTTCAAATAATTTTTTAAAATAAACTATCAAAAGTATATTTGATTAGTAAAGGGCATAACCTTTTAGTTTATATATATATTAACACTTTTTTTAGTAATATAATTACTTTACTTTGTTATTCATTTTTAATAGAAGAAATTCATTGTTGAATTGCAATATTTAATATGTCATTTAATGCATCATGTATTTAAAATATGCATATAAAATATAAGACAAACTAAAAATCGTTAAAATGCATTTATCAAAATATTCTAAATTAAAAGTAGAAATTTTATTTCTTTATCTGAACATCTGAAACTTCTTTGCTTGTTTTAAACGACACATTTCGAGCTATATTCATTCAAAGCATTAGCAACTGAAGAAATATCTTTATATAAAAATTATCACCAAATTATAGCTAATTAATATCATGAAAGTGCATTTGTATCATCTAAACATGGCATAATTATAAAATTATCAATAAAACTAGCAGAATCCTCCTTCATGGCCTTAATAGTTTTGTTGTAAGCAAATAGAGAACTCAAATAATTTTAATAATAAGATAATTTTACAAAAAATAACATTATTATCAATATAAAAGTTGCTTTTAGATCATTATTAAAATTTTTTAATCTGCAAAATTTAATTTATTTTTAATCAGAATTAAATTAATTTGTAAAATTAGAAATAACTGTGAAAAAACTTTATATTAATCATCCCATCGTTGAAATATCTTGCATAAACATTGAGGAAGTGAGAGGAATGAAATTATAAGGGTCTTCAGATAAATATATGAGATGTCTTAATTTGACGACTGTTTCATAATCGCATAAGATACTGACCATCTTTTCATAATACAAAACTTGAATATATTTCATGATACTAAAACTACATTTCGGTTAATGGTGAGTTTCTCTGAAATGAATTGTTTATACCTTTTCGGCGAAGATGAAAGGAATTCTCATAAAAATGTCGTTTCCTCCAATAGAAGAAACATCTGTAATTAGAAGATTAAGCTGCATAATAATAATATAGCAAAAGGTTGTCATTACTATGATGCTGATAAGAAGACTTTTTTATTTTCTTCTTCCTTTTTTGTATTTTTCAACAAGTGAAATCAAATATAAATGCAGTGGGGTGTGTGAGAAAAAAAAATGACATTGAAAAACTGAATATTAATCATTGAAAATGATGTCCCTGATGTACTAAAATGATCGTGTGCAGCTAGGCTTGTCATAAATTTGCGTCTTGCAAGATCGCTTTCTTGAAATCAATTGTTGTAGGGCAACACACAATGTTATCATGATGTGTGATCAGATCACGGCATGTGCACTTTTGCTTGCTTGCAATCGCACATGGTGGTCCTTTCTGTTACTTTGAAATACATGTTTGCGGTGGAGTCGATTTTGTCACATTAATAAGAGGCATGGGTTCTTTCTGGTTGGTGATTAGGAATGCATGATTAGGTAGTATGATAGGAGTTAATAAAAAATTGCAAAGGGTATGAACTTTACCTTGAATAAAAAAACTGACATGAATGCAAATATTTCTTTCATAATATTGTTGTAAGCAAATGTAATTTCTTTTTGCCATTGTTAAAAAAATACTTTTGCAAAATAGGAAAGATATGCAGACTTTGAATAATTATAAAAAACTTATTCGACTTTAGAAAGTAACAATCATTAAGATTTAAAGGAACACTTAAAATTTATTTGGTTGACCTAATCTTGTAATGGATGACTTAAGAAACAAGATGGTCAATTGCTTGAATTTGGCTAATTACTTTTATAACATGAAATGATATATTCACTTTAATAGCATGAATTTGATATTCAATCTCAAAATTAGCGGAAATATCTTAGATGATATAAATAAACTCGAATCTTTAGAAAATGAATCATGCTTTGAATGCTATCATTTCCGACTCTATGTTTTGGATATGCACGCAAAACATTTTTTAGAATTTCATGGGAATGTTTAGTGTTTTTCCTTTTAAATACAATTCTGTGATATTATTAAAGATGTATTAAACAATATTTTTTTTCTTGAAATAAAAACTATTATTTGCTTAATTGACTTTCAAGAAATAGCCAATGCAAAATCTACGACAAAAAATTTTTTGGAGGAGGGAATTGTATTTTTTTATTATTTTTTTATATTTTATTTTTATTATTATTTTCCTTTTTGTTTGTTTTTAGATTTTTAAAAATTAGCAATAGGAGAAAGAGATTAATTTTTTTTGTAAATTACATTGATCAACTTTATTTCGAGCCAAATGAGAAGACGCTATTTATTCATATAAACGAGCAATAATGAAATAATAATAAAATAATAATGGAAGAGAACTAATTCGATTTAGCATACAATACTTCAAATAATTTCAAGGAATTTTCCAGTTCGCTTGTAAGAATTTGTTATTCGACCGCGGAAACAAAGTAAAGCAGGTATTCATAAAAAATTACTTACTTTCTGACTCTTATTTGGCGTATTGTGAGCTTATATCCAGTTGCAGATCAATCGGGTATATAGAACTTGGCCACCTTTATCCCAAATACTGCTGCAGTCAGGACGCATTCGTATGATCAGATTATCATGAGCAATCATGTATATTGCAAAGTACGTAATTCAGACTTCATAATTTTAAATGAGCAATTGAAATCCATTCAGTAATCACACTTTTTTTTTATCACACATCCAATAAATTTTTATGATTATTCAGATTTATCTAATAATGAAAGTACTTGTCCATAAATATAAAGCTCCACTCACATATCGTAAGTTAAAAGCTGTGAACAAGTTTTACTGTCTGGCAGGCTCATATACACCACATCGTTAGATCGGAACACTGAAGAAAATGATGGTTTTACAAGTTGGTTCCTTGTTTACGAGATTTGCCCGAATAGCCGGAGGGCATGTCAGGGAATTAAAGAATAGAACCGCCATAGGGTACAGACAACCAACAGCGCACCGGATAACTGGTGACCCCAGTTCTTCCTTTCAAGGGGTTCTCCAAAACAAGGGGTGAAAGAGAAAAGGGGGTCCTGCCACCAAACCCATTAACAATGTCTGCTCATTCCCCCTTTTGTTCGATTAGCTGCCAGAAATCGCCATCAGCCCAAGAGAAAATTCCGAAAGGAGCCGCAGACTTTCTGCCCAGAAATCTCTTTGTATCCTCGCTTTTACCTTCTGGTTACAGAACCAAGACCTCCATGACTTTCGCTGAGCTTACAATGCAATCAATCCCATGTATCTTTGTGTTCAAACGAGTTAGTAAAATTTACGAGACAAGCTGGAAAAAATTGATTTGTGCCGTTTAGCTTATTCTATTCAAATTAGAGTTTTATTACGTAAGTCAGGTGTTCATGAGAACGTGAGAAAATTCAAACTTGCGAATTAAAATAATATTATTAAATTAATGTTAAGCAATTAACTACTAATTCGATTTTCAAAACATCTTATTTCAGAATAACGTCTTTCCCAGTCTCGAATTATATACATTCTGAATATTAATACTTAAGTAAAAAAAATGCAGATGCAATTTTTGAAATATATAACTATGAGCAATTGCAAAAGATGCATCCGCTTTCCCTTCAATACTTCTATTAAACGTTTTTAAGCCAAGATCCATTTTTAGACGAAAAATAATTTTACGAACACATTTTTGATAGAAATGTGTTGCTCCAGCTCATCAAAATTATAAGCAATTAAAGCAAAAAATAATTATAAATAAAAATTGATCGGATAGTAAAATAATTAATTCGTAAATTTAAAATTTTTTCATTAAATCAAGCTAAGTTTCTTAAATATTTTTGCTTACAAATATTGAAAATATGATTAGAATAAGACGTGGGAACCCCAACATCGTTTTTCTAAGCCCTACTTAGATTCACGTCTTAAGAATGCGTTATACATCAGTTTGGTGGAATATTTTGTCGAAGGAATTGCTGGGCAATCTTAAGAATAATTCTACAAGAAGCTTCAAATGCATAGTGAATTCATTGATAAATTAATTAATTCACGAGAAGATTCCAAATTTTAAACTATCAGTACTAATTAATTACTAAGGCTCTGTCATGATAAACATGTCAAATCTATTTTTATCAGAGTAGGCCTCTTTCTGATCGTTGAAAATTTCGAATAGTCCTTTTTTTTTTAAATGAAAGAATTTGTAGAAGTTGCAGGCTGATCGTTGTATATTCATCATAATTAATTTTTGAGTCTTAATAACAATTAGGAAGTGTTTAATTATTCACGATTTGATACAAACATCACATGCCAGATAGTTTTGTGAATATATTAAAAATCCTTGTTTTGTTATTCCTTTTCACATCTTCATATTTCTGTTCTCTTTATGTATAACTCATTTCAAGAAAAATTTTGATAACTGGAAATTTTAAATTCATTTCGGAATCTGGCATAAACTGGATGTAAGAACGAGCATCTGCTTTCTGCATGCTAAAGAATTCTTTTATTTATTTATATATAAAATATAGCTATTTCTGCATGCTAAAGAATTCTTGTTATTTATTTATATATAAAATATAGTTATCACAATAAAACCGAAGTAGAGACGTTAGTAAAAATTTCAGTCTACAATTATAAATGCAATTATAACAATTATTTTAATCCCTTACAATTCCTTTATTACTGGAAGGAAATAATTTGCATAATTACTGATGTTTTTGTCTACACTACAACTTGAGTCCGTGAAGTGAGGACAGGTTTTGATTTATTTCAATATAATCATTTAAATAATTATTATTTTCAGGTAGTAATAATTAATATTCAAGTTTTTTTTATTTTATTTTATTTACTTTGTTTAAAAGCATTAACAAATGATGGGGAAGCTATACTAATTTATAAATTACTATTTACCTTTGGGTTTTTCCATTTATCAATATAACATGAAAATTGGCTAATTATTTCTTGTTCTTATGAATTTTGATTAACTATTGAGAAGTAACGAATTTTCAAAACAAGAATCGCTAGATTTTTATAAAATGTATTACATTTTTGACTTACATGCACGCTGTTTTTTGTACCTCAATATATTCTTTTTTAATGATAAAATTGAATTGGATCCACTTTTTAATTAGAAAATACTGTTAGATTTTTTAAAAAATCTGTTCTTCATAGATTTTTCTCGCATTTTCAGTTGAAAATCTGATTTTCCGCAGATATTTTTTCCCAAAATCCCTCCAATCAAGATGTTGTCAGAATTCTAAGAGAAATTTAAATAGGATAATTCAAAATTCCATGCCACTACGGCCAACTTAGTTTTTAATGAAACACCTCGAGCCTTTCCATTTTTCTAATTATTTTTTTAAATCTAATGTTTCAAAGTTTATTTAGAAATCGTTATGATTTCCCCATTTAAGAAAAAAAAAAATCTCCTTTTTATTTTATCACAATATCATGAAAGAAGAGATGCACTAATAGTAGATTTCAGCTACACTCCTAGTATATAATTTGTGAGAAAGTATGTGAGAAAATGCAGAAGCACATATCAGCAATAAAGTACACTTATTCTCTTGCCCTCCTATGTCTTAATTTATTCGTATACGAAAACTTACAAAAAAAAAAAAAAGTTTCAATTCTAAACATTTTCACAAATTTTCAACAAAACAATTTAGCCGACATTGATAGATATCTATCTTTTGAGACATTATATTTTTTAACAATTAATCACTAAAATTCTATTTTATAATTTGTTACTAATCAATCATTTTCAAAGGTTTTATTTTTATGCTATGGATGGCCTAGACCATTAATAATTTGCTAAAGCGTAATGAAATAAATTTAGGGAAGATCGTTTGAGCTGAAGTTCGATAATAATATTGATTTTCCAGGAATATTTGATTTTAGGTAAATGCGGGAGTTAGACCATATTTTCTTGTTGCTTTTAACATAATGTAGCTCCTGAGCATTCTAGGTAATTACTGAATATTTGTAAACGAATTACAAGCTCTAAATTTCTGGAAAAAAAAAAAAAAAGAATATTTTAAACCAGTATCCAATTTAATATATTATCAGTTTTTCTATATTTTTATTAGCAACATTTGAGCATGAATATAGCATGAAAGAATTGATTTCTAAATATCATTTTGATTTTAAAAATGTGAGCATCATGGACGCTTAAAGTGCATTCACAAAGTCAAATCGGTTAGGAAAGTTTTTCGACTGGCTGAAATCAATTGTTGAGAATAATTCTATCTTTGTTGTCTTTGAATTCATAATAATATGCCCCCCCCCCATCATTTTAACGATTTTGGAGGGGAATTCAAAATGAATTTTCCTTTAAAATAGGCTTTGTTTAGTTTGTATATTTTCAGAAATAGATGACTTAAAAAACATTTGATTATCATAAAAATTTATTAAATTACAAGTTGTGTTTCAAGTGAAGTCGCGTGGTAAATTTTGAGGACAAAAAAATGTGCACTTTTTTGCAAAAAGCATTACATGAATGTATAGCACGCTTTTGATGTATTTCTTAAACCTCAGTTAATACGATACATTAACAAAAAAATTTCTCATTAATCCTTTTAAATTATCGTTTCTAATGGCACTTGCCATGGACAATCTCGCTAACGAAATCAGCGATTTTAAGCCGAGGGTGCGTCTCTTGTTTTTCTAGTAGCGCCAACTAGGGCCAAGAGTACGTGTTAGCTACTCACGCATCACATTCGCTTGCGCGGCCTCTTTTTACAGGGGGACGCATTCACACATCTCACAAATAGAACAGATGAAGAACAACCATGCCCGAACCGGGGTTTCGAACCCAGAGAGTCCAGACCACGGGGAAGACGCGCTACCCCCATGCCAGGACGCCTGCACTTTAAATTATTAAAATAATTTAATACTCTGAATTATTAAATAAATGATTCAGAAAGATTTATATATATATATATATATCTTGAAAATGTGAACGCCGAAACTCTTAATCTAGTTGTTACTAGCTACTAGCTATATCACGCAAATTTGCATATTTTACTATATGAATTGTGACTTTCTCATGCTGAAATATTTTCAGAATGAGAAAAAAATTAGGATTAATTATATATAAAAAGAAATCATCCTGCGTCCTGCCGGCCAAGATTTTTATAAGGTGAAATTAATCAATATCTATTGTTTATTAGTTTGGTAATGAATGTTTTATTAGTTTAAAAATGGAAATGAATTGTAAAAGCAATAACATACACAAACTATTTTACTGAATGAAATTGTTGAAATACTGAATGAAAATAGAAAACTGACAAAACTGGCATTTAACGTTTCAAAATCAAAAATTTAAAGCACTTTGAAATGTAACTATAAGGATAATTGAGCTAGGGTATATATTATCGTATATGAATGCTTAAATTTAATTTGAACTTTAAATAGCTAAATTTAAATATGAGATTACCTTCCTTTAACCTTTCATTTTAATGACATCAAGAGATATATAAAAACCATTCTAAATTTGGAATGGGAATCAGAATGGGGCAGTAAAGAGGCAAACAAGCTTCATTCTATCAAAAATTTCATTGAATTTCGGCCCAGTTTACCTAGCAGAAAATTCGATACAATTATTAATCGTTTAAGAATTGGCCATACTAGACTTACACATAAGCATTTGTTGTTGGGGGAACCCGTCCCTCGATGCACAATATGCCGATGCCTTTTGACAGTTCGGCACATTCTTATAGATGCCCACGTTTTAATTCTCAACGAATTTAATGCTTTTATTCCCGTCACTTTGTTTTAAAAGATATCCTTCATAAAGTGTCTCATCCTCGTCTTTTTACCTTAAAAATGTGACCATACACCTTTTTATGAAACATACGTTTGCATATACCTTATGGTTGGCGCTGCATAATCAGAAATGGTTTTAGCGCCAGTAAACTCCATCAAACACAAACTCAAACTAAATATAAGAATGTTATGTAATTTAACACATTTAAACCATATATTAAACAACACGTAACACCCTTAAGCATCCGTGAGGCTAACTTCGAGTAAATCAAAGATAATTAAAGAAAGTCTAAATGATTGTGACAGTTTCTGAATTAATGCTGTTATTAATGTCAAAATTAATCGTTCTTTCTCTGTGACAGGAAATAAAAAAATTAAAAGTGAAGAATGGAGTAATTTCTATTAATCGAGCGTAAATGGCAATTCATATTAATAAAACATTACTGTACCAATCCCCCTTTTTCTAAATACAATGTTTAAGAAAATGATGAAAGGTAAAAACTATTTATTAGTTATTAATATTGCCGACATTATCTACAGATTTATGTTCATATGTAATTGTAATATTTCATTATTTTATAGGGTTATTCATATAACTATAAATGTTATGGCCAATGTGATTAATCGGTTGTTACTTATGCTAACCGCGGTAATAATCAATTTAACAGCTCGGTTTGCATTAATAATAACTAACTTATGAAATTGACCGTAACATAAATATGATACCTTTATAGTGGATACCAAACAAAATAATAAATGATATTTTTGAATATAGACTTTTGTGAATGGTTTGAAATATCTTTACTTACAATAAAGATGAATTTGGATTGGTGCTCCACAGGCTAGACCGTTTGACCTAGAGCTGCCAAACTTGACACATATATAATTTGGAAGTCTGGACTGTGCTTCTCTGAACTATTTTTTGAAATTTTAGTAAGAATTTCAATTAATTAAAACTGAAACAAAATTGTGGCGTTTTCAGAAAATAATTCCTTAAAAAATTCCTGCATAAAAATGGTTTTGATAACTTAAAATTCAGAAAAATATCTTTTCAGTAACTATAATTTTTTTTGCTATATTAATTTTTTGTCACTTTTTTAAATCAATTTTTCATTTTGTTAGGTTAGAATTTAAGTCACATTGTTAAAAGGCTAGGAATAACTGAGTGTATCCAATTTTTACGGATTTTAAGGCATCTGATTGGCAGTAAGTGAAATGCATAGTAAAATGAATGAAATGGTTTGGATTGTAATGAACTTTAAAAAACAAAATGCGATATGAAAATTGCTCTGAGGCTTTAAAATATTTTGACGAAGAAAGCATTAAGACCAAGTTATATAAAATATTTAATTAAAAATTTTAGCGACAATTAATCCCGCCGTATCAGCTGGACGTCAGAAGCGGCAGTACGAAATAAGTGAACTAGTCTATCGTCATGTATGTATTGTGAAGACGAAAACCAGCTTACATTGTTTCCTCGTCGATGTAAATGTTTTGTACAGCTTGAAATTTTAAAAAAATATAAACATTTGGATGGGTTTTTATTCAGTTAAATTTCAAATTTATATTTTTGAAATTATATTAATTAAATATCCAGCTTAAAACACAATTTCAAACTTACTGCATAGAGTTTCTAAATTAAAACAAAGTGTAATAAATGTTTATGAAAAAAGTGATTTTTTTCACTACTAACTGTAACTGTATTTGTTATTCCCTGTCCTAAAATATTTTATATAGTGCTAAATTCATATAATAATAATAAAAGTATGTAATGCTAGGAAGTGTCAGACTTTAATCTAAATTAATCAATTGCAACTAAATTTCTGTAGTAATGCAAATTTTCAAAGCTCTTCACCCATATGGGGAAAATTAGTTGTAATGAAAGTAGAATTTCCATTTTAAATTCAAACTATATTTCTAGTACCAGAAGAATCACGCTTTTGTTTTAACTCAGTGCATTAATGAATAAAAATATTAATATCAGTCAAAATAAAAGTAATCTTTTTGTTAAAGAAACGAATTTCAATAAAGCAGATATAAGTGTTCTTCTTATAACAAATTCTAAATAGGAATTTGGAGACTGGAATTCATTAAAATAAAATGTGTTTCACACACACGCGCACAAATGTTGTGTTTTATGCTAAAATATCTTCCTCGATCAGTATAAAAAGTATTGTTTAAGAAAATTAGAAAAGGAAAATAATGTATATATATTTACTGAACTATATGAGCAAAAATTTGTCCCCTTTGCCTTAAATTGTTTGCAGGTGAATCACAGAAATTATTTATATGTGGGATCATAATTCATATAAAATAAAAAAGCTTAGAAGAATTTTTTCTGAAATGTGTTCACTCTGAAGTTTTTTTTTTCTTTTTTTCTTTCTTTCTTTCTTTTCTTCTTCTTTTTTTTTTCTTATTCTTTTTTCAAAAGATTTCATTTATTAAAAACTTACATATTTCCTACTCAATCTATTGTGATCTTTATTTTCAACGATACTGTATAATATTTTAGAAAGGCGAGGGAAAACTGAAACTAGTAAAGGACAATAAGAGTATCGCGATTAAACATTGGAGAATCAATCTACATTTTTGAAAATTCTTTTTTGGGGAAATTTTGGCGCCTTCAAATAGATGACCAATCCAAATTCTAAACGTGGAAGGGCGATGCTAGAGACAAATAACGAACAAAAATCTTTCGCTCGCTATCTTTTCTGAGCGCATATCTATAAATACCACTGTAGCTATGTTCTTGTACGTAAGCTATCATTAATTTCATGGGCTTTCCAAAAGTATCATTTTAACGTAAAAATATATAGGCATTGAGAAACGATGGAGCGTACTGCTTATTTTCCACTTGCTTGATCAAAGGACTTGTTATTACATTTTATGTAAGAAAAGTATTCGTAAAATATTAAAGAGGGAAATAGCAAAATATTATATCGAATTATTGCATAGTTGGGAAGTCAAAGTAATAGTTCCTTATATGCCATCCCATTTATATTTCATGAACACTTCCAAAAGTGCAAGTCTTGATACAAACTAGCAGAAATAAAAGGCAACTTCCAAAACAGTCACTGAAATATTTTCTTATATGCGTTGGTTGCTAGCTATGCGAACTCCTGGATTAGAATGGATTTATCTCCACCAAATATTGTGGTGCGTGCGAAGAAGTTGTAGATCAGTTGAGGAAAAATAAAAGAAAGAGAGAAAGTGGGAGAAAAATATGAGTCAGGACTTTGAAGAAGTTTGTGGTCGGTCGAATCAGCTATTGTTATACATGCATATTATATGTTTTGCTTCTGTTTTATATAACCATAATATTAAATATGAATGTTATGGTCAATGTGATTAACTGATTGTTATTAATAAGGAACTCCATTAAAAATTGTATTGTAATTAATAATTGTTATTATTAATAAGGTATAAGGCAAATAACGTACTCCAAAATAAAATGCAAAGATTCGTAAAGATCAAGCGGCAGATCATAATTATTTTAAAGATATATTGAACTATAAAGAATAAATTGTTAAATTATGTAATTATGTTAAAACTGTAAATAAATTGTTAAATTGCGATTGCTGTAAATAACTTGTTAGAACTCATTAATAAACAGAAATATTGATTAAAATGATAATGGTTGCAATTTATGGACAAATTTTAGCAAAATTCAGATAGAAAATGTCTATCTAAGAATTTTTTTCCAAAACATTTTTATCGCAACCAAAAAAACAGGTGCATATTTTTTAATCCTTTATTTAGCATAGTTGCTCAGAAACAACATGCGCTTTCATTGACTCTTGAGGGAATAATACTGAATGTTTTATATGAGTATTGTAATCATGTCTTCGTATAATTAATATCATTTTCAAAGAATTAATTAAATTAAAATTATTAATTAATTACTTAAAATCAATTTCTAAGAACACATAAAGATATATTATACTTATCCTACTTCCTATGTGCACCTCAAATTTTTTTATTACAAATTTCACCATTTGTCAATTAAAGGATTAATATCACCTAAGTATAGATACTATGATGTTTAATGTGTTAAATAGGAAATATGCATGTTGTCCGTTATTATTTTACCCCCCTTTTGCCATTAATTCGGTGGATTACAATGAAACAGCCAAAATATTTTCTGCTCTTAAATTTAGATTACAAAAAAGAAAGGGAGGGGTGACACATTTAACGTTAAAGAATATTTGAAATTTTTAATGTACTCCAATTTTTTGTAGTAATTTTTAGCCTTCATCCGAATAATAATAATAATCAAGGAACAAAATGCCCGACTTTTTATTGTTTATAACAGAATGATAAATGTTTATAAGAAAATAGAAAATAATTCAACATTGAAATTTTTGCATTAAAGTAATCCTGAGGTCATCAAGGTTCTTAAGACATTTTCATACGGCATCGTGTCATACAATTTGCTGAAATATCTGCAAATAACTTATAAGAAGTTTATTCACTTTTTTCTAATTCCCAGCATGAATGGTATTTCAATATCTGCATTTGAATATATCTGATTTTTTTTCAATTAAATTCAAAATTTAAAAGAAGAAGGTTTTCTTTTTGGCTTTTTAAGGGAAGAAAAAAGAGTAGAATTTTTTAAAATTATATCGGCTCTAGCGATAATTCAAACACTATCTGCTCTCTCTTTCAAAAAAGTAAGAGTATTATGATGTTAGTCATTTTCAACTTAAATCTTACTTTCTTTGAAAAATTAATTGAAAGTATTCAATAGAAAAATTAATTTTTGATATATCAAACTATTCCAGACAATAATAAAAAATAAAAAAAATTATATTTCGATGATCCTATATTATACGATTCAATGTGCATGTACCAGCTGCATTTAAAAATTTGAAAGATTTTATTTTTATAGAAATATTTTCTTTTCTTCCACTTTTGCATTGCCACATAATCCAATATTTCACGGATTCTATAAAAAAATTTATAGAATTAAATAAATATCATAAAAATTCATTCTTATGCTACTAAAAATGTAATGAGTCTGCTTTCTTATATGTAGGAGAAAAATTGTCTGTCGTTGGGAACTAGCACAAACCTCATTCTAAGTTTAGATTTAGAAACACATTTCACCAAATTCAAAATTTTCACGAAATACTGAAAGCTATTGATTTTATTTGACTTCAGCTCTAGACAGTCAAGTACAAGGTTCTAATCAAACTCTATATATATCCAGCTAAAGGCGAATTTATGCTACTGCAGTAACGCTCGAACTTTAAAAAAAAGTTCCTTTTTGGAATATATAGGTGCAAATGTTCAACTCTTATTTATCAGAATTCTTACAAATTCAGTTTTATTGAATTTAGAATTTAAACCGAATTTTCTCTCTGAGAGATTTATGCCTCTATTGCCATTACTTTATTTTTATGGAAAAATCAAAACGTATTTTCAAAAAGGAGAATCATCCGAAAACTTTCTACTGAACTTGATTATCTATCTTACGTGTTTTTTACATCATATTAATAAATAATAACTCATTCAGCGGAAAAAATATAAGTAACAAAAAAATTTAATTTAATAATATTCTAATGTTATTTAGTATTGATTGAATGACTCATAGAACCTAACACAGCCAGTATTAGGTAAAAAGTAGCTTTGGTTTCTCAACACACAAGGAGTCTTTTCAATTTAAGAACATTATTTAAAATTTTCTTCCTTCTCTCTCTCTCTTTTTTGGTCAGAGGGGTTAAATACTTTATTCCGTTATAATGGTTTTAAAAATCTAAAGGGCACCATTGAGTTTTGATTTTTTTAAAATTATTATTTGTTTTATTCGGCCGTTTAATTGTGTCTCGAATGTCTTGATGTATTAATACCATTTTTATTTTATTTAATTTACTATCAAACATTTTTTAGTAATATAGCAATTTTAGTTCTTATTTCGTTAGTTCATATACTTATCGCATAAATATTAAACAAATTAATGGTCTTTTCATGTTTCTTATGAGGTGAAAGAAAGAAGGAATTCTGCTTTAAGATTAATTATTCACTTATATTTTAATAAATAGAATATCTCATTAAAATTAGTTTAAAAGTCTGAAATAATTGCAATTTTGGTATGAAATTTTAAATCTGATATTTGCAGAATTCGAACTAAACCCAACGGGTTGATTGTGGAATTAGATTTTGGAATTAGAAAATTAGATTAGATAATTAGATTTTGAAAATGAATTGAGAGAATTTGCTAATTGTATTCATTAATTAACTGCATCTATATTTTATAAGGCTGGTAATTTTTCAACGATATTACTTGCGCAGAAGTGGCAGGAATTACTCGCTTTATTAGTCACGCCTCTCCTACTCATCAGACAAGCTAGAGTTGCCCTTCCTTTGTTAAGCTCAGATTTCTTTTCATTGGCAATTGATGCTTGTCAGACAGCTATTTCTGAGACGGGGGTGGGATAAAATAATAATAATTTTTTTAAAAAAGAGAGAGAGATAGACGAGTGAAAAAAAAAGGTTTCTGCCGGTTACTTTCTTTTATGTATCGAATTTCTCATCCGTTTTCATTTCTTCTTCATTAGTTGAACATTGGACTTTTTAATCCTTAGCGTACATTTCATTTTCATAGGAAGAATCCCAGATCTTTCTTCAATCTTTCTTGTGCAGCAAGGATAAATTTTGTTTTATAATATTTTTCATCCATCATCACATTTAAAGCTGATATTTTAATGTTTGAATAAGCTGATATTTTAATGTTTTAATAAGCTGATATTTTAATGTTTAAATAAGCTGATATTTTAATGTTTTAATAAGCTGATATTTTGATGTTTTGACATCCCCTAAGACTGGTGCTAGCGGCTTATATGCTTTATTATCTCCTCCATGCCCCTTGTTATCCGTATGTTACTGACCGCTTTGACGGTATTGATGAGAATATTTTTTTATAAGTCCTGCAAAGGATTTTTTTGGGAATTTTTCATTTAATTTATCCAACCATAATTTGCCAGAGGAACATTTAAAGCAGGATATTATTTTTGATTGTGTATAAATGTGCAAAAATAAAACATTATTTACGATATAAAAGAAATATCTATAAAAGTCAATAAATGTTAATCATCAGTAATGAATTTTCTTTCAATTTTTACAAATCAGATTTAGCATTTAAAGCCGAAATCGTAATTGATTTATTGAAATAATTTTGTTACTGAGATCATGAAACAAACTTATATAAATAAAGACACATACTTTTCAAATAGTTTTCTGAGACACGTTGGTGTTTTAAATGAGATGATTCAAATGCAGTTCAGTGGAAGTTCTACTATACTATTTGATATATGGGGTGTTTTAAGACTTACTATTCTCATCTAAAACTTACTTTTCTCACATATTAGTTAGACATTTCAGGAACCTCAAACTTAAAATACAATATCGGTGGCTAAATTAGTTTGCCTTTCCTCATTTTTACACATTTATGATATTCGTCTAATGATCATAACAAGATACTATCTATTTTAACTTTCTTACATTTGTATTTTTATCAATCCTAACCAAAACTGGTAATGGCACCATCAAATTTACTCAGAAATACCATCAACAGAGGAAATTAAAAAATCTTGTGTATCTTAGAAAATCTGAATGCAAAGTCTTCTTTCTTATTAGCTAAGGAGCTGGAATTAATTTAGCTAAACATCCTGTTTAGAGCCTTTGCTAGGACTATTAAGAAGAAAAAAAAACAAAAAAACACTTCCTAATTTTGAATCATGAGAAGATGACAAAAACAACGCTTGAACCAGTTGATATTCTGCTTTCCAAACGTCCATACCCCACTAGCGGAAAATCTTTTAACCTTGACATATTGAAGTTGCAACAGTAGTGGATCCTAGATAAAATGAGTTCGAGACCTCAATTTTTATACAATAATTTCGAGGCTGGACACTAGGTTTCTGGATCCCTAACAGTAGCTGGGAATTTAAACTACAGCACGATAGTCCACCTCTTGTTGGGCACTTAGAAAGTGACAGCAAGAAAATGATGCATTATTCTCACTAAATAATCTATTTCTTCTTAAAAGATTACTTTGCATTTAAGAGTTTCTTGTTATGGGATTGGTTTACAAATAAACTTATCCTCTGCATATTCTGAGCAGTGATTTCTTAATTTTTAGGTGAAAAGCACCATAAATAAGCTGATAAATATTTTTTTTTTCCTCGCTGAATATAAATGTTTAATTCCACAAACCTTAACTGTCTCTCAAATATTGATAGAAAGAAGACGCATCTAAATAAAATGAGGAGTTTGATATTTACCAAACTAATCGATAATAATGTGTGGCTGTAGAATTCAGCATAAACTGATAAAAAAAATACAAGCATTTGTTGATCGAAGATGCTAACGTTGCATTTCATTTTAAATTATATACTTAAGTTTGACTTCAATGTTTTGTATTTTCAGGGGATTGAAATTGTTTGTTTTGAATTTTTATCAAAAAAATTGGATTGCTATTCTTATAAGCAGAAAATTTTAATCATTCCAAAATTAAGCTTTTTAGCTTTTTTTTTTTTTCAAAATAAAAACTTCATATGTAACGGATTTGTAACCTTATGACTATTAATGATTGCATTAAAACGTAATAATGGAACTAAAGATGTTACCAGAAAATTAAATATAATTGAATTATACCCTTCCTAAAAAATTAAGTGAAATAAGCACTTTCATAGACGGTATTTCATAGTCTCTAATTCAAAAAATTTCCGAATGTACTCTTGAAATCCGGTATTATTTATTATCACTCTGAATGTGTAGACAAATATCGGCAGACAGTAAATAAACGAACAATTTCTTTCATTTGTTCATTGTATCCTATGACACAGGATGGCTCATCTTTTAAGATTAGGAATCAAGGCCACCCACAGAACTGGATAGTACGTTAGCTGAATGTCAACGCAATCTCCATATCTCTCCTCTATTCTGAGTTGCCGTGTTAGCAGATAAAACTCGTCCAGTGAGCACATTTGCGATGCTTAGGCTTTTCTAAGGCAACTAGTGCTTAAGAATTCAGCTCAGGACTTGTTGAGGAGTTAGTAACGGTAGATCCCGCAGTTATATGTAGTCTTAACACTCCATTCAGATTTTGCGACCAGATACAGCCTTCCTTAACGTTTGATTTATAGCAAAGGTTTTTTCAGTTGTCTTGAGGTGTGCTTTTTATTATACTTTCTTCCGCTGGAATCAGACACAAACAGGAATTTTTGTTTTTTGTCTCTAAAGCCTGGTTCCTTCTTATTGGTTATCGTATAATTACCAGATTTTTATTGCTATTTTGTAGATAGAGTCAGAAATACTGCTTTTAAATTATTCGTTTGAATCTCATTAGTTTATTTTCAAATGTTTTGCATCTTAATGCAGATTTAGATTTTTGAATCTTTGGTAAGCATGAATAAAATTTTGATATTTTGGAAATGATAAGCCATTTTCAATCATCGTTTTACGTTTTGTCTTATCTTTAAGTATAAATTTTTTTTCAGTTGCGTTTTGAATTTCAATAATTTAAATCAATGGTAAAATTTAAATTTTCCTGCTAGACAAAAATTTTGAATTTTATTTGAGAAATGTTATTTCCTTTGTCTCAACAAATGAAATTGTTTTCTGCTCTTACTATATAAGATAACGAGAGGGAAAAGATCTTGTCAAGCTAAATAAATCTCAATTTGACTTATACACTTAAAAAAAATCATATAGAATTTAAATATCGATTTTATATTTATTTATTTATTTATTTTGCGAAATTTTACTGTCCTTGTCTCAACAAATGAAATTGTTTTGGGCTCTTACTATATAATAGTATAACGAGAGGATAAATATGCTTTTCCCCCTTTTTTTTAAGATCTTGTCAATCTAAGTGAATCTCAATTTGATTTATACGCTTCAAAAGTTCGCATAGAATTTAAAAGTCTGCCAAAAAATTGTTTACATAAATCTAAATTACAAGTAATCAAAGCTCATGCTAAGAAATTGAGATTTTCTTTTCGGTTTTAATTCGATATCCTCAAAATTAAGGACATGATTTAAAACGTTTATTTTTCCTTCGTCCTCTAGGAATGTGCAGAAGAAAAAGCATTTACAAATTTTGCTTAGTTATGTTTTTTTTTTAACTTTTACCTATTAAACACTCTTTCATCTAAAATAGAGAAACTAATTAAGTTCTTATTGCAAAAATTAACTATTGAACTAAATATAATTATTCAAAATATATTAATTAAAAATTAAGCTGGAAGTACATAATCCACTTAAAAAAATCCTTTGAATCCTATTACAACTTAATTCGTATTTGAGTATTTATATTAATATATGCACCTAGTCATATTTGGAGAATTATACTTATATACTTATTGAGATAAATAAAACATTTAAGAAATAATTCAATTAATATATTTTCTATAGGTATTTTCATATCACCTCAACATTTCGAGATATTATTGCATCATCCAGGAATTATGTAAAAGAAACTTACAATACAAGCAGCACATTTAAGTCATTTAAAATATAACTCTGATAATTATTAAATCAAAGAGAGAAACCGATAGAATATATATATATATATATATATATATAATTTTTGAGGTCATAATAAAGTTTTAGGCAAAGAACTACATATTTTTATTCTTAACAATTTTAAAGTAAACATTATTTTAACTTAAAACATTGGTATACCAGCCAATATATTTTTAACATTCCAATTATTACTTAAAACAATGCGATGTACAAAATTATTGGCATATATTGTCTAATGCTAATGTGTACATGATATTTACGAATTGTCAATGCACAAATTGACAGAAATATAAAGTACAAAATCTAAAATAAGTATATTTGATAACGAAAGTTCTATAAAATATTATATGTTTCTTTGCATTACCAATATTATAGATTTTTTTTTCTATCTGTAATGTGTGTATGTTCCAAATTGTAAGGAAGGGAAGATTTTAAAGATTAGACTAAATGCACTGCAGCTATACATTAGCCTCTGTATAATATTGATCGCAAATATATCAATAAAACCATCCTCAATTACATTGTGCTATTTATCGCCATTAAATACATTTAATTATCTATTTTATGTCCTTTGATTTCCATTGCCTTTATAATCTTAAATTTATAGGATCATCATTTTTTCATGAATATTTTCTTCAATCTACAATTCTCCCCTACCGTCGTGGTGAAGAAAGACCTTAAATTTTTGATTCTATCGACGTCGGGTTTCACGGCATTTTTTAATGTGTTTTATTTTTCTCAGTAGTCTGCCTCGTTCATTTTTCTCAGTACTGTGTCTGGGTTATTCAAGCCTGGTCTTATTACTGCTTGGTTTCACTTTATGATTACAGGATTATTTCCAAGCAGGAAATTAGAAAATTTGTCGTATATATGTAAATTAGTTCTTTTCATAATAAGAAGGAAATAATATATTACTTACGTTATTCTCAGAATAATTTCGAATTATGAAAAATGGGAGGATAATATACAAATTAATTTATAAAACTGTAAATCTCTATATATTCTTATTTATGAAAACATTTGTTTGGAATTATTAATTCAAAGCATTTAAATTTTGATTATTTCAAATTTTTGCTACAGCAAGATGCTATTCTGTTTTAATCTATATTAGCGAATAACGGAAAAGCACATGAATTAGATTCCAGCTCTAATTTATAATGGCTATGCGATATTCATATCGTGCTGGATTATGGAAGTCTTTGTATGCTATAATAAGTGGGTATATATTCTTTTCTTATAAATGAAGAAATGCGAAATGGAGGCAGGAATAATTATAAACTTAATTCCTAATACCTCCAAATTGCAAATGCAATGCATGTGAATAATAAAATGCTTCATATGACATTTAAAAAAATTGAGATAATCCCATTTACGAATTAGAAATCTACATCTAACAAGTATCACTAATAAAATCGCTTCCGGTGTAACTCAGTTTTTTCTAAAGTGAGCTTTATTTTAAGATATCACATTGATATATGATGATGCAAAGTTTTTTATATTGAAGACTCATCAATAAAATGTGAATTTTATGGAATAATTAAAATTGTTACCTATTAAAATACATATTTCAGCCGTTTTGACATTCTCTGACATTGCTTCAGCATTCTAAAAGCGATTTTCTTAAACTGTGACGACCAGAACAGGATAAGAGGGTTTAAAAAACGAATTTGATTAGAGCTATATAAAAAATATACACTTGTGTGATTTCTGCTTGAAATATGTTCTTGTTAGCTTAAATAATTCGAGGAATTATTTAACATCTAATTTCTTTACAATAATGAATATTATTTGCTCATTTTTGAGCAAACAAAACTTGGGATTTTTCACTCACTTGAAAAATAGTTAATCGAATTTTTATGAGTGTCTGTATATTGAGTAAAATCAAACTTATTTCCAAGTGAAGTACTGCAGTTTTCATTTTCGGCTATAGAAATAAATATAAAAGAAGAATAAGTAGCTCTGAACTGAAGAGTATTTATGTGAAATTACAACTTTTTACAAATGCGACATTTTGAAATAGAAAGATCTTTAATTATGAAAAAGAATTTGATATATAACCACATCCAATTTTGTCAAGAGAAGAGAAAGCCCCTCTTTCCTTGAAAATGAAATATTCTTTAAGCATTTAGGGAGGAGAGATGGAGCGCTGCACCTATATTTTCACTAAAAATAAATTTTCTTAACTCTGTAAGAAATGAAAGGGCACCTATATATTCACACTGTTATTTTTCCTCCCTCTAGGCTTGAATGATATCAAGACCACTGGTGGTTACCAAGCTTCACGACGGCGAATCCTACTACATCTGCGCAGTGTCCGCAAGCGGCCGAGGCTATATTTAAGAACTGGTCTCCCATTTACGTTTCTACAGATCAAGAACACAATATGAGTTCGTATTATACCAACTCTTACATGCCGGACCTTCGTAGTCCTGGAGGTGTCGAGCAGTATAATGGACAACCGGTTCACACACAACCCAATGGTGACATGTGTGACCAAGGACAGAGACAATATATTCAACCGCAATATGCATCTTCACCGGTGCAGGGGGCCACGTATCCTCGGTTTCCCCCATATGATAGACTGGAGATTCGTCCGATTACCTCATCGCCAAATTCACCAAGCCCACCGGGCCAGTATTATGGGAATCCTTGCAATCAGGCACCGCCTGGACCGCCATTACCTCAACCTGCTCACCAACCGCCCCAGCATGCTCCCATGAACCATCCTAACGCATATGTACCACAAGATGGTCAGAATAATTGCCGAGGGTCGCCCCATCACGACCCCAACGGTGCACAGCATCCAAACATGTCGCCAGCTCAATACCCAAGCTGTAAAATGCAACCTCAACCGGTTCCACACGGACCGCCCCATCAACAACAAGCTATGGGTCACGACCCCAACGGGGTGGTCCATCGACAGGTGAATTCGGAATGTGGGCCGCCGCCCCCACCGCCGCCCAATACCATGCCCCCGTGCCAAAGTCCGGTTCAGTCCCCACAGCAGCCACCTCCCCAGATGTATCAGAATCATGGCGGTCCCCCACCCAATCAGCAACAAGTTCAGCAGCAGCAACAGGTTCAACCTCCTCAGGCTGGGAATATGCCCAGTCCACTTTATCCCTGGATGAGGAGTCAGTTCGGTAAGTTTAGCATTCTCTGTTTTTCAGAAAAACTTTACTCACATAACTATAGATTTTTAATATTCAAAACTTCTGGATTTAAAAAACAAAGAGCATAGTTTGGATGCCAGAACTTAAATCACAATGGGGACAATTTTTTGTATGAGTAGGGAAAAAAACAGTTTTTCTTTGCTTGAACTTCGATAAACATTCTTCGTTTTCATTATTTGAAAAATGTCATTTTAAATGGCAATGTTGGAGGAGATGCAGAGTAATTTCGTCAAAATTAGGCTATATTTCTCAATAAAATGATTAAATAATAATTTTATTTTCAAGTAAAGTTTTTATTTTTTAGACTCAAGTAATAATTTGTTTTTTCTTTCTTTCAGAATCGTTACTTTTAGCATAGCTATAATATGATTTTAATATCTAAGGTATCTTTCGACATGAAGACATATTATAGTAGAGCGATGTTTTAACTCTTCATGATACCTTAGATTTTCTCTCTGACAAAAAAGATTAACTTTTGTTTCCCATTTTTGAAATCTTTTATTGTAATTCATTTAGATACATTCCTCATAATTAAATAATATGAAAATATTTGTTTTGCTTTATTTTTTGCATTTTTTAGAAGAGAAATTCATCTTATACACCAGCAGTATAAATATTAATAACATTAATAAGCCTTTAAATACCTTTCTATGAAATATGCTAGGCATAAATAAATGTAATTGATATTGTATTGAAGTATTATTTTTTAATATTGTATCTCTAAATATATTCATCTAATACACATATTATTTTTACGTATTTAGCAATATTGCAGATATTATTATTGAATGTGTTGTAGTTTTTGTGTCGTTGTTTTGCGTTTGTTTTTATTTGCATCTTTTTTAACTGCTCGTAATCCGTTATTTTTTCCTTGTTAATTTATGTGTTGATTTTTTTTTGTCATACTTAATGTAGTGTTTTTTTTTTTTTCTTTCTTTCTCTCTTTTAATTATATGTGTGTCTCATTTTTTTGGCTAAATGAAAAAAAATATATACATATTACTTTCACTGCAGTGCTGTTATGAAGACAGTAACAGAATTTTAAAAAACAAACAAAACATAATTAAAAATGTATGGAAATATTATTAGAATTTCCTATTTTAACGGAAGTTTATATTCAAAATATTCTTTTTGTATAGCTAATATCTACTAAATTTTATTGTAAGGTAAATTTATAATTAGTTGAAATTTTAGGGAAATTATTTCCCCCCCTTTAATTCGAGAATAATAAAATATACAAAGTTCATTTTTATATCATTCCAGTGGATTATGAGAAAATTATTCAAGGTATTTAAAATGATGTATGAAGGAACGAACGAATTATTTGATTTTTTTGTACTTTTCAGAAAACAAAATTATTTTTCGACAGTATATGGATGAGTATCGTTCTAATAGTAGTTGCTCTTGAAATGAAAGTATTTGTTGTATTTAGTATTAGGATTTTTTTTTTCATCTGAACGCACTACAGTTGTTAAAATATTATTTTAAGAGTACATGCGACTTATGAATCAAAATCCTTGCTTTAAAATTATAGTTAAAGTCAAACTACTTTTTTTTTTAATTTTACGTCTTTATTTTTTTCACATATTATTATCACTTCACATCTTTATATATATACATTCACATTTCACTGTAGCAATTAATTTATTTCTGTGAAATGCTGAATAAAACATAATAATATTCTGTTTTCTGTCTTTTATCATCCATGGAGAGTGAATTTCAAACGCTTTAAAAAAAATTATCCTCATCTTTTGCATTTTATTGAAAGTTACTTTTTAGCAATAACATAAATATTCGTCTCTGTAAGGTTGCAATGATGGTTTAATTATCAGCGGCGTAAATATCTGGTTGATAATGAAATTGAAAAATGTTGGAAGGGGGAGGGTGGCCTTCAATCATAACTTCTATATTATAACAATACTTTACCCTTTATGTGATTGTTATTCAGTTTAAGCTTCTAATTTGGAAAAAAAAAAAAAAAAGATTTAAGTAAGAAAGTTTCTATTTCCGTTTTCATTTAAAAAAATGATGTCTATAATTTTAAGATTAATTAATGCAATATTCATCCATTGATTTCCAAATTTTATTACTTTTGACAGTTTCAAAAGGTTGGTTTAGGACAGTCTAAGTATCGATCTAATAAATTTTTGTTCTTACTACCAGATTCTCGTAGTGCGTTTGTTCTTGAAAATAAAAAAAAAAGAAAGAAAGTTACTTTAATTACTTTAAATTGCTGATGTTAATTAGTTACGTTACTGTTGCCTTTTATGAAAATAATATGAAGGGTTTTGATAAAAATGAAAAGCTTAAATTTTCGAAATTATGACTTTTACCAACATTAGCATCTTATTCTAAGCATTTTTATTTATTGAGTATTTATAAAATTTATAAATAAGTCGTATGCTTTAAAGTTGCTTTATATTCGAAAAATTAAATTTATTTCACACAATTTCATTGACAATACTTATAATTATTCCAGCTTTAAAATAGCATTGCACTACCGTTTTGTATAACTAATAGTTACTAAATTTTATATTTAAGTAAAGTACTGCCGTAATGTCTCTCTCCAAAACGATACAACTAGCTTCAGTTTTGTAGTTAGTTCTGATGGTTATTAGTTAACGTTAGTTTAGCTTTATCTTTCAAGCTAACGTTTTCAATACTTAATCGCTTCGTTTTGAAAGCAATTCAGCCATTGAACAGACATTTAAAATTGATATAAATTTATGTTGAAAACTAAAATATTATTATTAATATCTTTTTTTTTTTCCTATTTTGTTCAGCTATTAATGATTTTTCTGCAAGTAAATGTTTGCAAAGAAAGGGGGGGGGAAATGAATGAATAATGAATTGCATCACAATATATCGAATAAATGTTCGCGACACTTTAAAATTTATTGTATGTCTTGGTGTTTAAAATTTTGATTTTACAGAGATTTATTATGTGTTAAGCTTAATAAGTAAAGGGTTCTTTTTAATAAGTTGGGCAGAGCTATAAAAATGCCTTTCAAGATAAGATATGTATTTGTATTTAGTTTCCACAAAGGCAAAACATAAACAAATAATAATTTTATCAAAAGAGCTTTATTTTACTGTTTTAAAATAGCTTTATTTTACCGATAGAGGAAACTATTCATTACACAGGTATTACCAAATATGCTAAAACTTCTGTGATTTTCTTCTAACATTAAAAGAAAAAAAAAACTTCAGACTTATAACTGTATCTAATATTGCAGGGAAGATTATCATTGGTATAGATTTTCAAGATAAGTAAGCGATCAAATAACAATAAGAATACACAGCGTTTAAAATATACATATATGAAATTTTTTTCTGATTTACGTAAAGATTGAACTGAATGTCTAAGACATGACTGAAATATTTAATTTCCACTGGTAACTAATTTCCTTTTAATCCCACTATTATTTTTATTATCTGGATTATAACTGTCAGTTAGAATCGCCAATTTATTGACACTGTCGACCTTTAAAGCCATGACTATATATTAATCCTTAAGCAGAAGGAAATAAAACACCTGAGAGTAAAATAGCAACTCTTCCTTCAAATAATTGTAGTAAAGTTGAAAAAACGTTTTCTCTCTCTCTCTCTTGACGTACATTCCGAGAATTTAATAGAAGTTTTGTTTTCGCTTTCGACTTCCAATGACCAATATGACTTAATATGACCAATGACTTCCAATGACTTAATATGACCAGCCACTTTCTATTTTCCTAACTCGGCCACTTTCCTATTTTCGTCAATAAATTCATATATTTTGATCTTCATTTTCATTTAGCGGGAGGGGGGGGTGATTAAAATATACCACTTCATTTTTTTTACTTTATTTTATTTCATTACGATTACTTAATTTATTTCAATTAAGAATAATTCTCATATATAAATTTAAAAAATTGAAAACTTTCCAAAATTTTGTTAAAAATTTAAGCTTTTAAAAAAAGGGGGGAGGGGAAACATAATTATAACATTAACTATCAATGCTTCGAATTAATTATAATAAACATAAACTATAAAGGTTTCAAATGAAAGTCATTACATATTACATGGTATTAAAAATTCTATAATAGTGCGTTACGTTTTTTCAATTCAATAAATACACTAAAATAGAGTAAATTTACAATATCAAAGTGAGAATGACTGCTTTGGATGGCAAGCAAAAGCATATATTTTCTTCCACACAAAATATTATTTCATTAATTCAACTCCAAACGCTACTGTAGTATCTTCTGTGTTTTCTGTGTTATTTTTTATGGTAACATTCAAACTTCCAAATGGTCATATTAACAACACTGACAATATTACATTAATATATTTAAATTATATTCACTTAAATATTATTCGAAAAATTTTATTTTAATCGTAAACGCCGAATAGAAATTAGAATTTTCTGTCAAAATCAGATGAATTCATTATTTGCGTTAAGTTTTCTGCTTCTATATTATTCAAAATCAATATTCTTTGTTTGAAGCTACATCGTTGAGACCATATAAAATCCTCATAAATACTGAAAGAAAATGCCTTTTTTTTGTTATTAGATATCTGGAAATGCGAAAATAACGAAAAACATCCGAAATGCAGTTTGTATATCACCCCCATCATCATAGCTAACAAATACTGACGCATAAATCTTATCAATGAAAGTTTTCATTAACAAACAAACTGTTCAAATTGATAACCTTTTCGCCTGTAAACTAATCATTTTCATAGCTCAGTAATGATTTATTTACTATTTACGTGAGATTATATTTAATAGAAAGCTCAGATTTTTGATTTTTCAGGTAAATAAGTGAATCTCTCGGAGAAAGAAATATTGCTTCTTATTTTTCATAGAAACAATTGCATTTGAATTATTTGAGGGAATGATTCACTTTTATTCTCGGAAACCGCAAATAGATTGATTTGGGGAAGGAAAATAACTATGTAGATAATTTTATCAGCATGTCAAAATAAATAAATAAAATAAACTTTTTAGAAAATTTTTAAATATAATATTATTTAAATGCAGAAGTCTTGTTTTCATTTTATTCGCTTCGCCTCTTAACTAATTTAAATGAATCGATTTAATTCAGGCTAAATAAAGATTATATAGCCACCAAATTTAGCAGCTGATTTAAATTTACAAATAAATTCCATTGAAAATTCCAGGTAGTTTATTTTGGGGCAGGAAAGGTCAGTTAGATCTCGAACCTTTTTTATCTCTAAAAATTCTTTCGGAATCTTAGCACCTGTCATTGACATTTTCGTGTCTTTGAGTGAAATAATGCCCAATTATTCAGAGCGCGCATGCGTTGAAAGAAAGGCTTCATCATCGATTTTGCTGAGTGCCGTTTATCTCACATGGAAAAAGGACTTGAATTTGGAGTTCGTGAGAATATTCTAAAACTCCATAAGAACGAACTTTCTCATTTAAAATAATTCATCGTATATCTGTTTAGATGCTTTTTGTACAATGAACATATTTAAACCTAGAATGAAATAAAAGCGTTGTGAATGTTCAAAACTGAAGAAAGAGTAAAATAAATAAATAAAATAAGAGAAATCTATTAATAATCAACTAAATACAAGAAATAAAGATTGTTTTCTTTCATGTATTCAGTTTATTCAAATTATGTTTATTTTCATGTTACATCTCATACAAGCATGAAAGTAAGTATAATTTGGAAGTAAGTGATAATAAGTAATTACTCTGTATTCCTCCGTAGAAAACTCAAAGTAGAAATGATAAAACAACGTAATTCGTAATGTCTTTCTTATATTCTTTGAAACGAATATTTTTAATCTTATACATTTCGCTTTTGAACAGAAAAGGCGAAACTTCGCTCCTTGCCTTGTATCAGGATTTATTATTTTTTAAATTTATTTTGAAAAGATGGAATGTCGTAATGGGAAGTGTTTTCTTTTACTAAACATTTTCAAATATTGGGAATAGAAGACTTTTGGTTATCGAACATGAATTTTTACTTTATAATGTTTTGTCTTTTATTTAGATAAAAAAGAAAAGATTATTGAAATATTAGTTCAGGAATAAGTAACATTAAAGAAGCACTACATAGATTTAAAATTGTAGAATTATGAAATCTGGCTAAAAATCATCAGTGATGGGATTATAATTTTATAATACAGAAAATACGACACATCTATAACCTAGTACGAAATTTAATTCTTCTAGCTTAAGATTGCGTTTAATCTCTATAGATAGTACTGAATTAAATAACAGAAATCAATGGTGCATTACTAAAAAACTAATTAATTACAAATATTCATATAAAGAAAACTATTACCAAAACTGATTCTAATTTCGTATGGCTATTTTTAAAACAAAGATAATTATTCTGTTATTCTTAATGATATATATTAAATAATCTGATAAAAATATGTATAACCTCAGGGCTTAGTTCTGCTGAATTGCTGCTACATTCACTGCTTACTGACACGACTTAGTGAACGAGCTTTAATAAACGTAATTTAATTTAGATTTAGGCTCACCATGTATCTTCACATATATTATATTTATATGAAATCTGTTACAAAGACGGGTACTTGACAGATCATGTTTTAACAGTTTATTGATGCTCAGGTTTTCAAGTTTACAAACATTCTGTTAGTTAATTCGTTTTATTCTTCTGGCACAAAATTAAAAATGTAGTGTCGTAATAACTGACAGTTTCATAAAATTTCTGGTACTGGCTATCATTTTAAAGAAACAATTTTCGATTCGAAACACCACAAACTGATAATGGAGTTGTCTCATATGCGCCCAGAATTTTGCTCCTCAGTTTGAAATAATTCTTTGTTCCTATGTCTCAAAGTATTATTAATAGTTTCTCAACTGTCTGCTTTGTCCTATTGTTTAATCTGAGCATATTTAAGAAGTAAGTTTTAACTTAAAATATAGAACAAAAATTATAAACGACTTAATCTTTAAATTTTAGAATTCTCAGTGAATCTAATATTTAAATTTTCATAAAATTTTCAAGAAATCGAAATAAAATAAATTTTAGAACAAATTAAATAATTATTAATTTCGAATAGTTATCTAGAAACATTAACAATCTACAACATTATTACATTCTGTATTACAATGAAATAAATGGTTCAAATACTTATAGGATTTATTTGAGGCTAGGCAGCTGAATTTAAAGTAAAAAATGTGTTTAAGGATGTTGATTTTTGCTTTTAAATATATAGCTGGCTTGCAGTAATGAAAATAATCG
Organism: Argiope aurantia; assembly: GCA_026543865.1. Classification (NCBI taxonomy): domain Eukaryota; kingdom Metazoa; phylum Arthropoda; class Arachnida; order Araneae; family Araneidae; genus Argiope; species Argiope aurantia. Next base: position 673,403 of record JAPMOR010096005.1, on the reverse strand, counting down.
TAATGTAACTTTTTACGTTAAGAAGTTTGCACATTATTCCTCAGCAATTATAAAAGTTGTTTTCCGTTTCTCTTTTCGAATATACGAGTCGTTATTTGATTTTGCACTCAGTATTGCACCGCCATGCCTATTTTTTGCTTATCAATTGCTGAATTGATTATTTATATTAAGATGTAATTGAAATTGTCTTTAAAAACTTGTCCCGATAAAAAAAAAAAAGTAAAATGTGAAATCAATTAACTGGAGGAAATATTTTTTAATTGAAGAATGAAAATACCCATCCAAAAACAGCCAAAATAGCACCACTCTTGTCTTTTTTATTTTTATTTTTCTTTATTTCCTTTTTCTATGGTGTGTATTTTTATTTTGCATCATTTTTGCCTGCCTTGCACGCTTTACGTTGTTTGTTTTTTGTGTGTTCTTTACATAATGGAAATTATTTATTTATTTTTTTTAGTTTTAGTTTTAAGTGGCCCCATTAATGCATTTTATTTGACGTCAAGTTCATGTTTCAGACATGCCGAATCTATCGCAAATATTTTGCTGAGATATCAAATATAATATGATGCATAGCGAGAAAGGTGGTGAAATGTTCCTCTTTTTAATACTAACAGCTGACAATAAATTTGCAAATAATTTTATATAAATGTTTTGAAATTATTTCTATAAAGAAAACGCAATTTCAGATTTAAAAAATGAAAGAATAGTAGAAAAACAAGTAAAAAAAAATAAAGAAGAGCATTAATCAATCCAAAATATATCAACAGAGCTTAAGTCAATATAACGCTAAGAAAAATAAAACGAAATAATTAGTTTTACTAAATCTAAAAAAAGAAATAATTTTATTTTTTTCCTTAAACTATAGCGCACAAATTTTCACCTCTCTTTTTTCTTTGTGTTTTAATGGCGGTATTATTAATTTCAAATTGAGAGCTGAATTTGTCTCATTAACATATAGAGAGTAGAGAATATTGATTTTTGTGTGTCATATAGGAAACACAAGCGAGATATTTAGTGAATTATTACATTGCACGTAAAATTAGTTTCCTCTAATCTGAGCGCTGCATGCAAACATTAAAATTTATAAGTTAGATTTTCTGCTGAAAAATTACACGTGTGTTCGGCACAGTGAATCTGCACTTTAAAAAAATTGCTGAAAAGATACAAATTTAATGACAAGAAAATGACCTACACGCTTCTCAAGTCTCTTTTTTTAATACAGATTTCATTTCATGAATTTTAAAGAATAGATGCTCGTCTGCATGGATTGAACACATAAAAATTTAAAAATTTGATTTATTATTTACTGTTATTAGAATAATTGATTTATCATAAATCTCTAAGGAAAAAAATTATTGATAACAATTTAGGATCAATATAATTTTTGAAATAAAAATATGAATTCTTCGCTAAGATGAGAATGAATCACAACTTTCCACATTTTTATTAAAAGTATAATGACATTATCAAAGAATATTCCTTACTCTCAATGAATGTTCCTTTAGAATTATTACTGAAACAAAAGGAGGTTTCAATCTTTGTTGATGGAAATGCCCATAAAGGAAATTAAACTTTAGTAAATCAGTTCATTAGAAATGCAAACTGCTGAACTTGACAGGCTCACGCGAACTAGCTCTGTGCAATTCCGGAAACAGTAGTTATGCTTCAGAGGACTATTGATCGCTTAGACAGCTGTAAAGGTTATGTGCGGAAAATGGTCAGATTTGATATTTGCAGGAGGTTTAAATCGTTGCTCATCTTCTAAATATTTCTTGAACTACTCATCCGATCAAAAAACTATTAATTTCTTGTATGCCTTAGCCAGGTTTAAATTAATTCAGATTTTAAGCATTTCGGTATAATTAGTAATATAGATGAGGAGATTAAATATTTTAATTTAAAACTCCAACTTCTAGGATTTCGTTATTTCCTTAATAAGTTGAAAATCGAAAGTTCTGTTTGAGCAAGAATTTTTCAAAAGATGATGATATACTACCATTATTCATTTAAAATTTCGTATTTTCGATGTGCTAAAAATATATTTAATTAACCAGTGACGTATTTCTATAAATAAATGCTATCAAATCAACTTCTCTGATTCTAAAATTTTCAATGTCAGTTATTTTAATTTCATGCATAGAGAGTTTATAATGCAATCTGAATATATACATTTATACTACCTTTTTCTCATCCTTTAGCTGTTAAGTTTTTGATAGAGATAATTACGTGTGAAAATTTATCCGGAATGAATTGCACATTTCTTAATAAATTTTAAAAGTCATCATGAACAAAAAATTACAAAGATATTCTTATTCCTATTGGTGAGAAAAATAATTCTTTATTCATGTTTTATAAAATGGTAACTGAATCATAATTTTCTGCATCATACATCTTATCAGGCATACTTATCACGCGTTCAACGGTGGAACATTTCACTCATCTTTCTTTTTTACGAAACCTAACCAAACCTTCTACTATGGTATGTTAACCTTCATTTTGCAACGCAGGCTTGGATGATTGCGAAGATGATTGTGAAAGAAAGTGTGGGGGTGAACTACAGGAGGAGTACGATGCTTTATCACCTTACGAGACTCCACCACCCCCTCTGCCCCCCGTACAACCTCCCTTATGTCAAGAAGGTACAGGTGGCCCTCTGTATCCCAAGCAGAACGAGAGGCCTGAAATAGTTCATAATCCTCTACTGCTAGGTAGGTTAACGGCCATTCTGAAGCAGCACCCCTCTTTTGTGTCAATTCATGTTTGTATCAATAACTATAACAAAATGTTATATTCTAATTTAAAATGAGACTTCAGTTATTTGCTCAGACGCATTATATTAAAATGCTGGGGGAAAAAAGAATAAAAATGAATATTTCAAACTTAGCTTTTATCGTTTTTTTTTCTCATGTAATAATACATGAAATCGTATATTTTACTATTTCCTATATTTTTTTAATCAAGTATATAGCTTAAAGAACACTTTTGATGATTTTTTTTTCTTGCTTTTGATACTTTTGATTATTTTAGATATTAGATTTCATTTACAAAGCTAATTCGGATTTAAAAAAAATTAATGTGGTTTGAGATCCATCTTCTTTTTTTTTTCCTAATTATCTTTAGAAGAAATTTTTTTTCTCTAACTACTGTTCCATAAAATAAAGCAAACTGATGGAATGTTGATGAATTTTATTTGAAATGAATATTTCATACAATAAATGCCATTTCTTGATATTTAATAAAAACACCGCTTTGATTACCCCTAATTTGAAAGCATTTTTATAACATTTGCTTGAATTCTCTTTAGTTTTTGCATATTTCTTCCAAATTACCAAATAAAAGATTTTTCTATCGATAAGTCAGACAACCTCTAAGAGAATATTATTTTTAAATTATGAGGGTAAATAATATTTGTTCAGCAGATTATTCTTTGGTTAGAAGAAATTCAGCATGAAATAATTTTGAAGAAAACAAATTTTCTTCAAAATTATGTAAATTTCTATAGAGAGAAAATATTTAATGCTTTTGTTATAAAGCAATGCCATGCACAACTTTCTTCTTAACAAAATGTATGTGCACTTTAATATAAATTAAAAACTAAATAAAAAAACATGAAAAATTATTAATATGAGTAATGATTCCACATGACATAATCATAACTATTAAACTGAGCAAAATGTTAAATTTATACGACATAGCAGCTCATTGCTTTTTATTAATAAATGCGATATGCTTAGAATTGAAATTCGTAATTATATGATATGGAAAGTATTGGAATAAATCAAATGAATAAATTTACTCTCTTTACTGATTGACTTATAATTATTCCACCAAAATCAAAAATGGTGTTATCTGTACATTTTTAAAGCTAAATAAATGTAAGTAAAAGTAATTTTTATTTTATCTAATGTATAAAATAAAGTATTATTATGAAAAATAGGACCTCAGTTTCCTCAGTCATAGGATTTTATCAGTTTCACATCCTTATATTCACGTATCCTTATATATACGTAAAATGCTATTTACTTCAAAATGCATTCAAATATTCTTCAAATAAGGAAATACTTTAAAATCTTTTCATATTTTTCTTGTTTACTTTTTCGTATTCAAATAAGAAAAGGCTTCTGTTTGATCTCCAATATTGCATGTAACGCTTTGAATGAAACTATTACCTTCATCATTTAAATTCATCGATGCTTTGTAAATACCATTTAAAATCTTGTTGATAGTTCTAGAAATATTTAGATTAGTTTCAAGAATTGAAAGAAACCTTTCTACTTTTGCATGTCGCGACTTAAATTTTTTTAAAAAAAAATTAATTTCATCGTCTAAATTATAATGGATCTTAAATGCTTACATTTTACAACTTTTTTGAGGATTTTTTCCCCTTCTTTCGCTGATACAAAGAAGGGGGAAAAATCCTCAAAAAAGTTGTAAGCTGATACAAAAGGTGTGGAGAGGGGGGTGCCAGCTCAGGTGTCGTCCTCGTCATCTGACCGCGGTTCAAAATTACGAGGTCCGTCCCAAAATAACCCTAGTGTTGCTTCAAACGGGACGTTAATATAACTAAACTAAACTAAACTAAATTCGCTGATACAAAAAGATTTGAAAAGCAACACATTTAAGAAGAGATTTCGCGTAAAGTTTGAAAATTCATTTGATGTCAGGGAACCCGTTTTAAAACTCTAAAATTTTACGATATATTTTTTTTTCGAAAAATTAAGTCAATGTGAAATTTATAACTAGATAATTATAAATAGATTTCAAAAAGGAAAGAAAAACATCAATGTGTCATGGAAAATATCAATTAGAAATTAATTAAGTAATTGGACTGAACAAATTGATGTAGTAAGTAAATTACATACTTAGCTCCTTATGAACCATTTTCAAATGTATAACTATCCCTCACAAAATAATTTTTACATGAGTTATAAATTTAAAAAATCATTAAAAAAAACTCTTCGTTTAAATGATTAGAATATTTCTCCTTCAAAAGTCAAAGAAAATATATGTAAACATGCTCATAAAAAATTATATGAGTTTTGCTTCAGATTCACCATACCTATTTACATATAGTTTATATGAAATATTGATGAATGAAAATCTTGAATGGACATTCTATTCATAGTATCATAGTTCACATACATGACTTCCGCTCCATCTGTTGAGAATGAAAATAACTAAAATCTATATACTGTATCTCCTAAGACCTGAAAAAAAAAAATAAATAAGGCATCAAATAATGATTTTATACATTATTAAGTATTTTTTTTTAAAAAAATTAATGAAAAATATTATTATTTGAACTATGCTAATATAATCTTTAAAAATTCGAAAAATAGAAAATACTACAAAATGCCACTAGAAATGTTCCTGTGTCTCCCTTTTTATGTCATAATTACCACTAAAAATGAGGCTCATTAGTAGATAATATTGTTTCTAAACATTACTCTTTTACTGAAAATAAAGAAAAGTGTAGTTAATTTATAACTTCTATATTTTTGATAAGTTAGTTGGAAAGTTAAAAAAAAAAAGAAATTTGACGAATTTTTTAATTAATACAAGCAAAAAATAAAGACCAGACTTGAAAATGCAAATTTCAATTATAATTGGAGTTTGAAATCTCTTATAATTGTAATGATAATAACTTAATTAAAAAGCCTGAATCGAGTTCTGATTGGTTGATGCGCTCTTGAATTCTGTTCTTTAATATTCGTAAGTGAAAATATGATTAAGTTCGCCAGCCTGTAGTATGCAATATTTCTTAATTTGGCGGGTGTTCTTACTGTGCGAGATGTCAGCTAAATCAAATAAAGTTGTAATTAGACTGGTGTGAAATCCGAGAGCTTCGCAGCCATAAAACATAAGCAAAGTACGCGGAGATAAAACTCTATTAAGCTTGTTTTATAGTGCAGGGTAAGAAGTCAGTATAAATCAAGCTTGCACCGCTAACACAGCATTGCTTCCTCGTGTAAACAATCTAACGCGCTTCCATAAATCGATTTTAGCCTCATTTCTCATGCGACGCATAGCAACGCTGTAGCCACGCCTATCTCCACGTTCATTGGCTCCTGTTCTTCAAGATGAAAGCTACTACATACCGCTATTTCGTCACTTCAGCTGGACAAGAAACCTCATAGAACCAAAAACTTAGGAATCACACTCCTGTTTAAGAAAACAAAAAGTTTCCGCACACTTTGTGACATAAATGATGGTGTTTCTCTTCATTTCATCGTTGTAAGAACACTTAATAGTTTATTCAGATGACATTTATTATGTTGTAGCTGCAAACGAACGCAACCAATGACAATATGATGCTTGTTCTACTTAGTATATTCGCCGGTTATTCGTGCATTGTTAATATTTCCCTATAATTGTTATCATTTTACATCGATAAATGAAAATTTGAATGAAATTTAATTCATAAAGATGATAAATCTTGTTTAACTCATTTTTTAAAGATACATTTAAGTATTTATTACAGATCAACCAAATATTGGAAAAAATTATTATTATTATTATTATTATTATTGAAATCAATTTTAGATTTATCATTTGCAATTAAAAAAATTATTTTGTTTGCAAACTAAGAAAGACATTAATGAGAAAGTCTATTTTAATTTCATTAAATTTAAGTTTATTGTTACTTTTTATAATTTCTTTGTGTTTAGTTTTTATTTTTCAGAATGATATGATTTTTTTTATTGAATTCTAAATAAACATAATATAAAATAATATAGGAAAACAACATTATAATTATAAAGTATTTTCCTTTCGTTGGAGAAATTATTTTCATTATACTTTTTTATATGATTCCGGTAGATGGCGCTGGAAATGTCGTTATTTATGTGGGAGGGGGAGGTTTTTTCCTTCAGTTTGAAAATTTAAAGTTGAATTTCGGGAACGAAACCTCAATTATTCAGCTGATATCATATAAAATTTTTAACTTTTATATTTCAGTTGTTAGTATTCGAAGTAATAACTTCACATAATATCACAATAAGTATGTAGTAATATTACTATTAAGCTATGCAGGGGATCTTAGGCTGTAAAAGTTTCAGGGGCCCTCTTATCCCTATGGGGTTTCTTCTATTTCTAAAGTTTTTTAAAATTGAAATTGACAAACTGAAATAACAAATTACTTAACTGTACGCAACCACTTTCAAAAGAGTTCCATTGGTAGTCTAGCACGCAAAATAATAATAAATAAATAAATTTAATAAAATAAAAATAGAAGGAATTTTAAATTAAAAAAAAGAAATTTAAAATATTCATATCATTTTTAGCACAATAGCAATCTCAATATTTGAAAAGGAAGTTTGCCAAGGCTGTTGATTTGTAAATCAGCCAACAAACTAAAAAAAAAAAAAAAAAAAAAGAATCACTTTGATCTGCAAGAAAATGTACAAACATGAAAAAATTTCTAAGAATGGCATTCTAAACTTTAGATGAGACGTAATTTAAATTTGAATTAATTCGATTATATGCTCTTTGCAAATTAAACTACTTTGAAAATACTGTAAAAAAAAATCTTACTTTTCAATAGTAGCCCAAAATCGTGGAGCTTCTATTTAGTTACCTTGTCTATTTGATAATCATGTCTTCCTGCTATGGAAGATAATGACTGATGTCATATAAATAATTTTAAATTTAAATGGCATGATACATTTGTTGTTATGACATGGACAAGAATTGATTCTAATAAGGGTATTGATAACATTAATAGTTATATGTTACAAATAACTTAGACTCTATAGTTTTTAATGCTTTTCAGAAATTGGTTACTATAATATATTTAATTTAATTTTATATTTTACTTCATTTTCATATAGAACTATAACACTCAGCTCTAAGTTTTAATGTGAGGGTTTTAGACACTTTTTGAAAAAGGCTTTCTATTGACAAAAGCAAGCTGCGAAACTCTCTTAAAACAAAACTTTCATGCAAGAATAAAGGAAGTGAAAGCAATGATAGGAGCTTAGAATTTTTTCGAACAATTTTTCAGTAAATTAAGTTTATAAGAAATTATTATTGAACAAAAGATGTCATAAAAAATATCGAAACCTGCAATAAGGAAAAGTCTTAATAGTCACAATTAAATCACATGATTAAAATATATTCATTTACTTTTTCAAAGTAAAAAAAACAAAACACAATTATACTGTATGAGAAACTAGCATGCATTTGATGTAATGAATATCTACAATAAAAGTGTTCATAGTAGAGGTTAAATAATTTTGTTTTTATTATACTCACGAAAATTCATAGTGCAGTTTTTAGTATACTAAGTATGATTCGTATAAATGATAGAGTTACAGAAAGATAAATATCATTGCTAACTAATTTCATGAAGTAGAGCTTTACATACAAACAACATAGAAATGGTGTCCTTTTAGATTATAAAAAATATTTTTGATTGCGCTTCAACCAATTTGATATACTTATGATAAAAAGTTAAATTGAAAAAATTAAGAAGGTAATATGTAAAACATAGTTAATTCATCTTAATTTCTGCTATGGACAACTGCATGCATATTTTTACTGAATGATTGTAGCAGGTTATTGAAACATGGATATAAAATAAAATTATTCTCCTAAAGCAAATAGTATGTAAGTAATAGAATAATACAGTTCTCCTTCACAACAATACGATTTCTAAGGAAAGCATGGCACCTTTCTTTCAATTTTTAATAAATATCTCAGTGCTTAATGTAAGTATTGATTTGTCATTATGTGGATAGTTGATTCGCCCTACGACGGAATATTTAAGTTATCGATTCATTAGGTGAGTTTGATTCAAGATCAATACTGTTATCTCTTGTCGTAAATTCTTGCGTATTGATTGGATGAGTACCGCAGGACCACTTAAGTAGACATGTTTAATTAATTATTAATACGAAATTCTGAAATGCATTATGTTGTACATACCGTTCACATAGGTTAAGTATTGTAGTAATTTGACAAATAAATATCTTGATCTCAATGAGAGAACGAATCTATGTCTATTTGTCTCTTAGGCTGTTTATTTCCATGTTATTATTAAATTGTCTGTACTTTTTAAATTGTACTTAAAATCCGTTTGAGTGCGAAGCAATTTTAAGCATTCAGGGATAATCCAATGATTTTTATTTTAAGCTTTGCAACATATATAGAAATACAGCATCAAAATAGAAGCGTTGAAGATCCCCCCCCCTCCCCGCAATCATCTAAGTAAAGGTATTGTTCAATTATATTGACGACGTACTTACACATTCCTTTCATTCCACAAAATATTTTTCTAAGGTGTTCGTTTTGGATTCCTTCAGTGGCGAGGGAATTAAATTCTGTTTCCTTTCAACAGAAGGAAGGGAAAAGAATTTCCCGTTTTCTCTGCCTTCGAAGATAATGGAGGCTATGTGATGGATTAACCAATCTTCATTCCTCCAACCTTTTCTTACTAAACTCTATTATGTAAAAGGAATTGCTCTTGTCTCCGGTTGAGTTTCGAAATTACATTTACCTTTGAATTACTTCGACCTTTAGTTGGATTTTGCAATAACTCACGAAAGAATTTCAAAACTAATCAATTCGAAAGATGAAGTACTTCCAGAATGAAAGTTCTTTTTTTCCCCATGTTCATTTAAGTTAATTTGTAGAAATACAAATGATACTTCAGATGTTTTTTCTGAAAACCTCATTTTTATTGTAAAAGTCTTACTACAACTATAAAATTAAATCTAGAGTATTCTCCTATGTGAAATGCAATTTGATAAATTTGATTTTGATTAGAAATTCACTTTTAAATCTACAAGAAATGTAAATTAAAATAATATAAAGAAAACAAGAAAATTAGAGATTATTTCATTGCATAATTTTTAAAAAGAATAATATAAAATTATAATTTAAATGATACAGTCCTTTGAGGGTAGATTATTTTGTTTATATAATTTTAAAGAATGTTGATTAAAATATTACTGCAGTACAGAATATTTTAAAATTGTTTTGAAATGCAATTCATTCTCTAAAGGTAGCTAATTTGAATAATATCACTCTAAAAACATTTAATTAAATTCTGTTTTTTTTTTTATTTCCTTTAAGTAAAAATTTGTGAGGGTCTTTGTAGTAATGACTCAAGATGAAAAATCTGCTTTTTGCAATGAGCAATTTCGAAAAATTAAATTACAACTATCCAAATCAAAGTTATCCAAAATTGATAAAAACGATGATATTAACAGCAAAGAAAACAAGAAAATTATAAATTACTTTGTCACAGAAGTAAAAATATATATCTATAACACAAAAATATAATTTAATTAATATAATCCTTTGAGGATAGATCACCTGGTTTATATAACTCTAAAGAATGTTTGATTAAAAAGTCATTTTATTGCTGATTATTTAAAAAATATAATGAAATGTGTTTTTATATAAAAGTTAATTAATCCCTTAGAAGTAGATCAGTTGGATTATAATTTTTTTTCTCTCGTTTCCTGCAAACAATAATTAGTTAGACAGTAATGACTCATGATGAAAAAAATTACTCATTGCAATGAACAACTTCTAAAACGAATCAAAGTAATGTAATTGAATTATTTCTCTAATAAAGCTGTTTTAGAATCCATAAATTTTTTTCACAAGTTGCGTGCGTGTTCCAACTCAGAATCTTACCATGTCTCCAAGTGTTATTTTCTCCTTTGTGGCATCGCACGCTGCTAGCACGCATAAGTTCGGTTGCTTAGTAGCGCAGAAAAAGTGCAAATGTTTTATGGAACAATGCTTGCGACGAAAAAATAAGCACGCTATTTCTTTTTTTGATGCGTTTAATTTTTTCTGTGCATAAGTTCTCTCTCTTTTTAATTCCCCTTATATGGGAGGGAGATAATTTGATTACAAACCTACTATTATTTTTCTTTTTACAAGTTATTATAATTCTTTTCTTCCCGCTTTTTTACTTCCTTCTTTTTATTCTTCTAATCAAATAATTACAACCGTAAGTCTATTTCGACATTTTTAGCACACAGATGGCGCCAAACGTTTACGAAACCACTGCCAAGGTAAATAATCAGAATTATTGCTTTTGCTTCTAAATTTCTTTTTAACAAATGTGGAGAATCATATGATCCGTTTTATTAAGAACAGCCAGATTTTGTTTACCTTAAATGAATATCGAGTACGAGTTTTACTCAAAATATGAAAGTACTTCTGAACTATTGCTATTAATTTTTTTTAATAAAATATTATTGGAAATGCACCTCAATTATCTAAAAACAGCACTACCAAAAATTACAAACAAACATGTGAAAGAAGCTATTTAGAAATTGTTGCAATTAAGTATTCAAACTCGAGTCAATAGGTGGAAATAAAAGATATTGGGATATTTGATTTCTGCTCTATTGTAATGAAACTTTTTTTAAGGAGACTTTTTACACTAGAGATAATTTATAACGAGTAATTTATTATTGTGCTATATAAATTTTATTTACAAGTCTTATACGTTTTTTAGATCTAAAAGCAAATTTATTGGTGGTTGAATCTACACTGACTGGTTGGTAACTTTATGAATAATTTTTTTCACACAAATACAGATTAATAAATATTAAAACTCCCTTGATAATTCTTTATCAGATTGGAGTTGTCTGAGAGGAAGCTAAAACAAAAGATTGTTGTAGTGATAGAAACAAAAAACCCTTTCTTCTTATGAGATTTCCTCTTCATAATATCAAATTATAGCTCACTGCCAACAAAATAAATGAAACATAATTAAAAATAATTTTTTTGGATTGATTAAAGGCTTTAGGAGGGTGAAATGATTTTAGGCATTTGTTATGCTAAATAACAATTTGCATTGAAATATAATGTGGTTAATTCATAGACAAATTCGTTTAAAAAATTTGTTTTCGTCTTTCGTTTTCAATCGAACGAAATTAGTAACTTTGAGCATTCTAATATTTTTGATTTTTAATTTAAAATCTTCTAACTATTTTGAAACATTTCGCAATGGGAGTAATTGCTTATTTTCTACTGCATTACCCAGATTAATTATAATTAAATGCATTCCAAGACAAATTTTCTTGACGAACAGAGACAGGCTATTGACCTTGAAATTTAAGGCGAAACATAAAAATATAACATTGACTGCAGGTGCAATTGTGCGCAGATGTTAATATATATTTGCATAAATATAACTGATAGATTGTCAATTTATTTTTAAAAGGTTTTGTAATGAAGTTTCGAAATACTCTTTCTTCACCGAGTTTTCGTTTTGAAAAAATATGTACAGATGGCGCCACGATTCTTAACCGGAAATAATACCGTTAGATGCTCCGATATTGAGTGAAATTCCCATCTTTCAAGGTCGCAACAAACAAGAAATGCAATGTTTCGGAACATTTCATAATTTCCCAGAATGAAGTTTTTTAATGAGATACACATCCTACTTGCCTTAGATTTGTTTCTAGATGCTCACTAACTGTGATACTTTAAAAATCTTCCCAACAATAATAGATTAAATAATTTCCTCGGATTTATACAATGTTATATTAAATATATCATTAACTGTAATAATGATACAGTTTTGACTTGTCCAAAAAGAGCAGATTATCCGGAATATATAAATCACCTTTTGACATATATTATAGATAAAAAGTAAATAATGTTTCTGTCTATTTAGTAAATCTGAAAATCTGATGGATTCCGTACGTGACCGAAATCTCTAATGGTAAAATGGAAAAATATTGCACCGATTTTCAATATAGCAATTGATAAGAATATGACAAAGTTGGTTGAATAAATTTTGTGCTATAGTACAAAGATAAATCTGACGACTATAAGTTTAATTTGAAATTTAGAAACAAAAAAATATTTTTGAAAATTAAATATATTCAATGGAAAATATAATTGAATCTATTCATTGAATAAAATTACTTAAATGACCTAAAATTAATATTTTAGAAACTATATAGTTATTGTTTTGAAATTATAAATTTATTTCATGTGCCATCGACCTAAAGTTTCGAAATAAATCAAATGAAAAAGTTAGCAGTGACATATATAGTCTTATAATTGAAATATTTCCTAAAACAAATTATGCATAATGTGCGATTTTATTATAAGTTTTAATAAAATTTTATGTTTATTCACTGTGATTTTGGAATCTAGGGGATGCATTTATATCTCACAGAAAATTGAACAAATTTAAAATTCTAGGATTGTAAAAGTCGCAAGATCCTTTCAGCTTACGACAATGGCAAAGTAAGATTTGTTTTAAATTCCAAAATGATCTAATCTCTTGTTGAAAGTCTTTGAAAATAATCCTGTATTCTTTGAAGAACCGAAAACTGAAAGCTGTAATGACTGAATTCTGTAAATTTCGATTGTTTGGTTAATTTACAGAGAACTTAGTTCTTCAAAGGGTTTGCCATTCAATCAGTGATCAGATACATTTAAATTGTGCTTTTCACAACTTTGTAGTATTGTACTTTCTCGAAAATTCCAATATTATGAATATAAATACTGGAATATTTTTCTTGAAAATCCATTAAGTCAAAAATTCTTCTATGGTAAGCTATTTTAATTTGATTGGGGAACATATAACCTTCTTTTATTTTAGCAAAACAGAACTGTTCAACAAAGAACATTATAATGGTTCTGACTGAATTTCGAAAACATATATATAATATTTTTATGGTTTACATAAAAGATACTATCATTGTCAAACGCTTTAATAATAATAGAAAAAATACAATATTCGGGAGCATCTTTTTTTCTTCATGAAGATATTTAGAAAATTATAATTCTTGAAGCGTGTTGAAGAGCCCTCTTAGAATGAATTCAAATTATTGAATAAAAGTTATATTGTATATTGATTAAAAACTTCGTTGGATAGCAAAATCTAAGTAAAAACAGATAACATACATAATCAAAAACAAGAGAAATAGGATGGCTTCATAATTTTGTTATCGAAGAAATGTTGTGATAAGTAATGCATCAGGCGCTTATTAACAACTCTGTTATATTTTTGCTGGTAATTCTTAAAAATATGTTTCAGTAACATATATTTTATCTGTAAAAGCTTTCTTGTCTTTTTCTCAAAGATATAGAATGGCAAATTTGAACAATATGAATATAGTAACAATCATTCTCCTGTTAAGAATATTAACTGTACTTATTTTTATTTTTACTATTATTATTATTATTTTGCTATTTGAAATCGCAAATCAATACAGAATATAATCGCGATAATTTTTTCTTTTTAATTATCAATATTTATTATCATTGAAAGAAAAAGCACATTTAGTGGGAAATTTATCTACCTTTCAAAGGTGTTAAAATCGCCGTGCAACTCATCAGTCAAATCATGATTAAGTCATTGTGAAAATTCATGTAAAACTGCAATACATTTGCTTTAGAGAGAGAGAACAAATCTTTTAAAACACTTAAAAAGCTGTCCAGATTTTATGTGGACAGCATCAATCAGAAAAAACAGTTACAAGAATTTAGCACCATAATCAATTAGACACGAGACGCTCACAAGGCCTTTACTAACAGGAACAATACTTATTTCGTGATGACTATGACGGGTAATAAATCTTTGCGGTATTAATTACCTTAATGTTACTCTTATTCAATAGAAAACCTCAGCTCTTTAATGAAAAGCAACAATTTATCTTGATAAGAAGAGTGACGCGATCTAAACTTTATTTTAAGACATCGTAAATACTGGTAATGACTAGATTGTTCACTGAAGATTGTAGTTAACCACAGCAATAATAAAATAATCCGGTGATAATATAAGTTCCAAAGGCTACTGCTAAGCTAATAAGTCATTTTAAAAGCTGAAAACCGGTTTGAGACCCACTGCTTGAGCTATTACAAAGGTGATAAAAAGAATCTGTAAAATGAAAGCGTGTGCTTCCCACATCGTTAAGTACACATCTGTTGATGAGCTCGTACAATCTGGGCATGCGCGCTTCTTAAATTGATATTTATTACTCCATTGTTTTTTGGGTCTTTCAAAAAATGATTTATTCTGTGTCTGTAGAAATGAGGTGGTTGAGGAGTTAATAAAAATTAATAGTATAGACGGTTTTAAGCTGCTGTGTACTTTATTGTATTCGTTTTGTGAAGGATGAATGTGAAATAAATACAGTATTTAAAGTTAACTCTTTACCACATTGCATGCATTTTTTTTTTTTTGAAGAAAGAGGACGCTGAGTAATTTGGGGGAAAAAAATACCGGTATGTGAGTTTCACGCTGCTTGGTACTTTTTTTCACATGTATCAAAAAGAATGAATGAAAATATATTTTTTTGTATATTTGAATGGTGTTGCAATTCACTATTCTTTCAAATTATTTTTGAATAATTTATTTTTCATCTCAATACTTTGATATTAAGAATTATTCAAAGTTTTGTATTAGTTGAGAAATATTAAATTTTACTTTTGTAAAATTGATTTAAAGGAAATTCATTCTTAACATTCTTGCTCGATAACAATGCGGGAGTATTTAGATTTAAAAGAATTTAAAATAATTAGGTATTTTAGCAATTATAGTACTTGAATTAATGGATTAACTCTCTATAAATATTCATTGTGTTGAAAACATTCATAATGCTATCAAAACGTGTTATGAAGAAGTAAATGATGAAAATAGCATTCAAAGATCAATTAACAATAGGAGGAAAGAAATAAAACAGTGATATTCATATTTCCAGAACCTTCTAAGAATGGTATCGACCATTCAGTGTTATTCAAAATAGCACACAGTTTTAAGATTTTTTTAAAAACAGTTTCACCTTAAGCAAAATTGAAGCAGCGAAATAATTATTCTTTGAGTAGAATGTTAGTATTTCTATTCTTGGAAATCACACAGCCCTCTATGGATTGTATAAAATCCATAGAGGGCTATTGTTTCGTATAAAATCAATCATTTCATATAAAATCAATTACCATAATATTCAAAGATCAACTAGCAATTGGAGGAAGAAATAAAACAGTGATATCCATATTCCCAGAATCTTTTAAGAATGGTATCGACCTTTCAATGTTATTCGAAATGACACGCAGTTTTAACACTTTTTAAAAATAGTTGCATCATAAGCAGAACTGAAGCAGCGAAATAATTATTCTTTGAGTAGAATGTTAGTATTTCTATTCTTGAAAATCACACAGCCCTCTATGGATTATTTGGTACAAAATCAATCGTTCCTAAAGCAATAAATTCATTTTTAATTTAAACAAAAACACAACGCAAAGAATTTTAGTAAATTCCGAAGAGGAAAGAAGGTCGACGGAACAACTGTTCAAGGCAAGGTGTGTCATTTCATTGAAAGTCTGCCTGGAAAAAATCATTGAAAACATGATTTGGGGGAAAAAAAGAGGAAGGGGGAGGACGTAGACGGCAGTGTGGGAAAATCAAGAGTACCTCACATAATGGAGAGTTTTGGATATTCTGGGCACTGCGTCTCACATCAAAGCTGTTCTTTCTTTTGATTCGAAAAGGAAAGGTGGAAGGGGCACAAAGTGAATGAGATGGGAATAAAGAAGAAAGGGGAGGGGAACGAAAGAGAGAATCTTCTTTCCCCACCCGCGCTTTCTTTTCTTTTTGCTAATTTAATCGATCCATTATCACTTCCATTTTTTATAATCGGAATTTTCCAATTTTCAGTATTTATCTGGGCCAGGTTCGCCTAATCAGCCAGCTGGTGTATTGGCTTAATGTTCACAAAATTATACCGCTCTTTTTCTCCTTCAATATTGAGGAAGGAGAGGAGAGATTGGAAGAGGAAAATATTTTAATGAGTAAGAAGAAAGCGATTTCGCCGAGTAATGGAAGTTGGATCGATTTTATTTCATAAGTCGTGATTGCCTGCAGAAACATATCAAAAAGATTGTTACGCTGTTGCATGTGTCGGAGTAAGTTTCAAATGCGTAAATTATTCGGATGAAAATCCGATTGCAACATTGCTCTTCAAACATCATCAATACTTTCTCAAGATAATTTGCATGCAAACTTTATATGATTAATATTATGACAGTTCGTAAATTTTGGAAAATGTTTCTTAGATGGGATAGGATCTTTTCATTTTGAGAATGAGAAATATATTTTTAAAAACAATATATCATATTATGATTCGAAATGATTTTTCTTTTTAAAAGAAAAACAAGGGTAAAAATAAAGTGCATTACAAATTATATTTTCTACAGTAATAAAATATTTTTACATATAAAGAAATATATATTTTCATACAATGAAAAAAAAATTATTTACCATTTTGAATATATATAAAACCTATTGGGCAGATTATTTTTAATTCGCCTTATTGATACAATTATTTATCGAATTGTTTCTATATAATATGATATCAATTTTAATCTCATAAACTTAAATTTCTAATTTTTTTAGTTTCTGCTAAGCAATTTGTTTGAATTCGTAACGATACATTTAAAATTATGAGTGCTGTTCCAGTAATAAATAAATATTACATAGGATTTAAAGTAAAGGCTAATTCACAAATCAATGTTCATAGTATTTAGAAATCTGAACAAGCTCCTTTACCATTATGTTCATATGCTATTTTTTTTCTAATAAAAATTTATACAAATGTCTATAGTTACAACTTACAAAAATAAACATAAAGGGGAGTATAAACGGTGGGTTAATAGTTAACATGGAAGCTCAACATCAAATCAACAGTAATTTTTGCCTAGGCGTTTTCAATTGCGATATAATTAACAGTATTTATTGCAGTATTTATTACATGTATTATAACAGTATTTATTACATACAACCAAAGTGATTTTTTTTAGATATATGGTAATAAAGCTGCATCATTTTTTTAATAAGTTGACGTATAGGTATATATGCTATTATATTATACCTTCAATTTTATTATCGACTGTTACTTATAGTACTATAATATACCTTCTTTATGACTTAATACTATTTTCTTTACTACCTATGAAATTCTAAATTTCATTTTTTTTTATTAAAATGCGTGCGTTATCTTGACATTGATAATTATTATAAAAATTCTTTAAAGGTTTCAAAGAGAAATTGAGTTTAGATACGGACAGTAATAAAATGAAATTCATTTGTGAAATCACAATTCCCTCATTAAATTGAACGCGAAGTCTAGATGTTGGATATTCATAGGACATAGTACAGAAATCTAAGCAGTCAGCTACTACAATATATGCGCATTTCATAAAATTCGTTACTTACTTCTCTTAGTAAATAAACTAAATCATTGAACTAATGTTTTATTTTCTTATATTTAGTGAATATAGAATTGTCAAATATGTATTTAAAAGACGATTATATTCATTATATTATTTTCAATTATATTTTTAATTTCTGTGTATAAAGTTATAGGAAATTTGTTGTTGAGGCCCCCCCCCTCACTCCACCATACACACACTCCTTTTTCCTTTTATTTGCAAAATATTTCTGAAAACTTATCGAAGCTTTTAAATTTGAAGAGTCGTTTTAATTGAAATAAGCCGTTAGAAAATAAAAGAAAGATGGGGTTTTTTTGGCACTCTTTATTGCTTTTAGTAATGTATCAGAATTTTGTTTTAGTTTATATTACTTTCATCTGACTTTTATATCTAAAAAATATGACGAACAATGGCAAATCAAATTATCTTTTATTCAAAGTTAAAGATAATTTTAAAGCAACATTTATGTATTAATACAAATAAACACGTGGATTAATTATTATTTACTCCTTTCAAAAAACGAAGAAAAAATTATTATTCTGACATATTTATTCATCTTTTTAAAAGCGCATGAGTAACTTCGTGAAAAAAAGAAATATTTTAAAGGGTTATCAATTCCAAAATTTGTTTGAAGAATTTTAGTATTGTGTTATGCTAGCAAATTTCTCTGAAACGCACGATAATATCAGGAAGGTCCCCTAACATTATTTCGATTCATTAAGTACTGGTCACTGGCGAATGCGAAGAGAAAAAAAGAAGAAAAAAAAATGATGAAAGATAAGTTGCGATCACTTTATCAGATGAGTTAGATAGTGATTAAAGGATCAACTGAGTTGCTATTCGCTGATGAGTTTAGTTAGAAACAGGCTATTAGAGAATAATTTACATTTCTTAGGCGAAAACTACATTTTTTCTTTCTTTTTAATTTCACAGTAATTGTTCATAACATTATTCTTTTCCATAGTTTTCTTTTTTCGGCGCCACACCCATTTCGTTTCATAAAAATCGCTAACTCTTCGAACTGAATATGCAGTGAAAGAAATAGTTGTTTTAAGTCGTTTAAGAATTCTGTTGCTACATCTATCTCCTCCCCCTCCTCTAATACCTGTCCTTCCTAAAATAAAAAAAAAATCAACTTTTTTTTTTCTTTCTCTAATTTACGTTCTTCTTAATGTAAGGACATGAAAGTGATTGTCTAAAAGGATATTATTTAAATTTTAAGATACGTCGTAAAAGAAAGGAAAAGGAAGAATTAATACTAATGAAACATTTACGTGATTATTGCTTTGTTTCGAGAAATTTTTTAAATGACAAATTGCTTATCAATCATCTATGCATAGGTATGGAAATTACGATAAAATATTAAAATCGAATTATTACATGTGATATTTTGCATCATGAAAAATTAGCATTCTGCTATTTAATGATTTGACATTTCATATGTCTTATGATCTTTTGTTGTAGTTAAATTGTAAGATTCTTCAATTCTAAATTGTTTATAACTTCTGGAAAAAGGAAACGATCTTTAAATCAAGATTGAAACGTGAAGTTTATTTTACCCTAATTAATTTTTTTTTCACTAAGTTGATTTTTTTTTTTTTTTTTTGAAAAGGAGAGTTGCAACGATTCATATATGCTGAAACTTAAAATAAATATTCAAGAAAATTCAATTCCGTTCTTTGAACAGTAGGAGGAAAAAATCTGTAAAATAAAAAACTCAGATTTTAAATTCAGATCATAAAAAGGAATTAATGAAGTACACACATTTGATAATTCTAGAATGCAGCCAGGATGAACTTCTTTTTTTTTTTTCTTCACGAAATAATGATTTTAGAAGTACTTAAAAAGGGACTGATTTGGAAAATTCAATGATACTGTATTTAAGTGATGCTTGAACTGAAGGACTTGATTCGCTAATAACTTTTCATTTGGTTTACATGTCAACATTGCATCCTTCTATTTAAGGAGTATTGTATAAGTTTTCTTTTTCCAACACTGATTCCTTTTCTCAAAAATTATGAATATTAACGATACATTTCAAACCAATTAACTTTATTTTTAATTAAAAAAGTATTGAAGTAGTGATATTTTATGATCTGATTGCATTTACATTTATTTTAAGATAGACTTTGTTTTCCCATTTTGAAATTCTGTTACTTTAATCAGTATATTAACTGATATTTGCTTTGATGAGCTAATGTGAAGTTAATTCAAATATCCTTATTCATTAGCTTTAAAGTATCCATCCTTAATGGTCGAAAGAATTTATATGTAATAATTCACGTTAATTAAGTTCAAGCAAAATACACAATAAACACAAATAGAAGGACTCGAAGCATTAGAATTCGTGTTAAAACTGTGCTTTAAAAAAGTGCATTTTCCAGATTTACGTTTAAGATAATAAATTTCTGCTCTAGGTATGTTTTTTCCAATAGAAAAGCATCAAAACTGCGAACCCTATTAGAGGTTCTAACGAATAGATGTTTATCTGCAATTCTTTCTTCCATAGATTCCAGTCGTAAATCAGTTGGGGAAGAAAAAGTGAAATCCGCCAAGACTTGTCGTTGTCACATTATTGCAACATGCAAATAAATCTACGAGAGTAAACACCAAAGTGTGCGGGAAAAAAGTCCATGCCATTTGAAAGTACTCAAATTTATCGAACATTTAAACTGCTATCTATTGGGGCGAAATTTTTAATCTTTATTAATATTTTTTTTCAGTGTCGTCGATGCGAGAAATTCGCATTTTATCCAGTTCTTATCTTTCCCATTCTTTGCCTTAAATCATGGGTTCCGGTGCTCGATCATCATGTCTCATGATGAACGTGCAGCAAAACATTGAGAGCATCTATCTAGCAACGGCGAGATTTTTCTTCTGTTCCCTTCACCCTACTCCCACCACGGTTTCCGGGCTCTTTATCAAATTCCACCCTCTTTTCCACACTTTGGGGCATTCCACAAATCACGTTTGGGATTAAATGAATTGGTGTTCTTTAAATCATGGAAATAGATCAAACAGATTCATTATTAAAATATTTCTTGAAGGGGGGGGAAACAAAGAGAGAGAGAGAGAGAGAAATTTTTCATTGTAAACTAATGAAATAAAGGAAGAAATCAGACACAAATTGTAGACGATTTGTTGTAAGTAGTAAAAATACTTGACGAATATAAAAGATTTAAATGTGAACTAACTTTGAAATATAAACAAAATAGTAAAAAATATATAGCTAATTAAATGTATGTTTCATTTTGTATATATTTTAATCTAATTGTATATTTTTGTATATATTCCAATCTAGAGACAATGGTTATAATTTCACCCACTGGCTTTTACTAGACTTTATATTTAAGTAGGCTGGATTGGTGTAGGTTATAAAAAAATATAGCCTAATTAAAATTAATGTGATATTTTTTCATCATTTATCTCTATAAAGTATTAAACTAGTTGCTTAAAAAATAATAATTATAATCGGGAAATTAAATCGTTTGGATCATGTAATAAATAAAACAAAAAGGTTTGAATCTACTTATTAAATAAAATTTTTTTGATTCTTTTTGATTTGAAATGTATTATATATCAAAAAAAAAAATCGAGTTCAACCATTTTTGACCATGTCTATTCAATTGAAAATTTGATTAGTATAATATATTCGAGTACTATTAAGTATAAGTACTATCTATTTTGTAAGTCAATATATATATATATATCTCAAAGCAAAATTTTTTTATGTGTCTTTTGGTATTGTTCTGTCTCTCACACATTAAATTTAATCAAGTACTTTTTCAATTTCATTTTCATTTTGTATTACATTTGTATTACATTTTTAACGAATTTGTTTCACGATTTAAAAGATAGTCATTTTCATATTTACTTTGTGTGTATATTTCGTAGATTTTTAAATGCTGTCGTTTCCTGTTTTAGTAGATTTTGGTAGTTAAACTTTTTGGATTAAAAGAAAGCACCAAAGAGTTAAATTTTCATTTGAAAATCAAGGAATTAGTAACAATACCATAAGCAGCAATAATATTATCAACAAGAATTAGAATACTGAATTGTTAAACTGTTTGCTAAAGTAAAATAAATAAATAAGGAATACAATAAAAATATTGACATTGTTACTTCACGTTTCAAAAACTAAATTATCCCCTCATTTTTCATTTTGCATACGATTTTTTTATTGTAGCCCTGCTATTACTCTATTCAGCAATTCGGCTTTAAAGAAATTTCTTTTTACTTTGATTCAAAGAAATCAACTTATCCAGATTGAGATGTAAATATCACAAGCACATTTTCACTGAAGTGAAATCAACCTATCAATACATATTGGAATATCTTTATACAGTCCCCTCCGGCGCTTCGGAGTGATTTATTGGATGGAATTTTAAATTCCCCCTCACCCTCTGTACAACTTATTTCCCGGTAAGAGCGAATCAGGGAAAAGGTCCCACCGACGTCAAACATCGTCCTTTCCAGTTTGAAATATTCCGAAAAAATTCGTATCCGAGCCATTCTTTCTTATTAACTGCGTCAAGCCATCCGTCTAAATTATGAAATGCAACGTCAGTGCCGCTTTAATTGGATTAAAAGGAATCGGACAGTTCCAGAGATAAGACGATCGTGGGATTTGCGAAGAAGATTAATGGGGGGAGATTAGATGGAAAATGTCTCTCGTATTTTGCTTCTATGCTAATAACATGCATCCCGGGGACCATCTGTGATTATTGTTTGCAATTTAAGAGCAAGTCTCGATGATAAAAATTCAGGAACGGCAAGTGCTGCCATCATTCGTACGAACCTCAACATTTGGAGTCGATTTATATATAATATCGTAGCGATAAATCATATCCACGAGGTATATTAAAATATTGCGAAGTGACAAATCGACATTCGCGCAAGCTCAGCATTTCATTTTTGTCAAAATTTTTATAAATGGATTCTTTTCACCTGTTGATTAAGTGATGTGAAGATAAATGGATGTATATTCATGTACTAGAGACCTACTAAACGTGAAAAATAGTCCTAATTTTGATTTTATATGAAAAAGTATGAAAGGAATAGCGTAAAGTCTATAAAACGGGCATCATCGTCTATAGAAAAAAAGTGTATTATGACTTGTAGTATGAAATAGATATATATCATTAAAAAATTTAACAAATTAGAGGAATCGCGTTAAAATTCGATAATGACATGTCGTAAGGTTTTTAATTATCGTATTGATAGAATCTGACCTTTCTGTCGTATCTATAAATCCAAATCGCATTTAATATTAACATTGCAATTGAAAATTGCGTTTAATGTAACATTTTAAAGAATTAAAAAAGGATGTTTAAACGACTAAAACCTTTATTTTTCAATTTAATTTGTGATTTCAATGGTATAAATTTGATTTAATTGATGTATAGTGTTATAAAATTAATAGCTTTTGCTTGGAACGTATAAAGCAATACAATTTTTTAAAAAATTACGCTTTTTCTTTTTATTTTCATAAATATATCATTTAGATGCAAATTCGTCAGTTTATTTTTAGCTATGACAATAAAAAAAATCATGTCATTTGAAGTTAACGTTATGTGTAATTTTCATAAGGTTGATTTTGGTACTCAAATCTTGTGTTTCTGCTTTTAAGACTCCATTTCCTACCGAATGATTTAGTTTAATGTACCGTTTCATTTTCTTACAATTAAATGGGTTTTTTTCTATAAGATTGACGGGAGATTATATTAGATACTGGCAAAACCAAAAGAGCTTGATCCATTTATATACTTGTAACTAACAATTATATTAACGAGTGATAATGAGATGTAAAAGAAATGGTTTATTTTGCCTTTCCCTGAACATTATAATAATCCTGACTGTTAGTAATTTTTGCCACCTCATTATTCCTCATTTTTCCAGGCATCGTAATTGGGACGATGAAAATGAGGTGACAGGGGATCAAAATTCTATTGAGATAATCATTGATTCATAGAAAGTTTTAAATAAAGACTATACAAAACGAAAATTAATGGATTTTGTCTGAAATTAAAAAAAGTTTATTTTTATACAAATATGCTGCCTAAATTATGAATGAGAATGATTTAGAAGCAGTTGCAACAACATTTTACTAATTCTTAATATGAAGTGGAAATTCCGTAAGTATTTTTAAAAGTTTATATTAGAACTTTTTAAAATATGCGTTCCGATCTCTTCTTCCTCTCAACAGGCGGAAGCATAAGCAGGTATGCTTATGGCTGATTCATCAGTAGAAGCTAACAAGCAATTAAATATATTTCACTAATTCTTTTTGGTTAAAATTAGTTCATGCTTCTTTGATCAATTTTATTTATCATACACATTTGAAGTATATTTTTGAGGCCATGAAATATTTTTGGAATATAAAAGGAGGTGATGGGGTAAATGGAAAAAGGTTGACTTGTTGTGGTTTTGTTTTTGTAGTATGTGTCCTGACAAACCCGAAAGAATAACAGAATAAATATGCGTTCAAAAATTATATTCTGATAAATAAACTTTTTGCTTCGCAATCTCTTGCAAATTTTTGATTATATAATTGTCTGTTTAATTCCCACTAATCGCGAAGAATTTCGTGCATAGATTTAAAAGAAAAACTATTGCCGCATGGACACGCCGTTGAATATATTTGGTCAAGAAGCAAAAACATCTCAGTATGGAAAAAATAGACCGAAATACTAAGCAAAGGACTCATTCATATTTATACACGACGGGTGACTATATTGATAGTTCTGTATAAAAGCCAATCAATGAGTTGACATACTAAGCAAGGATCAAATTATCTGTTGATATACTAAGCAGAGATTTAAAAAAAAAAAATCTCATGATGTACTAAGCAAAAGACAATAAGTGGTTTTTGTGTTTGCCATTCAGAAGAAGGATTCGTAAAGAACAAAAGGAAAAATAAAATTTGACCTGCAAGCTTATGAGACGCACTTAAGATGCATCGCTTTTAAAAACAAGGAAAGATTTTTTTCAAATAATATTATTAATAATACCATTCACAGACTTTATCCTTACAGTACAACAAATCTTCTTCTTTTTTATTTCCTTTCCTTTCTATAAGTGCTTATGAAGATAGCTTGTTTTCTGGAAAAATTGCTAAGAGACAGAAATCTCGATTTGCCTCAAACACTATAAACTTTTGTTTTGAAACATCTTATCTCAGTAAAGTAACTTAAAGTTCAATATTTATAGATCTGCCTTAAAAATACATTTATTTTAAAATTCTTACAATACAATCTCCCATTAAAATTTCTGAAGAAATTTTTATCATATTTTGTTTGAAAGGCAAAGCGCTTACCTTTAAGTAGATCCGAATTTCAATCCTTGTGTTTCATTTCTACGAATGGATCTGCCTCTCCTGTAGTCAAACAACTCAATTGACTGGAAGCAACTTGACTACTTCAAGGGATCGGTCTAAACAAACAAAACAGTATCCGGATAGAAGAGACAGCCAGACCACGGGGAGTTTCTCCGATTTCAGGTAAAGATAAAAGGGAAAGAGGGTATGAGAGATTTATGGCCCACATACGAAACCTGTCGACAACAATGACTAAACTGTTAAGCCTCGAAGTTACATCAGTATTCTTGTTCTGCGTTAGAAACGGACCAACCATTTTTCAAATTCTTTGAGAAACAACCTTCATTCTGAAAATTTTAGTATCCGTTGACTAAAAGAGTTGGCAAAGAGATTATTCATCTGCTGTAACTTTTTTAGTGTTTCCTAGTTTTATTTATGCAATCCCTATTTTTTTTTAAAAAAAGATTAATTAATTTGTTTCGAATTTTCCCTTTTCTCTCTGCAATTTTTCTCCCTCAATCAATATAGAGTTTTTCGTTGATTTAACTCAAATATTGTTGAAATAGGCTCGTAAAGCAACAGGAGAAAGACATACTCTATAGACTCTTTCAAAGAAGTTTGTTAAAACTAAAGCTTAAAAAATGAAACTTTTTATCAAAGTTTTTGCATTCACCAGTCACAAAACATATGTTCCTTACTAATGAACGCAGACAAACATGGAATAAGCAGCTTTTCTTTGAAAATTTGATACGAATTTCAATTAATGATATTACTGAAATTATAATGATGATATTATTAAATTATAATATCTTTATTTTATATTACAATTTTGGTTAATATAATGTAGTTTTTTAAATGTTACATTATATAATCTTTGAATATCAAAAACAATTAAATTTCGTAGTTATAAGTTAGGTAAGCTGAAGATATATCTTTTTAATTTTCTCGTACGTTATACAGCTGAAGTATTTAAGTAACTAAAAAAAATGAATAAGAAATTGCTGAAGCGGTAGCATCTTAAGTACGTCTTTTAAAGCTTTGCGCCCCTGACCAGCCATATTTAACTTGAAATACCACAACAATTTGGGAAAGTTGAAGGTTCCAAGATACTTTTCAATTTCTTTTGATACTGAATGGAGACTGGTCACTTGCAAGGTAAGAAATTAATTTTAAAAAGAAACCTTTAAAGTTATTACACTGTATTATTCAATTAAACGAAATCTCGGTATTAATATCTTTTCATTTTCATCATATTTTAAAACTTAAAAAAACTCTTCAGAATTATTAAATTTAAATGATCATTATTTTAATGAAATTTTTTTTTCATTTTTATTAGTTAAAATTATTAATCGATCTAAGCAGACCTTTTTTTCTTTAAAAAAATATTAAATATGAACCGTAACGAAATTTTTTCTTTGGTTTGACCCAGCTGCCAAATAGTTAATTTTGGCAACTCAAAAAAGTGACTAAAAATAAAATAATATTCGTTCCGGGTTAAAAATCATACCAGCTAGTTGATGCCACTTTCCTCTAGTGACCAAAAAATTCAGTTCAGTAATTATAATGGTTATGGAGCTTTGAGGAAAACTGTTTTACAAACCGATTTTCATCGTACCCGTTAAGGTTTTAGTTAAAATGCCTAATTGACGAATTAATTAATTATAAGATTTGATAAGGTGATCCAATAATTATACAGTCTTTTGTATGTATAACAAAGGAGAGTTATGACTGCAAGCAAAGAGAAATTGAGATCCTAAAAGTTTTCCCCATATCCTTTATTTCCAAATTATTGTCCTCCAACAGTGTAAATGTTGAGCCT
This sequence comes from Argiope aurantia, assembly GCA_026543865.1. Classification (NCBI taxonomy): domain Eukaryota; kingdom Metazoa; phylum Arthropoda; class Arachnida; order Araneae; family Araneidae; genus Argiope; species Argiope aurantia. The sequence continues at coordinate 646,074 of JAPMOR010096005.1, read as the reverse complement.
TCTTCGTAATAAAACTGAGAAACACTAAAAAAGCTAAATTTACTGTAACAAACAGTAGTTGAAATATGTTGAATATCAATCTCATCAAGTTTACTAGTCCTGGGTAAAATAGAAGTGACTAAAAATGTGAAAAAGAGAGGGACAGAGAGGGGGGAAGGAGAGTAAGGAAAAAAAAAAGACTTTAGCAAATAAAATATAAAAAAAAATTATATTAGTTCTGATTGAATCGATTCAGGATTTTATTTCACTAGTTTTTTCAGTTTCAAGCCAGTTCAGTTAATAATTTGTTATTTCAAAACTCATTACGACTGGTAAGCATGAAAAAATTAATATAGGGATGATTAAGCTTTGAAAGAAATTATAATTGGAAGCAATGAATTCAGATATTCTAGAATGAAGGTTGTTTCATAAGAATTTTTAATTACATAAGTATTCTCCTGGTTACCCATATCTAATAAACTTCTTAAAACATGCAATAAGATAGGAAAAAAGTAATTAAAGTTCTATAAAAGTGATTTTTTAAAAATTATCGAGCCTCAGGAGCTTGAGCACGCCTCCGCAAACAAAACATTTATTATTAATCAGATACAAAATACATCAAAAGTATGAGAATAAGTCACGATTTATTAAAAAAATTTTTTTTTTTAATTCAGTTGAAATTGTTTTTAATTCATGGAAAGTTTTATAATTGAACATGGACATGCCCTGAGTTTTTTACAATCTACAGCTGAATAGGTCTAAAACACCCTAAGATTATTGATAAGAAATAATTCTTATTTTCATTATTGTTGTTATTCATAGCAAAAAATTTATATTCTAAGTTTCAGCACATCACATCTCTTTAAGTGTAGTTTAGTGCAATTTAATAATTTAATAATTTAATAATTCTTTAATTTTTTCTAAATAATTTTTATTATCTTATAAACACTTATTTGCTTAGAGCAATTGATAGATTTTTCATTGCTGAATATAAATAAAATTGAAATTAGATAATTCAATAAATTAAAATTATTCAACAAATTCTTAAAAAATAAAGTGAAAGGCGTGCAATACGTTTATTTTTAACTTTTTATACGCTTTGCTTCTTAATTTCCTTTCTTTCTTTATTGTAAGAGAAAACTCTGTAACATTTCTCAAATGCAATTTTCTTCGTTTAGGCCCAGAATGATAAAGGAGAAAGTCACGACCCTGTGCAAAGAATGGGCTCGGTGGAAATGTTCTTTTCGCAAGCTTACCATACCAAGTTCATCTGAAAAGCGTGCAAATCACCTGAATTTTAATTCATATTAAACGCAGCTTTTAAAATTTATTCTTTGTATGCTGAAAATTAAAAATCTTCTGGAATTTTTAGATTTGTTTCTGTGGGATGATTAATAAAATATTTATGACACCCAAAATTCTTATAGTTTCCAGTTTTATATAAGCTTACATCCAAAGAATACAATATATACTTAAGAATTTGTCAGATATATGCGTGCAATACATTATTAAGCCTGTTTCGAATACTTCCGAGTGATTCATTTGAGAAATGCGAGAAAATTTAGGGATACATAAAGAAGCCGAAAGAAATTCTAAAAAGCCTCATATTAAACAAATGCATCTTCTAAATATATACATATTTTTTTAATTCAGATATTTAAATCATTGATTTCCGTTTCTTCATCCCTACACAATTGTACATTCATTCCATTTTCTCCTTGCTGGGTAACTTATTTCCATTTGAACTTCGACTAAAGATCTGGACTTGCTCTTTGATACTTCCACCCATTAATATCTGAATGTCGTCAGACCAATAATTCTGTATTTTTCCTATAAAAATGGTAGAGATATTTTGATAAAAAAATTAATTAAAAAGTGAATGGGAAACCACTGTAAAAAATGAAAGATGTCCATTCGAATCTTTCTTATCTCCCTTTCTCTATAACCATCAAAACAACATATAAAGGAAAAATGGGATTTTATTAGCAATTTTAATTATTATTATTATATTACGGATAGTGTTTTTCCAATCAGGGAGCTGAAAATCTCTATGTATCCAGTTTTAACTCTCCTGATGAGATTTAGCATGATTTTAATATATCGCTTTGGTTCCATGATAGTTATATAAAAACATTCTTGATATTAAACTGCTACTCTCATAAAATTAATATATTTTTTCAAATTCTTCAAATTTCTTATTAAACGCTTTGATTATTTTATTTATGGCTGTTATCTTTTATCAACGTGAAGTTTGAGATACCCTCTTATGTTTGGATCAATTTGATATAAGAAAATGATATGTTTTTTGATATGAAAAAATAAACTGTGGTATGCCTATGTGTACGGACTTGGTATTAGTGAAGCAGAACGTAATGTAAGGAAAGTCACAAAAATCAAATCTTCTTTAATATTGAGGAAAGTGGATAAAATTTTACACAAGCTGGTTATATTAATCAGAATTTTTTTAAAAAAAATATTAAGTAGATCTTTTATCATTTAGAAATTTCAAAGAATATAAATTTAAAAAAAAGGCATAAATCAATGGCCGATGCATTGTTCTGATGAAAAGTTGAAACTCTTTTTAAAGCGTTTTAATGTAATGAGATTAATTTAGATTGAATAATATACTTATACTTCTAAAGATATTTTTTAAAGTATTTTAAAAGTCACAGTTTTTCTTAAAGTATTTTTCTTGTATTTTAATTTTATAGTATATTATTTCTATTTCATTATAACTATTATAATAATTCGTTTAATAAAATATTATTTGGTTTTTGTTTTTATATAGAAAGGAAACGAGGACGACAGACTTACACCCGCTATCAAACTCTGGAGTTGGAGAAAGAATTTCACTTCAATCGTTACCTGACCCGACGAAGGCGTATCGAAATCGCTCATGCTCTATGCCTCACAGAGAGACAAATTAAAATTTGGTTTCAGAATCGCCGCATGAAGTGGAAGAAAGAAAATAAGGCCAAGTTAGAGGCTGGTCTAACTATGGGTCCTACACCCCCTGAGCTCACCCATCTGGGAGAACATCCACAACAGTGAACGGACGAAGAGTTCTCTGAGTCCATTTTGATTTTCATCTCTCCATCTGGCTTTGTGGAAAAACTTTGGTAGAAGTATAAAGTTAGGTTTAATTTATCGGTTTGATTTGTCACTCTGATTCTCATTTCGTGTCATCTGTAAATGAAACACATCGATTCTTGTTCTGGTAGTAAAATTTACAAGGAAACCGAACGCTATTCTCACACCAATACACATATCTAGAAGACTGATTAAATGACTCAGAAAAGGTTTAAAATCGGTACATTAAATCGGAAATGTTCCTCCATTGAACCAAATACACCAAGACTGCCAAACAGGGATGGTTAGTAAGTGTTTATTACTCTCCATCAATTTTGATCATAGAAGAAGAATGTGATGATGGTTTGTTTTCATCTATATCTATTTGGCAAATTAACAAATTACATTATTAGCATCTGAGTCGTGTTCTTTATTCCTTGTAAATTCCCATTTGTACAGTCTAGCATGTTTTATTTCAATGGTAAGTTTTGTATGAGATTGCAGAAACTGTACGTGATATCTTTTACGAAAAGAAAGTGCAATGTGTCTCCAAGCTGAAGTATTTCAAAGTCTTTTTAAAGGCGAAGCTGCAGAAAGATCGAACGAACTATTTTACATGTACATCTGAAAAAAAAAGAAGAAAAAAAAAAGGAAAATGAGCATAAGTTTATCTAAAAAAAATACTTGACTTTGGGATTAGAAAAATAAATCAATTCGCAGCTGAGCTATTTGGATTGAAAAAAAGCACGGAGCTGTAAAGTGGTGAAAGTTCAACATTTTTTTAGATGACTAATCTATCAGTGAACATGCCAGTCTTCGTGAAGCATATTTTTGTGTTTAAATGTGTGTTATATGTTGTAATTGATGAAAAATACTGGTGAAATGTTACTTTTTTTTTTGTTTTCTTTCAATTTTTGTTTTTGTTATTTTCTCAAATAGAATTTTTAGAACTCTATGTACTTAAAATGTACCTGCCAGAATCTCTTTTTGGATTTCAATGAAATTGGATTCACTTAAAAAGCAAGGCGGATCAAGCTTAAAATTAAACTATAATTTTGCCTTGCTGATTTTCCCGGTTTCTGTTTTGTAAGCAATTGCAAGAAAAATTTAAATGTTATGTGTATACAATTTTTATGAACGTTCGTAATTCCTTTAAAAATACAACATTTAAATCTGTCGCGAAAATATTGTGTGGTAACCAACCTACTCTTATTGAAAAAAACATAAATAAAAATATTTAAACGCAATATTTTTATGGAGTAAGTAATATGGCAGTTATAATTTATTCAACAATTTTGTTTATCTAATTTACGCGAGGTTTATTTTATGGAAAAAAAAAAAAAAAAGCTTAGAAAAAGGATTTGAAACCCATTCCTATTTTAAACATATTATATATGTAACAATGTAAATAATGTAGCTAAAAGTCATCTGGTGATTTTAGTTATACGTATATTGTTAAGTGTGATTATTGTTCTTAAATGTTTATGTCCTTGCACCAACAGCTAAACAAAAGCATGCATAATTTATGGTTAAAAGAAGGCTTGTGGAAAATGAACTGAAAGTAATGTATTAATAATTATAATTAGTAGTTGTATAATGAAATTAAGAACAAATGGAATACTTTCTCATTTGTTGTTACTAGAACCGTACATAATTAATGAAGCGTACATCTTAAGATGTTTCGAAAAATGTTTTCAATTGGAATATTACTCATAGCCTTCTTTAAACAGCTTAACTTATGATTCATGCTTTAGCGTAAGTTCTCATGAATGGTGTGTGCTCTAAGAGCTAGTGGTAGACGTGGAAATTGTTTTTCTGTGACTAAAAGTTATATACTTTATTTATCATACTGTTTTTTTTTTTTTTTTTTTTTTCTTTAGGTTATGACAAGCAGCAGCGCAACAGTTTTTGATTTTCAAAAACAGTTTTCCATTTTGGATTACGGGTTTAACCGGTGTTCTGTCTGAAAAGTGTTATCAGTTTTATGATTACAGTTTTCACAGCTCAATATTTGTTATATTTAAAAGACCGTTAGAGTGATTAGCCTTTTAATAATTCATTTTGTACCTACACTGAAACTTTTTTTGATGCTAATTTCGTTTTTGTAGATTCATTGTTATCAGACATTATCTTCTTCAAGCAATATGCGAAATCGGAACCACACAAAAATTTACAGTTCCTATTTAGTTTTTGAATATTCGTTGCTATGGCATGCTACATGACTGCATATGTTAAAGAGGTTTTCTTTTTTTTTTCTAAGGTTTTATGGAATAATTGCAACTGACTAGGTTTTATTTTATTATTGCTTCCTTTAATGAATTTCTCGTTGCGAAACAACTCAAAAGAAAAAAGCAAAAAGGAAGAAAAACGAGAGGCAGAATTAAAGAAATTAAAAAAAATGGATGATAGAAAAAAAAAGATATGAGATTAGAATGAAAGAAATGAGAGAAGGACTATTTTTTATTTCTTTTCCTGATGAAATGTCTTCTAAATCTCAAATTTTCAGCAAAGTGGAGTTCTTTCTTTCTTTTCTTCTTCTTCTTCTTCTTCTTTTTTTGATTAAACGCACAATTTTTCTTGGAATTCAAATTTTGCTCTAAATGTTTTCACCTCTCTCTGTAATGATGAATTGTATTTCTTTTTACTTTGAGCTTGTTGTCCGTTTTCGGAAACATGTAACCAGTGCTTCCATTTTTCTAAGTCACGAATTGTCACTAACATCATTTATTTAACCACAGCTTTTATTCGTATGAAAGACAGTTTCACGAACTTGGTTAAAGGCATTGAAGTCAGTTAAAAGAGGAAGGAAGCCTCAGGCACTACAGTAAATGCATTTTCCCTTTAGAATTCAGCTGCGTATGCTCTCACAGGGGTGATATCTAAGTACAAAAGAAAGGAGGAACCTCAGTTCCTATCTTCTCTTATCTGTTCCTTTGTGGAAAGGAGAAAAGAAATTCGAACAAAAGGTAACATCCAAAAGCCAGGTAACATTACGACAAACCTGACTTAACGATTGACGCAACCTTCGCCTGTTCCCCTACCTAAACAAATTCCAAAAGATTTTCCCCTTCTGCCCTTTCAGCTCTTTCCCCTGAACCAGCAGATACAAAATCCTTTGTATATCTTCGTCTTACGATTGTGAAAATTCAAGAATCAAGATTCTAAAAGAAAAATTCAAATGGTCATTTATAGCCACAAACAAGTTTTTGGAAAGAATCGGAATCTCTTTATATTTAGTTATTTAATATTTCATCAAAATAATGAAATCCTGTTAATCACTCATGAGAAGTTCTCTCTTCCCCCCCCCCCCTCTTCTTTCCTTGTTTAAAGTATTAGGGCTTTAATGGAAACTCAATTTCAAGATCCATTTCTTTATCAGTTTTTTCAAATCAAACAGCGCGTTTGTATGCTTAAATTTTTTTTGAAATAATGTGAGGATATTTAAAAGAATTCGATAAAGAGAAATTTAAAAGGAAAAAAATGAATAAATGATCCATCTTTTTTTTCTATACCAAACTCTTTCCTATTTGAGTTAGAAGTAACGCAAAGATCATCAACGCAATCAATAGTCATCAAGAAACATTAAGTTAATTAAAAATTTATTTTTCATATGATTTCTGTGCGTAAAATCAAACAAAAACCATTTATTAATTTTATAGTCATGTATTTTAAAACGCAATAAACTTTTATATAGTTTTCTGGCATTATCCAGACTTAAGAGTTAATACTTATTTAATACAATGCAGTATGAGAATTTTTCACTTTTTATTTACTTTCATACGCGTAATTTCTTTTCAGTTGACAGAGACAAGGGAATGATTCTTTTTGTTTCTGAATTACACATTTGATACCTCGACTAATTTTCAGCTAATGCTGAACGGGATACATACCAAGTCCTGGTTTGAAATAAAATAACTTAATCTTGAGGAGAAAAAAAAAAAAAAAAAAAAGAAAAGAAACTCACCTAGCAAAATAATTCTTATATTCAATAAAAAGTTTGTGATAGAAATCAGATAATTATTAAGATGAGATTAAAAGTTTGCAAACCAAAATTCTCAAGTAGTGCTATTGTAATTTTTTATCAAAACTCTTTAAGATTATTTTTTTTTATTATATACAAATTACAGAAAGTACATTATAAGTTTTAATAGCTTTATGATGATTTACTTGTGTCAAAATTTAGCAAATGTAATATTAATCACTCAAGAGTTAAAAGATTAAAAAAAAAAAAAAATTCTTTTTTTTCTTTTGGACATTAGTAGAGAGAATGTTTATAAAAATTGCATGGAAAATTGTTAAACCTTTTTAAAATGAGATACAACTTTCTTTCACAATTTCCATCTCTTTTCCAAATAATAGTTTTTTCTTCTTTTTCTTTTTTTCTTTTTCCCGAACACTAAACTATGAAAATCATGATATTTCTTCTTCCTTAAATTTTCGAAACACTTTTGATATGGCTTACTTACTTTCAAAATTGTATTCTAACTCGTTATTCTTCAAACAAGCGACCTGAATAAAAATTGCCCTAAATCCAATAACATTTTCCCTCTTTGTCCCTACACCAAAACACTGTGCACAATAGTTGTCGTAAATTTAGCCACAACTTTTGTATACAATGGCGTCATTTTGGGCTGTGACGCGCCTTACTTTTCTTTATTTAACCAGGAACCCCACCGCAGGGCTACTTCCTTTCTACCCAAGATACCAGGTGAAGGTATGCCTCTTTCTCCAGGGGGTTTGACACCTCTTTGAAAACCGCGGTGAAGCACCTGTTGAACCTAGAAAGTAAGGGGAAAAACAGGGGTAATAAGAAATGCAATGTTACGTAAAAGACAAGCGTAAAAATCCTGCAAGGTCACGTGTCCTGAATGAACGAGGTATACGATCTGACAGAAGGGAATGTATGAGAAGGGTAAAAAAGATTTCTCCTTTAGTTTACAAGTTTGCTAGATTCTGACCTCTCTACCAACAGTCTCAATAGGGAACAAATTTCAACTTCCTTTTTTATTTATTCCTAAATGCAATGTTAGACATCATTTGGATTTTGGTGAATGTATGAAAAATGATGACAGATGAGTAGTCGCTCTGGCACTGAAATCCAAATTTTTCTCTTTTGGTAAGATTTTTTGTTGGTGATTTATAAAATACAAAATAAGTGTTGGGGTTATGTCGTTTTTTTAAAAATGAATTTGACGAAAAATTGAATGAAAAATTTGACTGTTAGATGATTAAAACTGTTGCTGCTGCTGACGTTTTATGATGTAGTGCAATGCAACTTGTGAATTTTATATCTGGTTTTGAGCACACAGAAGTAGTAAAATATCATGTGCCTAAAGATACTAATATGTCATGTAATTATATCGGAATTTTTCTCTTGGACTAATGAATATTTATTCAAGATGTTTCTTTATATGTATTTATTCCAGATAATTTTTTATAGGAAGCTAAACCTAAAACTAAAAAAATTTATTTGATTTTTGGATATTTACACAAGATATAGAATTATTCGAAGGAGATTGTTTTAGAACTTTTATTCAAAGAAAAAAAAAGGGAAATAATAATCAAGAAACCTTAAAGGACGAATAAGATTTTAAATGCTGAAATAGGCAATATTATTCGTAGAATCTAAGAATAAATATCACTTGAGTATATGGAAAAAAAAAATCTTTGCTACAATATAGATAATTCCACTCATTTGGTATTTTTATTTTAAAAAATTTAAAAAATCAAATTGAAATAAATTTTTGAAAGATATTGATAAATATGTTACTTTTATTGATCAATAAAAAGAAAGCCGTATCATATTCCTTATAGGGAAATTTTGCATATTAATCAGGAACATTTTAAAGAATATGTGATCGAAAATTGTTATTTATTAAATATCCATGTTCGGAATTTTTAGAAGTGTAATAGTAGACATTTTATATTATTATTATTTTTTTGTTGTTATATATGTATGAATATATCAAGTAAGTGAAACGGCAAAATTTTGATTTAATCAATGAAATAAGATCAAGCTGTCTTAATTTATCATATGTTAAGTGAATTGTTATATTTTATCATGTTTTATTTCTCGGGAAGTTTTACACGTATAGAAATGACAGATCTCTCTATACGCATATTACCAAAAGTTTCTACAATAGCCTCATGTAACTTAAAAATTACTGATTTAAAGAATTACTTGAATGTTGATTTAAAGAATTACTTTTACATAATACTGGTATACTGATTGAAAGAATTACTTTTACATAATACTGGTATACTGATTTAAAGAATTACTTTTACATAATACTGGTATACTGATTTAAAGAATTACTTTTACATAATACTGGTATATTGATTTAAAGAATTACAATTTATTAATACTGATTTTCAGAATTACTATTGCTTAATGCTGATATACTGATTTTAAGAATTGCTATTACTTAATACTGATATGCTGATTAAAAGAATTACTTTAATGCTGATTTAAAAAAATTACTAATACTTAATACTGATTTTAATAATTATTTTAATGCTAATTTAAAGACTTACTATTACTTAATATTGTTATACTGATTTAAAGAATTACTTCAATGCTGATTTAAAGAATTATTATTACTTAAATAATTACTTGAAGAATACTTTAGTGACACTTCTGATATTTAAGTTAACTATTAATGTATATTGAATCATTATTTGTCTAATAAAAGTAATTAAATTATTTAAAGTTATTCTGAACCATGAAACCAATCAGAAAAGACATACAAAATGATTAAATATATTTAAATTAAAATTTTCTACAGTTTATTATTGCTACAGTTTACTCTTACATAAACAATTCTTTTTATCTTGTTTTCATTTTATCGAGAAAATGGGTGAAAGATTGAGAGAGAAAGAGTGGCGGAGAAATGAGATTTAAAGCCAGTTTTGTTTTGGTTCCTTCTGTGCTTTGAAATTCGTGGTTTTTTAAATGTTCCTGATATCATGTTGTGAGTTTTGCTGCGTGCTTAGAATTTAAAGTGTTCATTCCCTCGTTTAGATATTAGTACAGGAATTGAAACCATCTTCTTCATGAAGGTGCTCCTCATGTTGGTATTATTCACGTGTAGGATATGATGTTGTATATCATTATTTCATGCTTGATTTCACATGTCTTTAGTACAACTGTGGAAGAAATTCAAAGAGTGTGATAATACAGCATTAATGTAGTTTCTTTGCCCTTTAATAAATTCTTTGTCTAGTAAGGAGTTGATTATTTTCATTGTGTTTATCAAATATTAATTAGAAGCTTGAGTTGTTGAAATTGTGTGCAACACCACCACTGTTATATCAAAATATCGTACTATAAACCACACTTGCATTACAAGCAGTATGTTCATGTTACAGCTGGAACCACAAGTGAGATGTGGAATCTTGTTTTTCTTTAGCTACTTTTGTTCCTTATGCTGACCACAAGTAAAAATATGAAAATAGATGTTGTTTCATTACCAGTATTTTGCATAAATACGAAATTTGGCATATGATATTTTGATAAAACTGTGATGACGTCTCTTAAAAATATGTTTTTATTTATGAAGTTGTAGTAACATTTTTACAAAATACATAACCAAGCTATTCACACTACCGGAACATGATGAGTTCCCGTTCGGCAACGTTTTCTCTTTTCAAAAGCCTAAATTATACGACAATAAATGATCCATACATCTACTATAATCCTCTGCTTCTATCAACTATTTATTATAATACAAGAAAATATCTATATTAGTTTATTAAGTCTTAATAGCAAACTAAATTAGTTTATAATAATATTTAGTTTCTCAGTTCCAAAGGAATTTCAGAAAAGAAAAATTTTATCAGATAAGAGAAGAAGTTTTCTGAACTATTTCAGCTGATAAGCTCTTGTCACTTCAGTCACTAATTTCCCCTCACTCATTTATACTATAAACTAAAATACTTAATGTTATAGAATTTGTGATCGACACTGACTTAAAGCAAAATATACATTTTTTTCAATAAAAATTACTAATTTCCTTATATTTGAAACCGTATGATATGCAACCTAATTAATGAACAGTAAAAATAACCATAACTTTGTATAAATATTTTTATTTTTTATTTTTACATTTAACAAAAATGAAGCTTCTATGATATGCCGTTAAAATTGTTCAATACAATTAAGAGCAGGCAGTATAAAATTATAACATAAGCCTACAAATTTTCAGAAGCAACTAATAATATTGTGCATTTTAGATTTCTTTTAAAAAGAAAATATTGTCATTAGTATATAAAGGTAAGTCTTCATATTAAATATTTTCACTATCTTAAACAACTCTTAGATTAAAAGTCTAGGAGAAACTGTTGCATTTTTGTCTGCAAAATTTTTTTCTTGTGGAAAAAACTGAAATTAGAACCAATTAAAAAAATTCGAAGCTAGAAGAGTATAATTTATTTGAACTTTATTTTCTATTAATAATATAGGACAATGCATTGACATTCTAAGAAACAGTTCGCAAGATCTATACCTACCAAGTTTGACAAGGATATATTTTGGATCATGCCACTCTGGAATTTTTTGGAAATTTTAATTAATTAAAAATTAAGCGAAATGTTGAAGATTTTTCACCATAAGTTCGAAAAAATATTGCATCAAAAAGTTATTTTTGCATCATATTAAAATTGTCTTTTGACTGTTAGTAATTTTTTTGCTGTACTTTCCAGTTTTTTAATTAGTTTAAAAATATTTTAAGCGTATTTTATATTATATTTTATTGTTGAGATGAAACTTGAATAGCTTTTATTAGTGCTACTATTTTTTCATCCTAACTTTTTAAAAAATTTTTTGATCAAAATAGGAAGATTCGGTTAAATTTTTTCATGATGATTAAGTTTTAGCATAAAGCATTTTTTTAAATAAAACTTTTGAAATTTTTTTGTACTACCAATTAAAGTTTAACTTCGGAACCAAGCAACGGTGAAAATATTTTAAAGTGTATCCATTTTTAAACGCTGCTCTTTACCGTGATATAATTATATGTATAGAGATAAAGATAGATAATTTCAGAAACTGATGGCAGAAAGATCATAAAGGAAAATATTAAGAGCTATACGTCAATCAAAATTTAATACCTAAAACAGCCTTTCTAAGGAGTCCATTACAGCAAAGTTACAGAAAATATTTAATTAAAATTTTTAGCAGCCAATAATAAGGGCGAATTAATTGGTCAAAAGTCTGGGTGTTATAAATATTATGAAAATGGCTTGCTTATATCCTTGATGTAATCATAACTTATAGTTCATTATTCGCTTCAGTGTATAAATATTTAGATTGTTATATAATTTTGATAAAAATATAAAGTATTACATGAAGCCCAAGCTTTTAATTACTATATTGTAATATACTTATATTACAAGCTTTGCCATTTACTATATTTTTTGATAAATTAAAAAAAAATCCTAGTACAGTCAGAGATGAAAAACTTTGTATTCAAAATATTATCCAAAATATATTAGAATTTTATTCAAAAGAATTAAACATGAATTTAATTAGACATAATGTCCTACATTGAGGGGTATTTAAATTTATTTTTTCATTGTCTAGGATCAATGTATAGGGAGATTTAAAGGATGTATTCCAAAGAGGACAACAAATTGTCTAAGAAATATTTTATTGACATCAAAATTTGCCAATTTTAATAATGAGATATTTTATCTCTTTAATCATTTTTTACAACAAAATTATTTATGACGAAATTAAATTTAACAACTTAAATTTACGAAATAACATGTAACGAGGCTTTTATTTTTTTCTCAGCCTTTTTGAAAAAAAAAAAAAATGAAACTTACAAAATTTTCGTCGATTTTCTAAAGAGTTATTTTTCAAATTCAACATGATCAAATCTAGTCCGTAGTGACCAAAAGCTTAATTTTGAAAAATTTTGTCATTGTGAAAATAAATATAATTTTTTTTTCAATGTACTGCATATGTTTAAGATCCACAAAGATTAAGATTCATAATTATGCTAAAACTTTCACCAATTTTTTGTTAATCTTTTTTTTAATCTAGTCGAAAATTTTCATGTCGAATTAAATCGGCAATTCGGAAGAAAGTCCTTTTTTCTTTCATTCTTCTTCTTCTTCTTCTTCTTCTTCTTTTTTTTTTTTTTTTTTTTTCGATATCAGATCCCTGATAAATAAAATTTTGCTGATAAATAAAATAAGAATATTTTGTGTACTGCTGACAAGAAAATACAAACACATTTTTCAATTGCATCCTTCAAGTCAGGATTCCGCAATACAACTTATTATCTCCTGGTTTTTACAATTTAAATACGATCACCTTTAGTCACTAAAGCCATGAAGTTCAGAAAGACAAAAATAAAAACAGTTATAAATAACTATTTGTTAATTAATTTGCAGTGATGCAGAAGAAATTTCATTAAAAAAAAGGAAGGGTTTTTTTTTTTCGTAGTTGTTATTTATTCATTTTCAAAGCAATGCAATAGACTTTTTAAAAAATAAACTTTAAAGTAAAAAAAAAAATTAATTGTGTAATTATTCCAGTAAAAGAAGATTTTTTCCTGAAGTGAAGCAATTTTTTCCCAAGCTGGATCATCATTTTTTTAAAATACTGTTAAAAGTAGAATATATTTTATTCTCAAATGTAAATTAGCATAGAAAATACGACCCCAAATATGATATTTTATGCATTATATCCTTTATATGTTTGTTTATTCACACGTGAGGCAAAACCACGTATTAGATTTTCGTCTTTTTTAGCCATCATTTGATGAGTTTAATGTTCTTTTTACTTTTAATTGCCTTCTTTCTGTTCCAGTTAATAAGAATGACTTTTTGGGCTCTCCTAATAGTTTGAGAAATTTACCTAATTCGGACAACTATTTGTACTCTAATATGAGCAACTTTTAATCAAAAGTAACAACAATAAAAAATTAATTTTATCTTTAAACTATTTTAATAATATTATTATAGCAAATTGTATCCAAACAATTTTTTTTCCCTAGGAATATAAAATGGTGTTTATTACTCACTTTAAAGATGCATAAGAACTTTTGTTAAACATTTAATTGATGATATCTAGTTGCAGACATTGACAGTTGCATAGAAACATTGGCAGTTGTATAGAGCTTTCACTAAAAATGATTCCACAAACCACTTTAAAATTGTTGTAACATAAGTTGCCTATTTTATGGACTAAACATTCAAAAGAATTGAAAATGAAGACCCAACCTAAGCGATTGCCTCAACTCGGGCAACACTTCCTTAGATTTATTCTTTTTTGTTCTGTTAAGCTTAATCTTAAGTTGCTTCACTAACACTATTTTTTTTTTCTTCTTGCTTAAACGTTTTGTAATTCAATTCTTAAACGAAATTATTTATTTGATTATTCAGTCGAAAGCTACAATTCTAACTACACAGATAATTTAGTTCCATCAAAATTAATCTGATGAAAAAAGTAGATTGATCATAATTTCTTTTACTTGAGAGCTAAAAATTTATTTAAATCTAAAATTATTCACAATTTTTATCGAAAATTATTAGGACGATAGTCAGATGCCGATCATGATGCAGTTTTCGTTATTTAAAATTATTTCAAACTAACAAGATTTGTCCGCACCGATTCCGTAAGAAATTCAAAATGGTTCGTTAATTTATCAAATTGATCCATTAATTCTATTCATTAGAACAAAAGGGATAAGAAATTTTGCCTGTTAAGAACCTCTAAATAGAATTGATTTATCAGGAGATATAGCTTTATAAATCCAACTGAATACCAACTTTTGTAATAAATGATTATTTCTCTTCTTCAAATTATTTTAAGAAAATATTCTTCTAAAAATCGCTTGTTTGCAAGATGCAAAATATAGACTGGCTTAGTCAGTATTACTGATCATCAAATATTGTCAGAGAGCTTGGATTTACAACGCTTATATAAAAGTTGCACAAAGCATTGACGTGACAATTGAAGTAATTTGAAGGTTTCAATAAAACTAAAAAAAAAGGCTAATAGTCACCTTACTAATAATGCTTTTCGCAAAATATTTGATCAAGGAATAAAAAAACAGACCTGTGAAATTAAAACAGAATGAAATTTTTTCAGAATTATAAAGTCAAGTGTTAGAAAAAGATAAAAGATAGGAATCTTCTGCCCATTACCGAAAAAAGTTTGTGAAATTGAAGATTTAAAAAAAAATAAAAAATGGTGATATACATTGTTGTTCTTGAGTGAAGAGTAGAATAGTAGATCTCCAATTACTGAACGAACAGAAAATTTTTCCTCAGTTGAAATAATCGTACATTGGGTAGAAAAAGAAAGTAACTTGTATTCTTTCTAATAATTTGCCCTCTACTTTCATTTTCTTAGGATGTTAAATATTAAAATAATTTAATATGTTTTCGGATTCAAAATTTTAACTCTAGGCCTTTACTCATATGTAATCCAGAATTTAAATACTTGAAATTCTCCAAGAAACAAAAGTTAATTTCCTCGAATTCATTCGAAGAAGTACGTAGTCCAGTCGATCGCAATTTAAACATGAGCTCATCTTTCACCAGCATTTAAAATAAGCATATATCAGTGTTTTTAACGTGCTTTTTTTTTTCATTATAACTACTCTACACTTATGAATAATGAAATCTTTTTTACGTTTAGTTAAATCCATAGATAATGCAAATGTGAAAAAAGAACGGCATTTAAATATCATTTACTTCAGTGTACATTATATGCACAGCTCAAATAAAATATGCCCGATTTTGATTTTGTTGTGTAAAAATAGTTACGCGTCCTTACAGCAGTAAAAGCAAATTTAGTAAATTGGCAATTGTACAAATTCTGTACCACCAGCATTAAAAATCAAAAGACAAATCTACAAGCTAAAAAAATATAATTCTTAGATTGAAAGAAGCATTTTCATGAATTAAATTTTACAACAATTCAGCTACCAATACAAGCTTAGAATAAAATTTTTCTATTGATAAAAAAACAAAGAAACCAATGTTAAAAAATTGATAAAGGTAATTTTAATTTCGTTGATATAAAAATAACCATATTCCTTTTATTTAGAGATGAGTTCTAGAAAAGTGGTTTCAGGTATTTCAAAAACTAAGGTATTGAACACCTTTTCCTTAAGTTGTAATTGCATCTCTAAATACTAATAATATTTTAAGTTTTCAAAAGACAAATTAAGAATCAAATTAAAAAGAAACCTTAATAAAGTAGCATAATGATGCATAGCATGAAAACAATACAAATAAGAAAATTACATAATTCTTTACCAGAAATTGAGTTCTCTACAGCAATAAAAGAGAGAATTTTGAGAGTTATAATTCAAATTTGGTGAACGAAGTTCTTTTGTCACAAGAACTAATTGCTTTGAAATCTTAAGATTTAGTTGTAATTCAATATTATATTATGACAACACAGATAGCAGAGTAGAACTATACGCGTTCAACACTGTCTTTCATTCGTGAAATAAAGGCATCTTCTCCCTGAAGTTAATAAAACTCAGCGAATTTAGAACGTAAGGAATGAAAATGGAATGAAATGATTTCTAGCGAAGAGATTTGGCTCTGAGAAGAAACAGGTGGCTTTAGCATAATTACGTCAATCAATTAAATGCTGCAGAATGAATCATTTCAAACTTTCACATGAATAAATTGATATTCTTTTACCAGCTGTTGAACTTATTGAGTTGTTACATATCGGAAAAGAGGGGTAAATTATTGCTAAGAATATAAAACTTAAGCAAGGGAATTAAATTAGCCGTAATTTATTTTCAATTATTATTCAGTTTATTGCGATAACTTTTGAAAATTATGTATAATAAAACCGCTCTTAAATTTAATTTAATAATTCAGATTTAATTCAGCTAGTTTTACTGTGACAAAGCAGAACGGTGAATGAAAGGGATCTAGAAATATATTCTTAACTTTTCCTTATAAATTTCTTAAGATTTCAAATATTTTCTAAGCTCGGACAAATAGTTTCTATATCTAATTGTGTAATTATTAAAAGTGAATCTTAAAAGCTGAAATGAAGTGAAATTTCTTCACTACTGCAAATTTAACAAGAACTTTTCCATCATTTAGCAATTTTTTGTGTGTATTTATGTCTGTATTTATAAAACGCCTTTCAGAAATACAAAATGTATTTCTGGTAGTTAGCAGTTAAGTGATCATAAGAAAGAAATAAGAGATTTAAAAGTAAAGAGAAAATTTTAGTTAACTTACAACAACACATATATGCATTTATATCATATGAGTTGATGAGTTGCAATCGATTAAAAATTCCCATTTATTCGAAGTCTTGACATATTATATAAATAACTAAAAGATTAAAATCATCAGATGGTATTTGAAATACACAGAAGACATTAATATATTACGCTCAAAGTGACAAGAATCAATGAGAAATGTCCAAATCTAAAAAAAAGAGAATGGGAAGAGCAACCACAGATTTTATGCTATCGAAACTGGAAAATTCCCGATCTCAGCTAAATCAGTAGCTTTATGGACATCTTTATAGTATTCTTTGCAGAAATTCGTTAGTTCGCAAAATTCATAGATTTAACTGGAGTGTTTTGAGCTTAAAATAAAGTAGAAATAGTTGATTTTTAAAAACTGAGCCGTATTAAAAGGCATTTATTTAAAAGTCGCCAGTAAATTGAAAACACACGCAGCAGATTAATAACTTGCAACGCATCTTTGAAAATCCAAATATTCATTTCCATATTTAACATTTTACAATTATTTTTAAATGGTTCTTGAAACAAGCAAGTAATATATCAGCATTAATTAGAAAACTAAACCTTTTGCTAGCACCAAAAAGATAAAGCTTTACAATTTTCTTACAAGCAACTTGTTGAATCAGAAAATAAATATAAATAAATGTAAATTATACATATCTTCGGTGTTTATTTATTATTAGGATAAAAGAAAAAAAATCAGACACCCGTAGGCCCAAAAATTGCAGAGAATTGTAGTTGCCAATATCTCATGAATGATGTTCTTCAGATTTAATGTTTTAGAAAATAATTCAATTCGTTTATTTGAATCACATTCATTTTCATAAGGTGAGAGCTTCATAATTGTGACCTTTATTAATTAATCATTAGACAATATCAGGATTTTTTAAAATTTAGAAACATGTGAATCGGTTATTATGTGATTCGTATAGCAACATCAAAAAAATTTCTTTGCTTGTATTTACATCACAAACAGCAAAAAATAGTTACCTCTACATGTTTCAATAGAATATTTTTATTAACCAATTATTGAAAACTGATAAATATTGAAACACATTTCTATACACTCACTCTGAAAAGAATAGGTTTTTATTATTATTAACACTTAACAAACGCTCGCAGGGAGTCGGAATTATTTTCGAATCAAGATTCGATTTTCTTCAGAATGTGAAGATAATGTTCGAGTACTCTTACACTATCGTTGAGCTGTTTCAAACAATGACTCGATCACGACAAGAATATTTTTCTCCATTGTGAGAGATATCATTCGGTATTTGACCATCTTTCATTTCAGTTAACAAGATAGGAGATCATTCGGCATTTAAGGCTCTTCTTCTTTCAAAACCGGCAATTTTAAAGGCTATACTGTGGAATGTAGGTCTATGAAATGATCTTTCTATTCTAGTGATTTAGCCAGACCACCTACGGTTCGAAAGATATAACCAACGAGTCCAAAGTAAAACAAACGATCTTGACAACATCATTCGTGAGCAGTATCTATAATTTTCTATGCTTCTTCTTCGGTTTTTCTATATAATCATGAGTCGGAGCACTTCATAATACGGCAATAAAATTCAACCGCCTATAAGATTCGAAGCTTTTTTTTTATAAGCTTTCAATTTGATAAAATAAATTACAGGGTATCTATCTTAGTAGATTTTTTTATTATTATTATTGATTAGAAATATGGATGAGAATATTCAGTGATGAATAAAAATCTAAACTTAAAAGACATAGCGTACTATATTTCAGAAAAATTTGTGCTGGAATACATTTTTAGGCGATGTATATAATTTTTTATGTGACGAATCGCACTACCATTCTTTTTGTTTAATTTTTAGATTTTACTTCATCAAATATTCGCTAAATGTTTCTTGAGTTTTTATACTCTTAATTCGGTATGTCAAGCAAAATACGTGATATCAAGGAATATTAATGTAATCTGTACACAGAGGAATTTCATTTCATATGTTTTCATGATGTGATTTTTCTCTGCTTTGTTACCCACAATCTATTTTCCATCTTATAATAGTTACCTGTAAAGGTAACTTTTGGAAAAACCCGAAAGTTCAAATTAAGGAGGTTTTAAAGATTACACTTTTAAAACGAATTGGGTAACAGATTAGCATGGTCACAGATAGCAAAGCAAAACAATTATAAAATGTTTGGGGGAATTATTTTGGGGAGAAATTTATTCAGTTAGAAATGTAGTTAAAAATACTGTTTTCTTCATAAAATATTTTTCTTTAAAATTCTCATAAGAAATATTTTTTAATATTTTTAAAAAGTTTTATTCTAACAATTGTATAAAATAATAATCCGGATTTTTTTAAAAGAAAAAAAAATGATGTACATTGATTGATAGAAAATTTGATTATCCATAGCATGTACTAAAACTTCATGTGATGACTTTTTTTCTTTTTTCATCTGCAGGAAAAAAAATTTTAGTCTGAATGCAGCCAATCTGTATATAAAAAATGCATTGAAATAACAGCTTTGCGCTAAATTCATTTTCAAATTAATTTTATATACAATTAAATCTTCATCTATACTTTTTGTTACTTTTGTATTCAATTCTATTTAGCACTTTGGAAGAATAATTGAAATAATAATATCATACAAGGCTACTTTTAAAAAAAAATCTAGCATACCATAAGGATTCTGCAACACTTGAGTTCACCACAATACTAATTGCCATTTTTTATTTAATATTTTTGTAATATTTATTTATTTTAATTAGAATTAAATGATGTCGGAAAAAAGAGAATTTATGAAATATTGAATTACAAATTATCACTATTTATGGTTGCCTACCGTAATATCTGTACAATGCATTCAAATCTATTGTTAGAATTAGTTAATAAATATCCGAGAGTTCTATTTTCTCATCACAAAAAATAAAAAAGAGAGAGATGATTTTTTTTTTAATACTCTGGGTGGGTGTAAATCTCTTGGTTTTCCTTTTACTATGCAAGTCGGTGTTTGGAAGTGGATATAGGAGTAGGACGGAGGAGGAGGTAAGGGGGAAAAAAAGAAGAAGAAAATCCATTCTTAAACTTTGAATATCTGAAAAAATAGCAGAGTTAGGAAAAGAAACTACGTTATAAATAAGAAACAGAAACATCTTTCGTGATGTAAAAGAACGTTTTCTTCTTTTTTTTTTTCTGCTGTAACCTGATGTATTTTTAAAAAAATTCTTCCCTTTATATTCAAAAATTTGACATGCTCAGGCTTGAAATAAATTATGGACAGCAAATGTTGGATTATTTTTTTATGGAAACGGTGGTATATTTTGAAAGTTCTATATTTACTCTAGATTGTCAATTTTACTCATCTTTTTGGAAAAGCAATGACTTTTCAAGAACGTATCTGAAAAATAACCAGAAAATTTGATAAAATAAAATTATACATTTGATACGAAATATCTTTATTCAATATTTTAAATTTGTATGAATTTAAACATTTGTTCAATAAACAAATAGGTAAACTAGAAACCTTTATCAATCATAGTAAAAATTTCGGAAAGTAAAAGAAAATAGCAGTATAAAAAACTTACATTCTGAAAGACATTTCAAGTATGTATTTTTTTGAAAATATAAATACAATTTTTCATAACTTAAGAGACTGTGATTTGATAAATGGAAATTAAATTAGATAGTATAAGTAACAGAATTAGTTATAATTGTTAGATTTAGAAAAAAAAATCTAAATTAATAAAATATTGAAAAAATGTAGAGAATATTATGTAATAATTCATTCAGATAAAAATGTAAAAAAAGTAAAAATAACGAAAAGTTCTTGGTATGCTTTTTTTTCCTTGTTTATTTATTTATTTTTTTATCCAGTAAGTTTAACCAAATCGCATTAAAATTTCTTATTTCACATTTCTTTGAGTAATTGAAAGATAATTTAACTAACTTCTAGTTATGTCTAGCATAGAAAATATACAATTATAATGAGTCACATGAAAGAATTCTAACATACATTTTTTAAATTGCACATCATAGGAATTTTGTTTTAAACTGGAGAGAATATAATGAATTAAACACAACTGTGCATAACTTTAAACATAACAAAACAAATATAACATTTTTTTTTGTTTTTGTTTTTATAAGGTTTGAATTATTAATTTTATTTTATTTAGCAAAATGAATCGAAATAAATATGAATGAATGAAATAAATCTTCTTATGAAATAAACTGCCTAAGAAAACAGAAACAGTTTATTTAAAAATATTTTATTTGCCTGAATAATGGAAAGAAATTTTACAAGTTATTTATTGTTATAAATAAACATATTATAATCATCGATGTGTGCTGTTATTTCTTTAAAAAAATTTAACTGTTAACACAATAACATATTTTCTGAACATTAACAGCATATTTAATTGAAACATAAGCATAAATATATATATGTTTATGATACTTACTATATTATGATTAAATATGTATGAATTGAAAATCAAGCTTTGGCTTCCAAAAGAAAAATTGAGTTTTTATCTTCCTGCTTATTTTAAAAATTAGTTCACATCACTAAAAATGTAGTATTCATTTTTGTTTCTACTTACTATCTAGCTGGTGAGGGAAATGTGAAATATTTCTTCTTAGGATTAAAAGAGAAAAAAATTGAAGAAATTTCTGTCATTTCTAAGAAAAATTTAATTGAGGTGAAAAGAATTTCTCCTCAATTTTCTTGTATTCTCTAATTTCTTGTATTTTCTAATTAGGTAAATTTTAATTACGCATATAATAGTGACTACTATCATAGAAATATATAAAAATCAAATCATTTTTCAAGTCCTTTTTATCCGTCGTTAAAAATTTATTTTCCTGAAAGCAAAGTAAATAATTTTTTAAATGATTACTTACTGATCTTTGATGATCATTTGTAAAATTACTCACAATAACCAGCATATAATATGCTATTATTTGTAAAAATAGAATGCTTTCAGTTTTTATACATTTTCCCCCACTAGATTTTGTTTGATAAAAATGCAAAGAAAAGATTTTTTTTTTTTTTAAATTATGCTCGGTCTTAAATAGAAATAAAAGAAAATGGTGAAATACTTCTAAACTGAAAAGAAAAGCACTAAATAATTTCATAAATTACATCTAAAAATTCCCTTTTTTATAGTTAAAACTGAAAAAATTTATTATTAAATACAATACTCTATTCTTTATATATCATTATCATATATTATTTATTCAATGCTTCTCATAAAATTAGTTTTTTCTTATTTATTTAATGTATGTTTCACTTAGTAAAAGGAACGTGTTTTAAAAATAATAGCAAATCTTAAACATTCATTTATTCATTTAATTCCTTAGTTTTTTTTTTTAATCACTTTTGATTCGCTCTCTGAATCCAAAAAACGAAGAAAAAAATCTACTTCATTATTCATATATTCTCTCATACTTTATCCCTCTCTTTCGGGGACTTTTACAGCTCTCTGTCGGCTTCCTATTTTTGTAATCTGTGGATCCTTCTCCTTCTTCGAAATTAGTAAGAGAACAGGAGAAGGAATGTGAAACGTAAGAAGCCCTGAGGTGAAATGTGTGGCCATACAAGGTGATTATCGATTCCCAGCGAATAGCAGCAAAAAGCTTCTCCTCGACCCGTCTGCCAATGAATGGCAAGGCCTGTACGCCCAGCTTACATCTACTCAAAGAATGAGAGGATAACCTGACGCTTCTGCCGCCAAAAACAGACCAAGTAAGTCGATATTTTAAGCTTCATTAATGCATTTTGCATTCTGAGACACTTACAAATATATAAACATCAATAAGCAGGAGTGAGAAAAGTTGCTGCATGGCAACAAAAAATTCAAAGGCGTTCCTTTTCCCTTGAGTTGCGTGACGCCAGAGGAAGGAAGGCAACATGGCGCTTGCTGCAGCTCGCCAAACACAAATAAACGCGATTCGTTTATTCTTCAAACTGGAGAAAACTTTCTTATTTCTAATTCTTCGTGATGCAGTCTAGAGAGAATGTAAGTTTCATGGAAAGTTTAACATTTGTATTTAAATTTTAGGAGATGAATAGAAATCACTGCTCGCTCTTTGTTTATTAGAATTAATTAAGGAGTTTTTTAATTAAAAATACATGCTCTATATTTAGTGCTTTCTTTAAAAATCATCTTGGTCTTAAATAATGTGTTTATTATTACTGAGAACATTATCTATTAAGAAGCAATAAGGAGCGAAATAAATATTTATTGTAACAGAATAAAATAATGCGTCTTTCTTACTTCTAATAGTATTGCTTATAAAAATAGCTTTAATTATAATCAGGCAAAATAATTTTAAATGATATTCTTTAAAATAACAGTTGTATTTATTTTTGTTTCAGCGAACTGATATTTTGGTAGGCTATTTCAATTCCACTGCATTATTGATTTTTTTAAAGATATCATTCTAAAATGAAGATCACTCTTAAATTTTTATTTCAGTAAGCGTTATGATTCTAAAATAAATTCATTTAGTAAATGTTCGATAATTTCAATAACTCGAAATATGCAGAAAATAAAAAAATAAAACAGGTCATTTTCAGAGCTTTAAATGCAACTTTCTTTTTGTTATCATTTTATGCTTTGCACTTCTACTTTGTTTTGTACTTTGTTATGAATCATCTTTTTCACACAAATACATTACAGTATTAAAGTGAAATTTTGAGACAATTAGAACATATACTGGATTTTTTTAATGAATTTTTTTAGCATATATTTACAACATCCTTCTTGAAATTATTTTTACTTGCAACAGAACTTATAATACACAATTCTTATAATTTAACTTATTTTGAATAAAACTATGCAGCGTACATATTTAAAAATGTAGCCTATTCTTTAACAAATTAAAAATATAGAATTTACAATAAAGTTAATCGAAATATATTTGAAGTCATTTGCACATTAAGATCTGAAAAATACAGTTAACGAAATAAATAAAAAAACAATTCTGCACTCTTAGTTATGTTTATAAATAAATAAATTTAGAAAAAAAGTCCAAATCTACCCTGACTTTAATTTTTAAAAAAATAATAGAAATATAGAACTTTCAAACAGGATTGAAAAGTGCATGAATTATTTTATTTTATTTTATCATTCTTAAAACTAGCATTTGCATTTTAAACCTAGATAAAAAATAAAAGAAATGGCAAATTTTACTATTTAAAAATTGAATGATATTACTTTATACATTTAAAATATCTTTAACAGTAAAAATTGGATCGAAATATGAAATAAACTTCCATCTACATATTAATACTTAAATTACTTTTATAAGACACGGCTGTTTTTGAATACAGTTTTCAAAAGAATGTTAAAAACTATTTGGAATTAATCACACACTGAAAAAAAAATAATAAAAAGAAAGAAAAAAAATTGATGCGTCTTCTTGCAAAGCATTTCTGCAATGACAAAGCTAACATGCATAAATCAAAATTACATACATTTATCAATTGAATAATTTTAGATGCCTTGGGTAATTTTAGATTAAAAGTAGACCTGAAAAATAGATTTAATTAAAATTCACTAAAACTTTTTGTGGAAAACTTTTTTGACTTATTGAAGATTTTAAGTATCATCGTTAAATAAACATAAAGTTAAAAATTTCAAGCAGCTGCATTTGAATTTGTATAATTTTAGTTGTAATGCTTGTTATGATAAAGGCTAATATGAAATTTTGACATATCATCATTATTTAAAACAGACTCATTTTTATGATACATATGTCTGAATTTTCGTATTTCTTTTTAAAAACAGAAAATAAAACCTTTCGTTCAAGCTTTTGGCTAAAAATTCAATTTATTCATACCTATAAAAATATAAATTACATAATTTAGAGATATTTTTAATTTATTGACTGATTGTAACTAAATCCTTAAAGGATATTACAATAAATTTTTCTGTTCCATATCAATTTTATCTTGAATTAAACATATAACACATTTATGTTGCTTGGCACACTGATCTGAGGATTTACAAATGTATACGAATGTAAACTCTTGTGACATATGTTAGAATTTAGAACTAATTTTGTTAAAAGACTTGTTTTAGTTTAGAAAAGCTTTTATTATGGTAAACTGATTATGCATCATTCATTTTCTTTTGTGTGTAGTAAAATTTTCATAATTCCGAAAATCAATCATTTTTCTTGTGGTTTGCTGCTTCTATTCTGAAGTAATATATCATAATAATGAATCATAGATAAAAAAATTGCTGCTCGTTTTTAATAAACTGTATTGTAATTTAAATTCATACAAATATCAATTATTTGAGAATTTATATGAATTGATTTTATATTTAAGTTAGAATTAAATCATAAAATTTCTGCTAAAAATGTCTCTCCTCTTTTTTTTTTTCTATCAATATTTTAATAAACAAACCATAACATGTTTAAGTAATTTTTTAAAAATTGCAAATATGTATTACCAACCATCAGGGTGAAACATTAGTATTGAAAACTCCGGTTTCAATCTTCCTCCTCTTATTTAACTGCAAAAATAATGTATAGCAAGATAATTTTACAGCCAATGTTCAATGGACCAAATACGAAAATTAGAAAGAAAAAATGCTATCATATTAGAAAAATGTTATACTAATTTGCAAATTTATCAAGAGGGGGAGGGATTACAGTTGCAGAATGTTTGCCTTTAATTTAAACGAGCAGTGATAGTGGTACGATTTTATAAGCGTTATCATGATTTTGATGCTCTAAACACGAGTGAATTAATGATTTTCTAGGAATCTTTTACTTTACTCCTATATGGAGAATTATGAAACTTTGAGCTGTTCAAAAATTTAATTCATAAGTTTAATGCATTTTAAGCCAAAAAACAAATAGATCCTGTAGATTTTTAATGTTTAATAATGATGGCTGTCCAAGAAATCCTTTATCATTCCAACTTGATAAATAAATTTCAGGATTTCATTTATTTAAAAAAATGCAGAAGCAGTAAATCCTCACATGAAGGTTCTTTAAAGCTTATTTGTAAAGAGATAGTTCGTTCTTATATTCCTTTGTGAATTTTTGTATTATTTTCTTTGTAACAAATAAAACACATTCATTGAATATCAGTTTAGTTAGCTGTCGCTTAAACAAGTAATATATATAAAAAAATCAATTCAATTCTTACTTAGGACAACAAAGAAAAATTTTATTTTAGTTACTTTTTATTAAATAATTATCAAAAAAATTATTAAGTATCAAAAAAATTATTGAATGATGGCTGTCCAAGAAATTCATTATCATTTTAACATGATTAATAAATTTCTGGATTTTATTTATCAAAAAAAAAAGCAGAAACAGTAAATCATCACATGAAGATTTTTTAAAAGCTCCTTTGTAAAGAAAAAGTTCATACTTATATTCCTTTGTGAGATTTTGTATTATTTTCTTTGTGACAAATAAAACATTCATTTAGTTATATAATAGCAATCACGTCGGAAATTAAGCTGAATTTGATAATATATTAAGTCGGGTTTGATGTGATGCCTTTAATTTATGAAATATTTACTGAACTATTCTAAACGCATGGCTAATAGAATCGCCTCTGCTAATTGAAGAAAATTGAAAGAGAATAAATTACCAAATTTAGCTATCATAATACTGATTTCATCATAGTTTTTCAATATATGAAAAATATCTAAGATTTTTCAGTACTTCAGATTAATCAGTTCTTTGATAAAAAAAATCAACAAATTTGTTCTAAATTTTAGAAGCCTAAATGGTTCTCAATTTTTTTTTATTTTTTATTTCCAAACTGCTCATTTTCTCTCCGAATTACGAGCAGGAGCAATTGTGATGAATAATTGCAATCAAGACAGTATCTGAAGCTCCTCTTTATCTGGTAGAAAATGAGCCGCATTTGCATCAATTTTCAGGAAAATCGATCTGCGAGGGAGAGGAGTTATCTGATACAGTATGATCTAAACCTTTCATTACTTCCGCTCTTTTCCCGCCACATCCATATACTTTTCAAACTTCTGGTCCAGATCTCAAGAAACAAAGGGAGCATATATTGAGTGCCCGTTTGCAAAGGAGCATTTGCTTATAGGTATTTGCTTTTCCAGTCGAAGAAATGCCTTCGCTTTTGCAAAATTTTTGCAAAATTAATTTTTGTAATTCAAGAAGAGGGTCATTTGTCGTTAATAAATAAATATGATAGTTTACAAGAATTTACTTATTTAACTTTGAAAAGGAATTTTGCAAGGAAAATGTATAAATGTTTTAAAATAGTCAATCAAAAGTATGCAGAAATTTCTTCAGATTAAATGCAAATAAACTTATAAGTAATACTTGGAAAATTTTTAATTTCCCAAAGAGTAAAAAAATTATTATTTATAACAATGTAACTCTTAATTTCACAAAAAATACAACAAAATCAATTGTATAATTTTTTAAATGGGCAGTAAAGTTTTGTTTTATGAATTTTGCTTTTTATTTCATTTTATTGATTAAATTTCTATTTAATGATTCATTGCAATAACACTTTTCTTTGAAAACCTCATTATTATTTTCAAAAATAATAATTTTGTTTAAAATCCTCAAATATTTTTAATTGATAGAAATTACATCTTGGTTTTCTATTCAAATTTCGTAAACTTTTTAAAAAGCAATAATTGTTAAAATGTAACATGTCTTCCTGTCTTTCATAGCCACTTATTAAATTAAAACTTTTCATTAGTTTTGATTGAAATATTTGATTTTAAGTAGTTAACTAAACTTTAGAAACAAATCTATGAAGGAGATTTGTGAGAATTCACATCGATTCTGAACTTTATTTTTGGTTTCATTCCTTTTTTCTCATGTACTCTTTGTTAATTTATTTTAAACATTCATTTTATAAATTTTATTCGTTATATATATATATATATATATATATATATATATATATATATATATATATATATATATATATATATATAATCTTTGTTATATTTATATGTCTCTTTCTTCTAATATGATTCCTTTTTATCCTTTCATATTTTCTTTTACAATAAATTTTCGTTGCAAATGCATTAATTTTTCGTTATTTTTCCAGCTTTCAATTCAAATATAGAAATAGGCTCAAAATTTAATTTTATACGTGATTTTATAAATCTTGAAAGCTTCAAAATAGGTTTAAGAAAATACCATGCATTTGTCCTTGAAGTTTAAACAAGAAAAATTAGAGTTCCAAATTGTTGCTTCAAAATATGTGAAGAAACCATATTGATGTGTTATATAACTGGAAGAGCACATATTATATACATGCGTTCATATATCTCTAGAACTTTATAAATATAAAACAAGGCTATAAAATTACTACTAATATAATTGAAACAAATTTGACCACATATTATCCTCGTGCACTTAGCATGTTCTTTTCTTAATAATTTTTCTATAATAATATCAAATGCTTAAATTTAATTAATGATTAATATATTTGTATATGTATGTTTTATTCAACAATTATAACCGATTTAATATATACTATAATAAAGGGGCGCACGTTTGAAAAGAATTCTTGGAACAATATTCACATAGTCTAGAATCGCTTTACTGAAATTGTACAAAAGTAGTATCTCAGTAGCAATCTCTTGCAGATCCCCTTTCTAGGTTCAATTGCATGCCTACCTGATGAAATCAGAAGTCGTTCTAAGCTCATCGAAGCGACCGTCTGCGAGTTTATCGAGTAGCCAATAAGAAATAGATCTTTCGGGGAGGAAACAGATGATCAGGTAATCAGAATGCGAGGAATTAGGGGATTCCGATAACGATAATAGGGTCTGGATTGAAGGGGAGATACCCCTCGGATTTCGCTCACAAAATTCGAAGGGATCCCAAACTGTACTCTAATGATATTGTGGGGAGTTAATGATAACATTTGTCATGGAGTGATCCTGTGTGTCTTTCTCAACTTCAAATGTTTTCGAAGACTGAAAGCTTATAATAGTGTCCCAAACCGTCATTAATCAAGTAGATTTTTCTCTTGTATTTGAAGAAAAGTCCTTCGTTTGCCATTAGTTTCTATGTGAGCTTTAAATCGAAGACGTGCTATAAAATTAATTTTATGATAGTTTTGAATATGCATACGAAACAAATGATTAATTATATTGGGGCACATTCTTGTTGAATATCTGGGAAAAAAGAAAGTATAAGCTAAATATTTTGTAAATCTCAGAAATTCCAAATTTCAAAATGAAAATATTTTTTTATCATTTGAGAATGCCCGAATTTCATGTAATTCGAAGTTCATCTTAAAATTAGTTAGTATGGCCGATAATAAGAGAATAAATAAAAAATTTGAATAAATATGGAATAGACTTGTTTATAATTCTCATTTCTAAATCAGATCCAAAGAGTTTTTATTATTAGTTTTGGAACGTGAATTTAATATTTTTATAAAGATTATGATGCGATTATACATCAATACATTTTATTATGATGCGATATACATCAAGTTTCTTTCAAAAATTTACCAAAATTGATGAAAGCAAAATGTTTTTTTTAATTGCAATAACTATTAGAGTTTTAATAGTGAAATATATGTACATCAGAGATAATTAAATCTCGTTCATGATAATGATTTACACACACACACACACCTTTGTATGCTTATAGAAAATGTAACGTTATACAAAATATCATTTTAAAGGGCATTTAATGCTGATGTCAATATCAAAAGCAAAATTCAAATATTTTCAATACAAAAAAAGTTGAGAGGTAATAATTATCGAGATACATTAAATGCTGATGACTGCCTTGAGTTACCAGTGTTTAGTAAGGTAGCCTTTATTTTTTATTACAGCTTCACACTGATGTTTCATTGAGCTGACGACAGTTTTAAGCTCTTCTTTCATTATTGCATGATGCCAGTAAACAATTATAGTCTCAATTAATCCTCTTTTATTTGATGAACGCTTCATATGTATAAGATTTTTCAAACGGTGCCATAAGTTCTCAATAATTTTGAGTTTATTACTGTTTCCTGGCCATGATAACAATTCAATGCTCTTTGTACTAAATCACACTTTCGATATTTTTGCTGTATGGCAAGGAGCTGAATCCTGCTGAAAAATAAATAATGCATTGTTGGGAAAGAGATCACTGATGGAAGGCGTTAGTTTTGGCTCTAGAATACTGTCAATGTATTTTCTTGCATTTAATGTCCCATAGATGACATGAAAGAGATCAATACCATCTGCTGACACGCATGACCAAATCATTACACTAATTGAGTTTATAGCTGCCTGAATGCACTCAGTTAGTTCTTCGCATATTCTATGTCTTACCTATTTTCGCCATCGCTACCAAATAACAATATTTTTGTTTCATCACTCCTTATAACTTGTAACCACTGATCATCTGGCCAATTAATGTGTTCTTTTGTCCACTGTAATCATTTTATACTCTGCTGTGAAATTTTTCGTTGAATTCTACCTCTTAGTCTAACATCTAATAATTTTCTCCTGATTGTTCTTGAACTGACATAAATGCCAGCATCATTCAATTCACTTCTGATTGCCGCTGATGACATTCATCGATCATGGAGACATAGTCTTTTTATTCTTCCGTCATGAGCAGGTGGTGTACCTTTTTCAGCCATTTCCTGCTTTGTTTTTTATTGAATTTGTCTCCTAGTATCGTAAACAAAACTTTCGGACGTCATATGTAGCTACTGAACCACCCACTTGTTTTGCAATTTCAGCATTGGAAAGATCACATTCATGTAACACAATAAGCGTAATTCCCTTTCTAAGTGTCCAATCTATTCTTTTATTTGATGGCATTGCTTCATGACTAAATATTAGAACTATTTACAACAATTAATACTAAATATTAAAAAGCTTAACAAAATTTTTTACTTTTGATTTCATTACATAAAAAAAATCTTCCTTCTATAGAAAAAAGCACAATAATGACCCGTTAAAACTTTAAATATGATGCCATCTTCTTCTGGCAGTTATTAACATTTTATTGGTTCCCAGAATAAGAACAGTGATTGGTCAGGAAAGTTAGAAATTCCAATCCACTTCATCACTGGGTTTGTTATTCAGATTAAAGTAAGAATTACTTTTCTTGTATTGAAAATATTTGAATTTTTCTTTTTGTATGGAAATCAGCATTCAATTTTCTTTGAAATGATATGTAATAGTTTGCATTTTGTGAAATGTAACATTTTCTATAAGCATACAAAGTTAGAAAACGTAACGATTTTCAATATATATATATATATGTCTACTTTATTCTAAATTATCTTAAAAGGTTTTTTGTGAACAGTTTGTTTAGAATTTTCTATTCATTTCATTAAAAAGTTATTCGAAAGTTAATGCAATTGGAACTCGTCTCAGATTTTAATAAGTAATAAAAGAAGAAAAGGCACGATTTAATTTTACATTTTATGAAAATTCGAAGGATCATTATTAGTGCCATACATTGAAACGAAATTACACTTAAAATTCCTTTGTCAGTTTTCCTTTTGATATCCCATTTTTAATGACCTGATATTTAAAGAAAGGTCGTTTGTCACAATTTACTATCATAATTATTTGTTGATTCCTGATGTACAAATCATATGACTGAAATTCCTAACCAATAAAAATAATCAGCTACTAAACGAAGTTAGAAATATTTCTGTATTTCCATTTCATATCTTAATAAAATTCCTAGAATTTATGTTTAAAATAGTGTATTCAATCAATATGCGATAATGTGATTAAATTAAAATAATTTAATACATCAAACAAAATCTAATACTGTGAGTTCTTGTGATGTAATTTATTTTAAGCTAAATATTTCAATATACAACATTATCTTTTATTTTTTTAATATTTAATAAAATATTTTAAAAATAATACCATTAAAATATAAGTTCAAAAAGATAAGAAAAGTAAATAATAAAATCGTTAAAAGATAAGTTCAAGACAAATAAAACGAAAACAATAATTTTCTAAAAATATTTTTAGAATATTTGAGAAGTGAGACATAAAGTACTTGTGTCATTTACAGTTAATAACCTCAGAAAATGATGCATTGAGAGTTTTTATTTAATAACAATATGATTCATTGTACTTGAAATGTTTTCAAACACATGGATGGGCTAGATTATTATTAAATTTTCTTAAAACAAAAAACTTTTTTTTGTTGTTGTTGCAATATTCAGGAAAAGAGACACTATTCCCCTTTGCTCTATATTTACTTGGGTTGTTAAGATTCTAAAAAGAAAATTCTAAAAAATTAGACAATCAGATTATTTTTTTGAGCTTCTCTTTAGTATCATTGTTATTATTATCATAATAAAATCGCACGGTGTAATGGCAGCTACTATAACTTATCTTAAATTTTGGCAACACCATTCAAAATCCTTTTTAATTTTTTATAAGAATAAGTAAAATAAACATTTGATAAAAAGAAAATAATTTGATAAATTATTCATAAATTTCATATGTTTGTGGAATGATCAGCTTAGAATTTTTTAAAAAGTAGATCGGAAGAAAGTGAAAGAATAAAATAGTTTTATTTCCAAATGTATGCAAAGCAAAAAAGAAAAACTAGCTTTTTTTGCTAAATGAGTGATAATTCAAATATTTCGAAACTGCAATGTTTTTTCCCTCATGATTTTAACTCATTATCATAATCATAATAAAACTTGAAGCGATTCCGGTATGTTTTTTAAAGCTATTCGAAACGTGCTGGTTTAAAAAAAAAAAAAAAAAAAAAAAAACAGACACAATTTTTAAAAGAGAAATTTATTTTCTTGATAAGCATAAAACTTTAACACTCGCAAATTATTATCTACGTTTCAAAAAGGATTCAGAAATACAAAATAATGTGCTTTCAAAATTGTTGTGAGTTGAATTTTTACTGAAAAATATTCTATCCTGCACATGTTCGCTAATTCATCCCGAAAACTGGTATAAAAAGCGAGAAAAATATTGTCGCATTCGGAAGATCAAAAGCTATAAAAAATGCAAGAACAATTTTCTTCAGTAATAAAAATATTGTTTTGCACTGCTGGCTTAAGCTGAAAAACACTTTTTTTTTCCTGTTCCAGAAGAGGAGCCATTTCCATTAAAAAAATTAATCTCTCTAATCCTTCATGATGGATTTTGTTTCTGGAATGCCACAAATTTACAGGCAAATTAGTCTTCTAACTTTTCATGTCGGAGCGAAAAGTTGAAAAGAAAGAAGCAAAAACCACGCAAACAGAGGGGGGAAAAAAAGGAAGAAAGAACTAATCCCTAAGCGACAGAACTTGGATATATTTCCCTCTTTTTCTGCAACAAGAACTATTAAAAAACCCTAAATGATGATAAAAGTAAACAAAACTTGCAGTCATTCATATAAAAACTCGCTGAAAGATTTTTTTATGATGTTATGTACACTTCCAATAAATAACGCCCGTTTATTCCTGCGTTAGATATCTGACGTTTTAATATCCTTCAAGATTGTAAGAGAGGGGAAACACAGCAGCGAAGATAAATAGCCGCAATAAAGTTAAATGAAGAAACACGGATAGGATTTAAAGGATTCTCTGTCGGATATGATGACAATGTCGGTGATAAAGCATCCATCTATATATCTTCAAAATCTCCTGTAATCGTTGTATTTATCTTGTTTCTTTCGGCCTTTACCATACCAGCCTGTTGTTTTTATCCGGATGCTATGTAAATAATAATTTGCCAAACTATGAAGTTTTGGTATAAATATCAATGAAATGCATTTACAAGCATGTGCAACACTGTGTCTGGTACTTCGTATGTCTTATCTTAAAGCTTCATATATGTTTACTTAGTTTTATTCGTTTTGGGTAGTTACAAAAATTAAAATAAACCAATTGTATTTGTTTACTCTCTCTTAACAGTTATTTAATTTCCTTAAAAGTAAGCGAAGTGATTTTAATGGTGCAGAATTTTAGCGATGATAATATGTCTATATGTAAAATGATGATTCAAATTTAGTATTTTATTTTCAAAAATTTTGGTAATAGCATTCCAGTTTTTCCTTTCTGATTCCATAATTATCCAAAAAAGTTGAACTGTCATATTTAAGGCAATTAAAAACAACTAACTTTTATGAAAAGATTTTATTTGAGATCAAATATTT
This sequence comes from Argiope aurantia, assembly GCA_026543865.1. Classification (NCBI taxonomy): domain Eukaryota; kingdom Metazoa; phylum Arthropoda; class Arachnida; order Araneae; family Araneidae; genus Argiope; species Argiope aurantia. The sequence continues at coordinate 611,696 of JAPMOR010096005.1, read as the reverse complement.
TATAGAAAACTGAAACGTCCTCTGGACTGGCATTTTCAAGGGTTATTTTTTTTTTTCTATAAACATAGGATGCGGAAATATATTTAATAAAAATATTAGAGTAATAATATTAAAACAATCATTACTCTAAAAATGAGTGTCTTAATATATGATCTAATAAGAGTTATTTTAATAAAACCACTGTAAGCTGAAAAATGGAATTATTTCTTTATTTTTATCTTTTAAATTGATTAATTACCATGTTTAATTCTTTAATCATAACGAATAATTTTATGTTACTGAGACCAGAAGTTTGGATGTTTTTTGAGTTTGTTGTATATATGTATTTCAAAGCTGTAACTTAGCATTGCATTTTATTTGCATACAATAGTTAAAGAATTAATGTTATTGTATTAATATTTTAACTTGACTTAGAAACTTTATAAATGTATTCCCTTGAAACCCTGCTTTATAAAGCAGTATTTAAAGACAGAATCAGAAAAAATTGCTATATATATATATATATATATATATATATATATCACATAATAGAATTTTTTAAAGAATGTTATCTCCAATGGGGATTGGAGGAATGAAACACAAAATTCAACCCAATAAATAATAATATTGCTGGTAAAAGTGATATAAAAAAAATGAAGAAAAGTTTTCTTTAACATTTTTTTTCGCAGCATATTGATTCTTGGTCATTTTACAATCCGAACGACAAACTGAAAAATGTTTTTATTTTTTTTATTTTGTTATAGTGTTTTTTTCCCCCAAGACTATGAGCTTCTTAACTATCGTCGCTAAAAAAAATTACACGGTCATTGCTAGAGAATAATAGTCGACCCTTTCTAATTTATATTTTTCTCTGGAATTCTGTGTCATAGAGACGTTGCTCTAACTGGCTGAGTTTTTAAAAGTTTTCTGAGTTTTCCCTCCGTCTTCGTTTTCGATGCTTTGAGCGTTTTCCTCTTATTGTTTTTAACCCAGAAATAATCAGTGTCACAAAATAAATTTTTTAAAGTGCTTTTTGGACTCTATCGAACAAAAAGTTTTATAAATGAACAGATGATAAATGTTCTACATTTTAAAGTCTTCAATGAATATAATTTAATGTCTAAAGACTTATGTAGTAGAATCTCAACTCAGGAGTGTTGATTAAAAAATATGCTCCAAAATAAGATAATTTACTTATCTCAAAAAACATTGATCTTTATCTAAATAAATGAGTTACAACAAAACGGAAGATATGGAGTGATACTTGTAAGCAATAAGTATTTTCAGTTGAATATAGTAGAAAAGTGATTAAAATGTAGTGCTCAGGACAGTAATCTAAGAGCGAAGAAAAAATAAAAAAAGATATTGGAAACATGCCTTAAGTTCTACTGCCCCAAGACGAATACAAAACCCCTGTTTTTCTATTTAATTTAATCTAATTATTTATATATAATTTCATCATGTATTTCAAGCGATTTCATCATGTATTTCAAACGGCAAAAATTTGGATTGTTTTAAATTATCAAGAGAAACATCTCGAAGGACTCTCACTTACATTTGAGATTTCGGGGAACGACGGCTTACTTTCGCTACTATATTTGGTTGCAGTATGTAAACAAAAAGTTTTAACTTTAGATATTCATCATCGAAATCATAGGAAAAATTGGTAAAAACAGCAAAAACAGAATAAATAAATATTTCGAACAATTACAGAAGATACTGCGATTAATGAACCCTTTGTGAATAATAATGGATTATATTTACTCTGAGTACACTTGTTTAGAATGGTGGAGAACCACATGTTAATCAGAGCTGGTTTAAATCCTCTAGGAGCCATTAGGCAAAGCAAATCTCGGAGGCCCCCTTTTCTAGTCTCCAACTTTTTAAACCAGATATTTTTTATTGATATTACTTATGCAAGCAGCTACATGTAGCTAATTCTAATAATCTAACAAAATACTTAATCAAGAGGCCCTTTTTAGAGGATTGGTTTCGGCATTTCTTATATGAAAAATATTCGAGATGCAAATTAAAAGAAATGTTAAATAAAATAGTACAGACAAAACTTTTGAGCGCAATCTAAATACAATTCAGTTATTGAATCGGGGATTTTAAAAAAATATAACGAAAACAACAACATATTTTTTCAAAATTTTTAAACGGCATAGAATAAAACTTATATAAGACAGTTAATTAAAACCACCAGAATGTTTAGCATTTAATCGATACTTGATTTGAATTTGAATCAGTTCGAGTGCATAACTCTTGTAAATTAAGTTGAAGTGATCAAATTAAAAAATAATCAGAAAGTATTCCAAAAGCATGCATAGAAATGTCGGGGGCAAATAATGTTGTGGGGCTCTACTTTATCTATTTGATAACTCAGCCCTGATGCTAATTCACGACTCATGACTGAACTTTCTTCTGTATTACTGGGCGGGAGCGGGGGAAGAGGTACAACGCACTGTCTCTAATTGTAGACAGGAAAATTTTGTTTCATTTAAAAAGTTCGTAATTTGCTTCTTCTTGGGTATATCAACTTTAGTATTCACCTTTTTTTTTTCTTTTTCTTTACTGAAAATTCATGAATCCAAAGATTTCTATGTAAATTTCATAACAATATGATATAAATCTAGTTTGATTTAATTTTCGAATAATACTGTCTTATGAAAGGTGTTAGAGATTTTTCTAATCTGTCACAGTTTCTAACTAAACTAATTTGAAATTTCTTTAGTTATTGCTTTCATTTGTTAGATGATATAATTAGAAAGATTTCTTTCCTCAATAGAGTTTAAAAATTTTCTTGAACTCCATTTCTGTATAAAATTATATATTAGTAATCTAAATAAAATTATGAAAATATCTCTTAGAGGGAGGGAAGAAAAGAAGTAAATGAAATAAAATAAAAAATTAATTATAACAATAAAAAATAATAACTCCTTCAAATATTTTCAAAATTTCCATTAAAATTAAAAAAAATAATTTTAATGCTTTAATATTTCCCTAACTTATTTATTACCAGCTTGAAATTATTGTCACTTTTTTAAAAGATATCATTTTTGGAATTTTCATGCAAAGAAATACAGATATATAATATATTCATTTGTATAGTTTCTTTAGAAGAAAGGAAAAGCCTTTTTTCATTCATTTTTCTTTTGAGTATCAAAGCCTTAATTTTGTAAATATGATTAATGAACGTTTAAAAATATTCAGGAAACTTGAATTTCCCACAGCGTTTATTTATTCAAACAGCGTTATATCCCCCATCTTGTTATGCATCGTCACAAAATTATTTAAAATTTATTTCACGCCTGAAAACTTTGTGAATCTTATAATGATTCATTAATTAATTACTTTTATATTGAGGAAGCCAAATTTGACTATGCTGCGCCAAACATATAGAGAGATTTATATTTATAAATACTAATTTTCATTTATGCTGCTTTTATACATATAAAGTGATAAGATTCAGTAGAAATTTTTCTCTAGTTGTACTCTAGACATCTACTTCTTTTGTTTCTTCAGAATAAAAGTGTCTGTCCTAGTTAACTAAAATTTACTTAATGCTTTTCCTAGATAATTTTGTCATTACACTCATCAAAACACTCGTTTATTATTCCGTTGTGTTGTGAAGTCAACACAAATACTGCCAGAAATCCTCAGTTATTATCTCTCGAGGACAAGAAAAGTTTTCAGAAAATTAATTTAATCCCTCGGTTTATTTAAAAGCTTTACTTCCTTCAAATGAACTTCCGTTGCGTTACTGAGTAACTCCTCTTGATTAATGTGGCCTGGATTAAAGTACGAAGAATCTGCGATGGTGGAGAGCTTTATGGTAATGAAGGGAACCGAAATCCTTCATGCCTTAGAAGCTCCCTCCTGACTTTAGGTTTAATCTAGCACAGAGTCTCCTTCCTATACGATTCGTCACAGAAATTTTTACTTCCCCCCTAAAAGTTTGATCCTCTCTTCCCCCATCTGAAATCCGAGGAACGAAGACGAAGGGGCTACTAGCACTATTTTGTGCTGGGAGCTTCGTCTTTGGGAATGACCCGGTGATTTATACCCTGGTGCAAGACCGTCCTTTTCTCTGGGGCTTAATCTTTCCTGGCAGTAACGGTCCTGCAGCCAGCGCAGGATCTGCGAGTTATTTGTCACAATCAAAGCTGTCTTCAGGCGTGAAGAAGTCATTAACATAACAAATGTTCTTGGCTGTCAGCAATGCATCCATCACTATTTTCGACCGACATATCAAAGCCGTAAAAATTCCCCCTATTCGTTTACCCTATTTTTTTTATTCGAGGTTTGATTTGGAAGAGTAGATTTAAAAGTCGGTCGGAAGCTTGGCTTTCGTATGCAAAAAATACAGTGAATCGGTTTCATTCAAACAGCAACTAAAGGATATGCGAGTATTAAGAGAAACCTACAAAAGAAAATATGACTATGGAACTTCATAATTTTTTTATTTCGATTTTTTTTAAGAGATGCAAAATAAAACTATTGATATTTTTAAAAAATACTTTACATAAACGTGATCTTTGGTTGCTTAGACTTTAAATTGTGAGAGTTCAATGCTCACTTCAGTTATGAAATGTAGTGAAAATATAATGTAAAATTTTCTCTATGAATTTTTTAAAAAAGGGAACGATTTATTTTATTCTTTTTTATTAGTTTTTCTGAATATATTTTCAGAAACATTAAAATGGATTTGTTTTCTTCGTATCATATAAGAAATTTGAATTTAATTTAAATATTTATGCCTATTCATAGGAAGTATCATATATTGTAACATTTTGTACGTTGAGTCATAGATAAATTTAGAAGAAAAGAGCAATAGACATTTTATGCTGATATAAATTTTCACATAATAGGATTCAGAATAATTTTAATAAAAAATGGGCCACATCCAAAAGGGATTTCATTTCCAACTAAGGTTTTGAAAAAAAAAAAAAAACCCACGAAAAAGACTTCTATATAATTTATAGATTGTAAGTTAAGGTCGGTTAACGAAAATTCCTCATAAACTAAATAGAACTAAATATTAATAAGAGATTATTTTTCCTTTATCGTTTGGTGGAATGACGTAGCAACTCAGACTTACATTTACCTTTATTTCAAACATTGATTAAAAAATATGCCAAAATATAAAACTAATTTTATACAAAAGAACTCAAATTTTCCCGTTTTGAAATCTAGATAATAACAAAACAACATCATATTTAAGAACTAAGTGGTCGCTGGGTTTTATCTTATAAAGATTCTCTTGATTTTGGATCATAATTACTTTCAAAGATGCGGGGAAGTTGATATTTTTCATATGATGGTGTAGAAGGCGAAAAAATCCATTAATACATCTAAAATCGGAACAAAGGCACAACTGCATTGATTGTTAGATTGAACTGAACATATTTGTAGCAATCCTGCATTTGTAGGAATAATGAAATCTGGTTTTTCATTCAAATTAGGCAATTCATCGGAAACCTAAATCTGTTTTGACATACAACCATAAAACTTTGTTAGTACCTGAAATCTTTTTTTTTTTTTTCATTTTGTTGTAATTGAGTGTTCCATTCCTTTCTTACCTAGTAGCAGATTTAGTCGCTTTGTGATCCCAGGCAATTATGAGGTTCCACTTTCAATGCACTGGTTAATTTAGTTTCACATTTCAGTACATGTTTAATTTGGTTAATATGTTAATAATTTATTCTAAATTAATTTTTTTTATTTTGATGAAATAAAGTTTATTTTATTATGACTCATAATTGTGTGGCATTCACTTTTGAACGCATTTACGTTTAAGTATACACTTAGTGTTTATAAGCGCTGTATTATTTAGATGATTGTAATGAGACGTATATGAACCTGACCAACTATACTTGATAAACAGTTAAAATTATCTTTTATTTTATAATTCATAGAATTTGCCCTTTTTATAAATTTCCTTATATGGCAACTCGAATAATATCATCTTCACAATCGACCTACTTGAGTCTCCAACCCCCTTAGCGGTCATCTAAAATAAGAATTTTTTTAATAGAATTAACTCTTTATTAATAAATTAGTAAGGTACATCAAAAAGTGAAATAAATTAGGAAAGTTCAAAACCTTTGCGAATATCATCTAGCTTTTATATTCTTGTATTAAAGAAGAGAAGAAAATGGATTCAAGAATGATGTAGAAAAAGTGTTTTCTGCATCTAAATGCAACTATTTGTTTTTCTGTCAAATGTTTTCTATTAATTCCCTAAATAATAAGGAATTTGGCTGTCCCAAACATTAGCATTTTGATTTACATTGTTTTTATTAGCTCCAAATAATGTATTCTTTAGTGAAACGAAGTTTAACAGTCAAATTTTCTGTAAGTATTCAAGTGTCAATGGTAAAAAATAAAACAAAATAATTAGTTACTATATCTAAATCATTATTATTAATTTCATAAATCGGTATCAGTATAGAGTAATATATATATAAATATTTCTCTTCAACTGAATCATTATATTTACATTTTGAAAAGATTTTAAAAATTCAAAACTCTTGCCAAAGATTTTTATCTGATTTCGGAATAATTCCTATAACGAACATTTACCCTGAGAAAGATCTAAAAAAGAAAAAGAAAATCTTTTTCTCCTCTGAATATTTATGACGGAGCTCGGCTAAGTCTTCCTTATCATCAAGTCTCATCGGTCGGCACTCTCCCTTGCCTGCTCAATTATATGCCTTCGTTAGAATAAGTTGGGAAGTTTGGAAGGGGGAGGGACTACCCAACGCCGTCGGATCGGGGGATTGGGCCCATTAAATCTCCTCGAGGCTGTATTTTGAAAGCCACAGGTTAAATATTGAGCTGATTTGGTGACGTGACCTGCGGGAGGCGTGAGAAATAGCACTTGTGATGCGAAGGTTACAATATCCACACCTAATACTAGAAAAAAAAAAATGTGGATTTGAATAACACCATTCAGGAAACCGAGGATCATCACGTGATGGTAAGAAGAAAAAGGGAGAGGAATCACGCAACAGTAAACACAAGCAAAGAATTCTTTCAAGTTCGAAATTAATTCGAAAGAAGTGCAAACTGTATTTAATTTTTTTTTCTGAATTAATTTTTTTTTCTTTCTCCTTGAAAGCGATATTTAAACTGGAAATTCTCGGTTCCTTTTGATAGAGACTTTAATATATTCGTAATACTTTTCTTTTAAAATACAAAAAACACTTTTTTTTTAATACAGAACTTTTCTAAGTAATTAGTGTTTCTACGTGTAACAGTCTCTTCTTAGGCGGATTAGTATTCAAAGAATAAATGTTGAAAAATCTAGCTTTTGATTAATTATTGAATTTAAAACAAACACAATTTTAAAAAAACACAATTCGTTTTTTTTTTCTTATATAGAATAAGATTGACTGATTTGATTTTTAAATCTTCCTGTATTTTTAAGGGAATCAGACATTTAGAATATTGAATTGAAATTTGAAATGTTTTCTAATCATTTAAATTTTTATTTGCAGTGCAATCAATTCTGTTGGGGTATATGAAAGGGCGAAAGAATTGAGCAGCAGTTTGGAGCTGAATAAAGTTTTCTACAAAAATCCAAAAGATGAAGCAGATAACTAGTAAGTGAAAACCAGTATTTATTAGATTAAAAAGAATATTTTATTTACTTTCTCTTCTCTGTAGTTTCTTCCAGATTCCACCCTAAGTGATCTTCTGTCAAGTAATACCATTTCGCTTGCATATAAAAAATTACTGCCTCAACTTTAAATCAAAAATTGTAATTTTGTGGAAATAGCCATAAATTGTTCAGGAAATGCTTGAAAACATTCAAAACTAAGCGATAATCAGTCTTTTAATTTACATTATGTATCTTCTTTCAAGCTTTTGGACCCTTTTAGCTGCCCATTAAACATAATTTATTTCCCAGTTTATTGATTACTGGTCAAAGCTCTATGTAATTAACTTTTAAACTATACGATTTAAAGATTCTAAAAAAATTACTTACAATAACATGTGAATTCAAAGTAAAGAGGAAGGAATAAAAGGATTAAAATTTTATAATTATTAGATATATCAAAGCAATTATCCTCCAAACGCAAAAGCTCCAGGCTTCTATTATTCATGATTTTTTAAAAATGTTTGAACTATTCGCAAAGCTGGAGTAATTTCTCTCTTTCTCTTTCGGGCTTCATGAATGAAGTTATTTTATAAATCCATTGAAAATAGCAAAGTCATGGTGTAGAAGCCACTATCATCATCTCTTCCAAAGAATATCAATAGCTTAGGAATTGTAACATGCTAACAATGATTATTTGTTGTTGGGTCACATCAATATCACAAAACCACGATTAATTTTTTTCCATAGTGGACAAGAACTATCTGAAATTATAGAAATCGTGTATGATCAATAATCTGCTTTTTTCGTTAAAAAAAAATTAACTTTAATAATGCAGTTTGGGAATAACACACACACACACACACACACACACACACACAAAGGAAATAATGAGTTCTTGCAATCTTTCATCACAAAAAAGCTGGTTATTTGTATTTTTAATAATTTGGTTTTTTCAGTAATTTTTTATTTTTATTTTATTATTTGTTTAAATTTATGTTTGATAACTTGAATTATTTTTAAAGAAAAGGCAAGAAGATAAAGGGATAAAAAGAACGTTTTTTTTATTATTAATATCTTGCAAGTTATAATCTAGAGATAACAACAAAAAAGTATGAGAAAATGCTGATTTTAAATTACGATTCTGTGTCTCTTCCGTGTTTCCCCTTCAAAGACAAAAATAAAGTAAAAATTTACTTAAAAAATTCAGTGAAAACTGATTATTGAAGTCAAAATAATAGAAAGGCTCAATCTGTAAATATAAAAACTACGGGTTACTTTTAAAAATTAGAAAAAAAAAAACATTATTCAGTGAATTCTCATAGGTTTATGCGAAGATGTGAAAAAGGGGAGGGAGGTGTTCAATACAAAAATTAAGTAGCATATGGAAAAATTAAAACTTAGTAAAACTTTTGGTGAATGAGCAGGAGAAGAGTTAATTTAATTCACAACTTTTTCCTTTGGGATTAAACAGAATGGTAAATTCTTAACTACTTTTTTTAGCTCTAAGTTCTTTATTAAATCTATAACCAGGTTCTCAACTGACGCATTTACCACAGCAAGCGAAAATCAGAAGAGAATGTGGGAAAACATTCAGAGCTTATATGCCTTCAAAAAGGAATTTTACCGAAATTCAGCGGGACAAGCATTTATTCTAGTTGCGTTATTTTCAAATATTTTATCGGCACTGTAGTATCAAATTGGAGAGTTAAAATTATAGAAATTAGGATTTGAGATGTGTAAGAAAACCAGAACCCCACGCATCTCAGGTGCTAACGTCAATTTTGAATTCAAGTAGCTAGAAAATAATCATTTTCAAGAGCACTAGCAAACTGAATTTACTTCATAAGTTTATATGGCATACAAAATGTATAATGACAATTTCACTTAAATGTAAATATCTACAGGGCGAAGTCAAAATTTAGTAAAAATATTTAAAAGAAGAACATGATATTGACTCATATGGAAAGTTGAATTTCAGTACCAAAAGGTTAAAAATTCCTATTTTTAATGGTTAATCGAGGAAGAAACATTCTGTGACCTCAATATAAAAAGAAAAATTAATTCTGATCACAGTCCAAGGGTAGAAGATGAAAAGAGGGGAAGAAGATGGAAAGCTTCACGTGATCCCAGTTGACTGCAAAGCGTGTTAATTAGATATTCCTTTAGATAACCTTTGATTACGTAGTAACGGTAACCGGCACTGAATCATGATTTTACAGTAATTTAAGGAGATATAAATCTTTCAACTCTGTACTCAAATAGAAATTACTGCGTGATGCATGTTGCAATTTCAGATAATATAAATTGTGCAAAATTGGCTAGACACATAATTTGTCGTTGACTCTGGAAAAAAAGCTAAGAAATAATTTATGCTCTCGCAGAAGGATTTTATTAATATTGCGTGTAATGCAACAAATTTTTTCATAAAAATTGCTATCATGAAATAGAGACATTATGTTTAACGAAGGTAGACTATTAAAATGAGGTATGAAAAGCATTAGATTAAATGATGACAAGATAAGAATAGCTTGTCAAAAATAAGAATAGTGCACTAAAATAAATTATTATTTATTCTGATTACTGAAGGATTACCTGCTCATAAATTGATTCCTTTGTAATAAAATTGGATGCATCAATAGTATGCTTGTACAGTGACTCTACTTGAAATTCAATTCACTGTGTTTTTATAGTAATAAAAATGATTTATTACTATATTAACTTAATTTTCATAATGTCATCAATTGAATTGATAGCAAGAAACTGTGATTATTTTTTATATAAAGTTTTGGGCTGGGCCTAGATCGGGAAACATTTTCTATTAAAAACTTTATTTTGTTGGAAATTCAACTTGTATCAACTTGTCTTTATCAGATGAATATTTATTGCAAATGTAATGAATGAATGATTCTTTCATTGTTTAAGACACAATTTTTTAATGTAATAAATTTTCTTCAGTTTATTAGCATATTTCTTAGCTTAGCAATAAAAATTTTGTGCAATTCTCCTTTTTCTATTTTAGAAAGAGGAAATTTTTCTTCAGTTTTAAGTCAGCTTTGTTTTGTTTAGCGGTACCGCAGTTGTTTTAAGCTCAAGGTTCATTTTTGGGACCGCGTTGTAGTTATTCAATTCTGCGAGTAATATTCTGTAACATTTCTTAAGGAATTGTCTTAAGCAGCTGAAAAAGCGTTACACGAAAGTTAATTTCTGAAAATTATTCAAAATATACATCACACTGGATCTGAAAATCAAAGTTACTCTTTTTCCTTTTGAAGCCATATAAGATTAACGATTCATTTCGATTTGGAATAGCAATGCTTTTGAGAATCCACTTTCATCGCAATTTGGAAAGTTGTAGCAGTACGTGATGATTCGTTTGGAATTGATGATTTACTGCAACCGGACATCAGCTTTAATTCGGGAATCGGACTCGTTAGGGTCCTCGTTCAGATTACGTTTCTGTCGTAATGGCTGGAAAGTAATCACGTGACTGCCGTCTTCAAACTCACTTCCTTAATGAGACACAAGGCCATGCGATCACGTGAGGTCATCAACGCACGCGAGTCCTGTGATTTAGAGACGACAGCGAAAAGGTGGGAAAAGCCTAATTTTTCTGTCCTTCACAAATCATCCCGAGGATCGTTATCAAGCAAAGGAGGCATTGTTTCCTGACATAGTTTACAAATGATGTTTTCTGCCTGAAATATTTTTGCTGAATCTGTTGTTTTGTTGGTCACTCTTTGCCATTCCCGTTAAAACACGCTTGGAAAATACCTACGTTAATGTTTCTCTACTAATTAACTTAAGGATACTGTTGTTAATTTTCAAGAATTTTATGTTAAATTGAGTCTTGAATTTACTTTCTCTACTTTCTTTCGCTTTACGAGAATCTTGACAGCATAATATATAAACGAAAACCCAATGTGGTGTTTCAGTCTTAACAGAAACTATTTCAAATCTTTTTCAAACTAGATTGAAAGATTACAGACGATAAAATGCTTTTTAATGATTTTCCAGAATATCTTTAGCATACCATTTAATCAAAAACATTTTTGATTCTGGGTTCCATCATTATTTTTTTATGAGGCCTCAGTTATATGGTAGCCTCATGGCTATCTGATGCCAGTAAAGGTGTTCAACATCGTATGCATCGAACCATGATTTGACAGTTCGATTTGAATTCCTTGTGAGTGGAAGTAATATAATCTTGTAAGATATGAATTCCATCATGAAATAATATTTTGCCATGGTTTAAAATATGATTTTTAAACAGCACTACATATATATCCTTTTATGCAGTAGTATACAACAAGTAGAAAACTTATAATAATTGTCCGAGGGGGAAAAGAATATTCTACACATTTTACGATAGGGAATAGAAGTCTAAGCTATATGGATCTGCCTATGTTTTATTCGTGTTAATTCATCTTGAAAGAAAAATGCTGAAACAATTAATTTGACCGAAAACACATATTTCTGCTGTTCAACATTCTTATAAAATTTTTCTTGTACTTTATTTTGTACTAGCCGCCTTTGGCGACCAGCCGGTTCGCCAGTATTACCTCTCGCTACAATTTTCAATTAAATATTTTAAGTAACTGGTCTCTTAAAGGATTCTCAAACATAACATTTTTAATCTTCAAATTTTGATAGTCATACCAAACTTATACTGTTTTGATCGTTTCGTTCAATTTACTATACATATTTTGCTAATTTGTTGTCATTTACGGCAAAACTTCAACTTTAATTTAAAATGTAAATGATGAAATTGCAATTAATATTAAGATATTTTTTAATAAAACCAAGCGTTTTATTTTATTTATCACCTTTATTGTTATTTATTAATTAATATTATTATTGAATGTGAGTATTGCAAACAGAATCGCTCGGTATTTAAGTCTTATGTGAACTACAAAATATTTTTCATCATTTATGTAATATCTCAAACAATAATTCAACAAAAATTTCTGAGATTCAGTGTAAAATTCAGTTTTTAGTTTTCAAAAGGAGTGAAATGAAATCAATAATAATATTTTGTTCCTGCCTATAAATATATTTCAAAAATAATGAAATCTAAATTTAATGCAGTAAGGTATCATATTCTGAGAAATATTCTGGACACACCAAATTTTAAATAAATGAATGAATGTTTCTATTTTCCACGATCAACTAAGACTTATTTATGAAGTTTTAAATGTTAAAAATTTAGAAAAGCTCACCATTTTCATAATCTTAGGCCAATTAATCTTGAGAAACCTGCGCGCTAATTGGCATATTTTCTTTGAAACGATCGATAGAAAATCTAAAATTATCCTTTTTTTATTGAATAGTGATATTCAAATTTTCATAAATCAGTCAGTTTAAGTGATTTGAAATTAACTCCTAAAAGTCAGTGATTTAGTTGATTGGAAATTAACTCTAAGACCACCATAAAATCTGTGCTTTCTCTTGTGGTGTATGCATTTTCCTTAATATCCGCTCGAATAAAACATCACATACAAAAGTACTACATAGAACAAACACATCAAAAGTAAACATAACATTTCAATAGTTGCCAAAAACAAAAGAGAGAAAAATGCAATTAATAAGCAGACGATATTTAGAACAGATATTTAGACTGGAAAATGAAATTATCTGAAATTAAAAACACGCGCAGACGATATTTACAACAGTAAAAATATTCAAATCTGAAAAGGAAAATATATGAGTTATTCCATCAATAAATGCCATAAGTTTGTTTATATCTTCATTATTTTATGAGTCATTAAACATCAAAATGGGTCCGGGACTAAATAAACACCCTGTATAGAGAGTGTAAAAGATCATAAAATAATTTTTCTTGAATTTATTTTTTAGAAAAAATAATATTTCATATTTGTTTCATTTCCTACAGACAAGTGCCGGAAATTATATTTTTACAGATTTCATTTCCAAAAAGATTTAATTTATTTTTAATTGGAGCTTTAATCAATGTGATGGCAACACTTTGAAAAAAGCTAATTTTTTCCCATGAATGCGAAACGTGCTTAATCTTAATTTTTATTTTTTACGAAAAAAATTATTGAAAAACATAGTTAAAATATTTATTTAAAAATTCATTAGAAATAGAAATTTAATTTTAAGATTAAAACATTAGCATCATTTAAAAGATAAATTTTTGTTCTTTAACTTCATGTAAAAATCTTTTTTGTGCGGTAATATTTTCGGACGTTATAGCAGAAACACGTCAAAATTTCGCTTAATTTTTAAATAAATAAAATTCTATTCAAAAATTCGAAAAAATAACCCCCAGGTGCACATTCTCGGCCTCCAAGATATACACGTGCCAAATTTGGTAGCTGTAGGTTGAATGGTCTGGCCTGTAGAGCGCCAACACACACACACACACATTGAGCTTTATTATAAGTATAGATTAATTGGTGATTTTTGCATATTATAAAACAAGCTTTTGATAAAAATTATTTCTCTTATGCAGCTCTTTTCTCTTGTATGAAATATAAATTAAACAAAAATTCGATTTTGTAGATAAAGAAGTTCAAGAGGTATATGTAATTATTATTATCTGTAATTCTTTTGTTGCCATGTTCATTTCCTTTGACCTTGTTTAATGTTCATACATTCCATATCATTGAATTTCAGTTTCCTTCAACAACTACATTATGTATATGATGTGTTATCATAAATATTAAGAATATTTTTCAGTTTTTCGGCAACTTAAATAGCTCTGCAACAGAGAAAACATAACTCATCAAAAGGACGAGGGCTTAGACCTAACTTCATCGAAATTCTGTTGTGTCATCCTTGCGTTTAGTTAGATTTAAAGAGATTTCTGCTTAAAATACTAATAAATACAAGGTGATAACACAGAAAAAGTATACGACAAAAAAAAAAAAAAGCATATTCTCTAACATTTTGAGCAATAATTTGCCAAATAATATTCGACTTTGAGAACTAATGCTTCGAGTGTTCTGTAAAGTCCTTGTAATAATAAGAATTATTTTTAAAATATGTCTATACGATTGGGAAAAAATTATTATATTTTGAGAATTTTCGATTTCAAGCATTTTTTGTATATTTGAGATTTCGGTTTTGAGCACTTTTAATTGCTTTTCTAAAGAAGATTTCACAAGTTTGTTACATGTTTCATAAATTTTTCTTTCTGTGTTATTTATCACCAAAGTAAATCTACTTTTAAGTTTCTTTTCTTAATATCATGATTACTACAGTTCAATTGTTTAGTTCTGCTTGCATTTACAACCTTTTCGTAACGATAAACAAGTAAATACCTATAAATATTGCATTCCATTAAAGTGGACATTTTTCCGTTTTCTGTTTGATATTTCCGTTCGCCAGAGGTCTCTGCTTTCTTTTTTTTCCTTCTGTATTTGGTTATAGTGGGTATGCAGCATCAGATGTAGAACGAAGATTATTGGTCGGACCACACAATATATATCTTGGAACTTAATTTTTGAAATTCCTTACCACATCTTTAAAACTTTTTATTACTTACGGAGAGTGTCTAATGCATGTATGTATGCATTACTTATCTAACTCCTTTTTTAAACAATCTTTTCCCCTCATGTTCTATCAAAACGAATAAAGCTATTCAACTAGGCTTCACTTTCGTTTTTCAACATTTCTAAAGAGATATTTATCTAAATTTCTGTTTTTTAATGTTCTTTCACAGAATGTTGATTTGAAAGTCCGAAGTGCATCCCATTCTTTTTATTAAGTTTATTGCTCTATGAAAAACGCGATTACTTCCAAAATTCCATCTTGTGAGCATTTTTTTTCTAAAGAGGTTAAAATTCTAAGGTAAATCTCTTTTCCATCTTCCTTTAGTTTTTTTCTCTCTCTCTTTTTTTTTAACGTAAGGTTTAAGAAAACTTTTTTCCCCTCTTCTTTCTTTACTTTGTCTTTTTTTGATTCAAACATTACTTTTTTGTTTTTTACATGCCAAACATAACTGACATTTATAAAATGTAAAAGATGAGTACTGAACACGTAATAGTAATATAATACAAATGGCTTAGATAGATATTCTTTTCACGAAGAGTAATGACATTCTAGATAGATAGGCTTTGTTCAACGTTCTTGAAGAAAGAGTCACTTTCATTTATAAAAAAAATAGTGCAAAATAAAATTCACTAGTACTAAAATTATAGAATGATATTCACTTCGAAGAGAAGAGACATTATTTCTCCAACAAGTTATTCAGCTATGAAAACCAGTTTGGTCCTTGACATGTAATTGTTAGTAACCAATGCATTTTGTTTCCTCTTGAGTACGATAAATGGGCTAAGCGCATTAGTCCACCAAAAATTTTGTTGCCTTTTTCAAACAGTAGATTTTTCAGTTTGGTAGGTTTTAAGGAACACCAAAAAATATCTTAGTGCTACTTTTCGTTTTCTCCGACTGCAAAGAAATGATCAAAAATTTAAAATTCCTCTAAACGTTATTCGTAAAGTAAAAGAATCTTTTACAGATAAAACGATCAATAAAAATTCCCCATTGGAATGAGTTGAAGTATGATCTGTTAATTGGAATAAGTTGAAGTATGATCTGTTAATAACTGCACCCAAAAATGTCGTTTAATTCTATCATAGGACCTGATTTCTCCCCGTACACGAAGCGAGGAAACAAATGCCCATCAAAAGATGGTAACACAATACGAGGAAAAAAAAAAAACTCTGAAGAAATCACAATATTACACTTTAGGTTTCCAGATATGTGATATTAGAGCTAGTACAAAAGATTTTCATTCTTTTGTCCTCATTGATTTGGACTTTTATTTATTATTACAGAACAAGAGCCCTGGACATTTTATATGCTTCAACGATAACCATTAATGGATCACGTGCTATTTGACATGGGACGTAATTTTACTACTTGTTTTCTTCCTAAGGCAATGTTGATCCTTGTAAAAAAGTTCTGGCAATCAAATAAAGTTTTGTCTTTCTTTAATTTCTTTCTAGCCAAGAAACATAAACGTAATACTAAGAGAACCAAACAATTTGTAATAAAAGATAAGGGATTTAAGTATTGATTTCATTTAATAATTCTTCTTCTGATCATTCATATCAGATTAATGCCTTATATTTTATATAGTATCTTGATTTTGAGCGTACTTCTCAATGAAGATAATATAAATGAATACAACGACAATGCTTCTTCGCATTATTTTATTTAAAAGAAATTTTCTGATATTCGTTTCTTGCCGTCAGAGTAGATTTTAGACAACATCATTTTTAACAATTTTCCGATATAATTTGATATATCACTCTTCTAAAGTTATAATTTGATGTTTTGGATTTAAATTTAAGAAATATTTTTAGTAAAAAATATCTTCAATATGCGTCTGTTAAATTTAAACTGATCAAATTTAATTATGAACAGTAATATTTAATTTTATAATGATGTTGAAATTAAAACTTTTGATTCTTGTTGACCAAATACAAATCTTCTAGCTAACAATAATAGAAAAAAAAATAATCTTTGATTTTAAAAGTATTTCTATATGATCTGTTATTTTAAATTATAAATAAATAGTGTATTTACAGTTTTAACAAGGAATTTGATAATATTTTCTTTTTACTCGTTCCTTTCATTTTCAAATTGAGAAAATGTAGCGTAAAATATTATAAAATATATATTTCAAAATTTTAAATTCAGAAAAAATTAAACTTGCCTGAAAACTTTTAACATTATCTAAAAAAAAAGACATTTAAAATAATTATAACGGTCTTTCATACCATTGTACGAGTTTTAAGATAAATCAGTGAAACTTATCGCTGCTTGCTAAAAAATAAACTTTTAGGAGCTTTAAAATGTATAGTTGGTTCAATAATGAAATTAACGGTTAAGGTTGAAATAAAATTTGAACTGTATGTTTCATTAATTGTTGCTATTTTTTTTTCTTTTGAAGTTAAAGTTACAATAAAATTTGAACTGTGCATTTCATTAATTCTCACTGTTTCTGATTTGAAACATTGCTACAAATGATCCTTAACATAAGATGGCTTAATTTTCTTCATCATTTTTATCAAAATCAGAATTACACAACGATGTCCTTACTAAAGTAGCCAAATTAGTGACTTTTAATTGATAAACAAATCGTTCTCTATAGATATATTTCCCTTTTGTTCAAAATTATTTACGAGTAATTTTTCTCAGCTTGATCCAATAAAAGCGAAGTATACATACAAAAAGCGCTATTATCTCGAGGAAGACGCCAAAACGATATCAAAAGGTATTCATGTACTTTCTACGTGCCCAGCTTATAAATGTAAAAGGTCATGTATGATGTTTTTCGCCAGAAATGGCTGCTTTATCTTTAAAAATAACATTTTGATGGTTATGAGACCATCATCACAGTTTTCATTTGTGATGTTTTCAGAAAGTGAGAAAAGAAAGCATTACAATATCGAGACCTATTAACATCGTTCCTTCTGTTACGCAAATAGCGCATAAAAGAAATGAGGTGGCAATATCCATTGAAGTAATGTCTAAAAACCTACTTGTGTAGGAATAACAGTTAAGTGCACGTACTTCCCTATGTACCTAGTGCTTGTAATGATCGCTTGAGGCAATCTCCATGAGGATAGTGGCTAGGCATTCAAGATGCCAATATTACTAACGTCATGCAATAAACTATAAAATTTTAGCACTTTGTCCTTGGTCTGTAGACTAGTCCAGAAAATAAATGGCGTTTTGCTCCGCACTATATAGTTGTTGCCTCAAACGTCTGGTTCGTCTTGTTTTCTTTCAGTTCACTTTCTAACCTGTGTTAGCTCGGGTGGTGTAATGCTAGTTCTGCTTCAAGCTAATACGAGCTCGGTTCTGAAACATTGTGACTACAGCAATATATAAATTTCAGAAACTTAATGTGATCCGTGTTTCTGAGCTGCAACGTCTCTATTGCTCTTTGGATACTTAGGATTGTACAATACAGTTTAATTTTCGGATATTATACTTGAAACAACAGCCGTGTTGGTGTAAACAGTAAGTTGCTGTGCTTATTTTAATTTAATAAAAAGTTATTATTTTAATATAAATTTAGATAGTTCACAGAACAGAAAAATCCTATTTTCATTAAAAAGGCATTTTAGCAAATCATATTTGTAAAGATCACTTGATAAATTTACTTTTCATTACAAAGTAAGTTATTGAAAGATGTAGTAAAGCATTATCCAATAATGCCAAATAAATCAATGAGTTTAAATGCTATCTTAAAAATTTTAATATTCTTCTAACTTTCAATAATTTAATTTATGCAATAAAAGTAAAAAGAATTTGACTTTTTAGCAGTGCAGAAACTTCGTAAAATGCTTCTATTTTTTAAAAAAAGACTGAAAGCTGGATTTGTAATGATTTTTGAATAGTTGTATCGGTTATTTACAAATATTTCATCAAAAACATTTCATTCATATTATTAAAAAATATTTTTAATCATTATCCAGCTAAGAAACAGATCATAAACTGAGAAATATGATTTGAATGTAATAATCGGTTGCAGAAGAGGCTATCAAAAGACCAGCATATAAAGATTACTATATAAAATATTTTAGTACATAAAGAAATTTAAATAAGGAGAAATAATTTCTGTTATCACAATAGCTCTGTTATCTGTTATTATTATATGAATATAATATATGATAACTTCATTTGGGGGTTGTCTTTTTAACGAATTTTCAACTAATTTCTTAGGGATTTTAATGTAAAAGGAAGTTAAAACAATGTTTATACGTATTTGAAACGTGATTTCTCTCCTTCATTAATTCCTTATCAAATGAGGTTGGCTATGGAGTATCTTCAGTTAATTCTGCTCGAAACTTAATTGGTCTACAATCGACTTTTGTTTCTTGATGTTTTTACAAATCATATTCCGTATTTCTCTTTTAAATTGGCTCATCGTTTATACTAATCAATTTTCGATGCGATTTTAAATCTGTCACAAAAGAAAATTTATATTATTTTCTACTAATATTTCTAGATTTTTTAAAATTCATTATGGTTAGAAAGGCAGCTAAAACAGATTTAAAGCATTAATTAAATTCAAAACTCATAAGTAATAATTTTAGAATCCATGGAATAATATTTAAAATATGATTTATATTTCTGCAGTTATAATTTGATGATTATTCTGATTGTGATTTCCAACAGAAGATCTTGTGTTATTGAATCTGTTTTCTATCATTAATGAAATATTTGTAAAGATATTTTTTATTCTTCTAGGAATTAAAATTTTAATGCAATTTTTTAAAAGCAAAGTTAAAAAAGTTAAAAGTCTGAATGATAATTCATTATTAACTTTTTAAATGTTTAATAATGACTGAAGTAATTCATGGGAAAAAAAAGATGTATTAGTATGCTTATAAATTGTTATCATTTCATACTATCAAACAAGATGTTTCCAATTTGACAGAGAATAATTAAATTATTGAAAAAAATTCTGAGTATTAACTGAAATTATCCTTGATCCAACTATAAACAAAATTCATATTATAATAAAAAAATTGCTTGGGCCATTATATATTTATTGCAAAAAAAAAGAAAAAAAAGATGGTATTTTACTCCTATTGATAATTATTTCTCATGTTTTATTTTTCATGATCTATTTCCGTCTCAATTCCATGTAGAATTTAAAAGTTAAACATATTACCTGTTGTAAGTATACCCGTTGAACAATTCTATCAGTTTAGAGGTCAATGTTTGGAGGTTAATATGATCTAATGAAAATTACGACTTAAATTATTAAAGTATGATATTTCAGAGAAAGCAGATAAAAATCTAAATTCACCATTTTACAATTTTTTTAATATGAAAAGACTAAATAAAGATTTTAGGCAATTTTACAATCTACTTAAAATCAACTACCTCAGTTTTTATGTTGTAATTTATTAACTTTCTGTTAAATATAAGTTCTAAGGTTCAATAAATCTGTATCAGTATTTCATTAAGTAGAAATGTTTAACTTCGTTATAAGGAAACAGATACATTCATTTTTTCCTAATATACTTAGTATTAGAAAATCAATCAAATATGAGAATAAACTTACTAATAAGTTTGAAAAAAAAAGAAGAAAACAGCATATTAAGTATTTTTCATAAAAGCGCATTAAATGCAGTGTACCTTCAATTATTACTTGAATACTAGTTTTTTTTTATGGAAAAAAGGGTAAGATGGTCTAATTCTAAAAATATATTAAATCGGTTTACAATAATCTAGAATTAGGCACTTTTTATTTAGCTTTTTTAATATTGTTAAAAAAAAATTTTTGTTGTTGTTTAGATAATTTTTCCGTATTTCCCTTTATTTAAGGAATTATCTTTTCTCGTTTTGCGAATAATAAATCACAATGGAAATTCGGAAGATAATTTCTTTAATGAGAAATAACCCTAAATAAAAGAATATAAAATCTTTTTTTCCCGCTTAATATATGATTTAAAGAAAATAATGGAATCCAAAAAATGTGATTAAGGATGTTAATTTTTTTTTCTTTTAATACATACTTTACTTCTCAGTCCCAAAAATTATACTTATTAAATTATTTTAGTGAATTTCATCTTGTTATCCACAAATTGATAAGGAATTCTGAAAAAGTACAAGGAACTTCCCTATAGATAAAAGAATAGAATTGCATGCTGTATAGTGTTTGCGGTTATTTTCTCAAATTACCGAGATTTGTTAACAAAATTGATGTAGGAAAAAAAATCACATTTGTATAGATTTGACTAGAACAAAATACTGCATATCTAACTCAATTTTCCTGCTATTCATTGAACTGTAATTTTATCTATATAGTGTTCATCGATTCTCAAATAATAAATTAAAAATAATTTTCATTTGGTACTTGATGTCCTTAGATTAATTAATGCTGCAAATAACATTTATTAGCATCACTATAAAAATTTTTCTATAACATTTTGGAAAAAAAAAATATATTGCTTGCATCTTGTAAATGACACAACTCATATTATTTTAAATCTTTAAAATAACTTGATTTAAAAAAAAAAACTTTAGGCGCTTAAAAATGTCATTTATTTCAAGAGTGATAACTTGTGTATACATATTATCGATGAAAATGCAGAATATCGAATGTATGAAATTTATTCGATATTTAGCCGTAGATCATCAATAGCAAAATACATGTTCTCGATATAATAAAAGTGATATTTCTATTAGCAGAACAGAAAAATGTAACTTTTCACATTTTACAACTTGCATATCTGGAAGACCAAGCTTCAATCGATAGTTTTGTTTTTTTTTTGAGAAAATATTTAGATATGAATTACATATGGATATTTTTCAATCTTACCTACATATCAACTAGTCATTTAAATAAAAAAAAATCATGAAAGCACTTAGTTTAACATGTTATTCGAAATATTCTGCCTATACTGCAGTACTCATTTTACAGTTTATCTATCATTACTTATATATTTGAACTTACACTGAGTTTTACCATAGTGAAATCGGATCCGAGATGGCACTATATGACATTGTCAATATGAGAACAAATAGAAAAAAGTTCTAATAGTTAGTTATAAATAAACTCAGAAAGCAAAAAGGATAAATATAAATGCACAAGTAAAAAAAATAAATCAAAAAGCACGAGTTCAAACGAGAACCCGCAGCACAAGGATCTGATATGTTGATCTGACCGTTATACTTGTACTGCCCATTGTTTGAAGTGGAAGCTGAAAATACTTATTCTAATAGTTAATTGTAAAATAATGTTTTGTGTGTGGGTAGAATCGCGTATTTTTTTTCAGGAAAGACACATATATAGCTAAAATTAAAAAGCAAAACCTTATCTAAATATTAAATTTGGTTTGGTCTGGTCGAAATCGTTAGAGCCGTTTCTGAGATGCACG
>JAPMOR010096005.1:577482-588838 GCA_026543865.1 Argiope aurantia | reverse complement strand
TGACATATCCAAGTTACGGAAGGTTCCTGTTGTTTTAAGGAAGTTAACCTCATATGTATATAATAGCTATACACAATTTTTTTTCAAATTGATGAAAAGTTAATGCATTTATTTCGATTGAAGACTCACCTTTTCTCAAACTTACAGCTGATAGAATCCCTGGTACAAATCGCGCCAGGGGTTTTTAGGAAGTGTGGCATTCAAGCCTTTTTCTTTTTTCAAAATAGACGATGAAGATCATGGTAAATACCTTTCTAGATTCGTGTTTAAACTGCTATACTCTCGAATAGATAGAAATTCCCTTATTCTCATTTCATTCTTTGGAACTTTATTGAATATAACAGTGGAACGGACCTTTAAAAATCTATTTCCATAAAATATTGTTTGATGGAATATTAGCCTTTCTCTCCGTCTAATATAATATGGTTAGCATGATTTGAAGAAATATAAACATGAGAATCCTATAGAAAGATTTATGAATCATCCCTCCTCATTAATTCGAACCGAGTATCATTATCAATAATGTTGCGTGCTTAGAAGTATTATAATGCAAATCATCTTCACTGCGTAGTAAGTGCTCTAGGCACATACAATTTGTATAATCTCATTATGTTTGATACAAAATATAACTTTAATATCGGGCGACCAATATAGGATTGAAAAGTGTCTTTGGACAGATTTTTCATTTTGATCATCTTTAAAGATGTAAAATAAGTTTAAAAAAACGGATGGTATTATAAATCCATTTCGTGATATTAAATAAATTTTTGACTTTTGTGCGGAAGTTTCAGAAGAATATTCACTAATTTTTTCTAACAAATTTCAAGACAAGAGTTATTTAGTAGGGAAATAAAATGTGTATTAAAAGAATATGCTATCATATTCTGATTCAATTTAGCTAAAAACGCTTTTTTTCCTTTTTTTTTTATCATGCTTTATGGTTTTTGTTTGATGTATCTGACCATTTCTCAACCAACCTAGGTTTTCAAATAAGGAAGAAGGAATTTTTCAAAAATCTAAAAGAATTATTGTACAGTGGAATAAATACAAACAAATACAAAAATAACAATACCCTGAAAATTCACTGTTTACCGTAATCAGCTGTTAACAAAGAAAATTAATAGTGACAAAAAAATTAGACAAATTATTAATTTGGGATTCATAATATAATTATACAATTTGAGATTGAAAATCTAGGCATTGTCTGCAACTCTTAAACTTCAGCAAAATCGTGTTCATTGCATTTATAAGCGGGCAGACAAAAGGCATTCTATGACCTTGAGGCGAATATAAAATGTTTATAGGGACACGGGTTATTTCCGTTTTATATCTTCTTACTGGGTTTTAATTTAATTTAGTTATATTAACGTCCCGTTTTAAAGCAACACTAGGTCTATTTTGGGACGGCCATAATTTTGAATCGCGATTAGATGGTGAGGACGACTCCTGAGTTGGCACTCCTTCTCCAGACTTCCACGCCACATCAACGGGAAGACGTTTGACCCAGGTAGATTTAACGTGCACCATGACCCCTTCCACGACGGTGCTTCAGTGGAATCAGATTTCGAACCTGAAACCCTCTGGTCTCTGAAGCCTTACCAACAGGTCACACGGATTGCCTCATTCCTGGAATAAATGTTTGTAACTTTCTTGCTTTCTGAAGATCACAAAAGCTTTTCATTTAAAAGTTATGTCTTCACAGCTTTAATAATATGCTTTATCGTAATGATATGTTGTTTTTAGCAATTTTGTTACTTTTATGCTAAGACTCTTTAACTTTGTTTGTTCTTTTGTATTTTTCTTGGTTTGGTAAACTGAGGATTTATCAGTATTTGATTAAATGTTTATTTTATTAATCTCTTGTGCTATAATAACATCTCTGATACACATATCGACTTATTGAATTTTTAGTATTTAAATCTGATATTAAATGACAGTATTTTGTCATATAAAATGTAAAAATCACTTGGTAAAGCCCCAGTGTCTCAAGTGTCCTTTTTGTTATTATAGATATTGGAATCAAAATAAATGTCCCGATTAGGATGCGTCATATTGTGGATGTGTTTGGAGTTTAAATAAATTCGTTGGTGAAGAGATTAATTCCCTCTCGGTAATTACAATTAGAAACATTATTTTAATTTAGTTATTCATTTCTTTTAATTATATTAATCATTCATTCATTAAATTACTCATTTACATGCAAGAAAATAATAATAATAAAAAAAAATGAATGGAATAAGATTTTTACGCAAACTGAAAGAAAATTCAACTTAAAAACTTCGCACATCAATCTCTTAGATACATGTTATAAAAATCAATCTTTTTAATGAAAATTTAGATGGGGAAATTTTATGGCAGTTAAATTCTTTTTGTCAAAATATTACGTAAAAAATAAAGGATGCATGAATAAAAGATTGGTTTTATTAATTATTGCAATAAGCAAGTACCTCAAAAATTTTCAAAAGTATTGAGCTCTCAACTATCTACGGACAAGATGGAACAATTTACAACCTTCCTGTGGTAATAAATTGTCCTCTTCTGTGTTTACGTCCAAGCTGATAAACGGTTCAAAGTAGAAATTGCATTTTTGTGATAATGCGTTGATTTACAAGCATTAATGTTTTGGAATGGTCAACAAAAAATTTAATTCAGTGGTAAACTTATTGAATCATTTATTAATTATTTATTGTATCATTGGAAAAGAGAAGTCAATAGAAATTTAAGACCTACTTTAACTCTTTGCCATTTAGATTTAATTGCATTTTTTATGCATAAGGCCTTTATTTTCTGGATGTTGGTTTGATTTTTGTTCAAAAAGTTTTATACTGAATCATACAGCTCAAATGTTAAATATTTTGATTCGTAATATTGTAATATTATGAATATAGTGCGCTAGATGGCAGCACTAGTTACATGTATATACGTTGTTTATAATTCACTTAAAAAAAAAATATTCGACCTCTTTAAATAGTTCTAAAGAAAATTTCTCATACTAAACACAGAAAGAAGAGTATATAGAGAATTGAACCCAAGCTTGAAAACAGACGTGTTGCTTGTTTTTCTTCTAATTCAAAAAGAAACTAAAATAGGAGAGAAACTCAATAGGGGAGTGTTTAGATATATTAAAATGCTACAGATTTCTCAAAGATATAAGCTGACATGTTCTGAGCACTGCTGACATCTATTTCCATTCTCTTGTAACACAAAAACAGCATGGATACTTTTTGGTGGAAGAATGGTTATTATTATTTCTCTTATCCATCATTCTTTTATATTTCAAATTTCATCATGATTTACAGTAATCAGGCACACCGCTGTGATTAGTGTGACTGATGATTGATTTTTAGATCTTCGGGATAAAATTTCGTGCCGATACCTAGAATAACATCAAACTTACTTCAGTAGTTTCCTTGGAAACCTGCTTTATTTGCATTGATATATTAGGACATTTTTCTCTGTTTCCATAAATTTGTGGTACAGTGCAACAATAATTTTTTAGATTTTTAAATGCCTAAGCATTTATCTTGGTTATTTCCTCATTTTATGAAATGATGCTTTCTGTTTAGATAATGCATTTTTATTTTATTCAACAACGAATCCACAAAACAACAAAGAGGTTTTACTGAAGAGGAAGATACTGGCCAAGTTTATTCAATTGTAAATGAGGTTTTCTGCATCACAGATTAAAACTTCGAATAACGTACAGGATCAATTGCAGAATAGTTGGTGGAATATGTAAGAGATTTGTTTTGTTTAGTCGGCCCCTAAGATTCTCGAATATTCTATCCAATCAAACACTTCAAGGGTGAGGCAGAATGAATTCCCAAGAAACTGTAAGTGTTATTCATACTATATGGTAACGGGTTTCTCTGAAGGTTCTTGTTAAAATCCAAGTAAGAAAACGCATGTAACTTGTGAAGAGGAAATTTTTGTGTTATGGTCGTCTTATGTAAATATTTTGATTATTTCTAGGAAGAATATTCTGCTCCAGAATTTCATATTATATTTTCAATAGAAGCCCCTTAGTGACTCAACTTCTTTTGGTAAGGTGCGCATCACTACTTTCATATGCCTCCTTAATCTCATGTCCTTTCAAGATTATGCTCTCTCTCAACTTTCACTTTATGCTCTATGTCTTCTTCCTTCGATGGTAAGTGATAGTCTCTCACGAAAATTTGTTCCTGCTCTGATTGTTTCATATTTCTCTTGGACAGCTCAAGACTTCCATAAGCTGGCCATGAATGGCGACATTTTAGGATATGTGGTACACTGTTGTTCTCTTTGTATCAAGCAATTAGTTTACTAGCCTATTAAATAATAAGTCGACTAATGAAGCAATGAAATGACTAGAAACTTCCTCCACCTGGAAACTGGCTGAAAATTTGACAGATTTTAAATTTTTCATAGAGCATTAAAAATAAACAAAACTTTCAAATCGCTGTTACTGTTTCGAGTTGAGTCTAATCTGAAACCTTCTGTCATGGGATTCTCCTTGTGCCGAAGCAATTTACGACAGCTATATCACACTACAAATTTACTTTCAGTGCATAAACTGCAAAGGGCCTCATATTTCCTTTTCCCGCTCATATCCTTCCTGGCAGTTTGAAAAGGAAGTTATCCGAGTAAAGGGAAGAACTAAATTCCTTTTACTAAAGTGATGCGTTCTGTTAAAGCCCGTGCACCTACTGCTTTAGTTTCGCATCAGCAGTTAAAAAGACCTTTAAAATGACTTATATTAAAACAGAAGCGGTAGAAAAATCTCCAGATTCCGAATCAGATGTTTCCATAACCAATATTCCAAAACTTATTGAGGCTAATAGAAGTTCACTATATTCTTAATCTCAAAAATTGCTATTAAATATTCCAAAAGTGATTTTAAAAGAAAAGGGATGTACCATCAGAACTGGAATCAGTTTTCAAACACCTCTCATTTTGAGACTGGTGAAAGAGGGCTTAATCCACAAGATCATTTCGTCCTCATTTGATACATCCGAAAGACTCGATCAGCCTCATTTCCAATCATCTAAGGAGAATGAGGGCTTAATTTGTTGCGATATTCTTTGACTTAGTTTATACATAACACTAATTATCGCCCAATTCACCACTGAAGGAAATAAATTATCTTCTGGTACAATTCCTGACCAAATATTTTTAGAATGAATATTTTCGATGGTGTGAAGCATTTTGTCATGCATATTTTGCCATATTAATATTATATTTAGAAATTTTAAATCTTGTAATTGAGCATATTTACCTAGCATTACATTTTTTTTTCAGTTTTGAATTTTCTTTGGAAATTGTTACTTCATATTGATGATCGTGATTTAATAATTTGATTTTAGATTTTAATTTGTATATATATTTTTTATATTTATAATATGCTGTTTCCACATTCACTGTAGTGTGCTGCTAACTGCATTTTGAATTATTCATCTATTAGGACTATGGTGATCTCTATCTTAAGACTATGTACCAACCCCCCTCGTATATTCTCTGGGGATTGCGCTTTTTTTCTTCTTCATGGATACACTTGACATAATACTGCCAAATCTATCTTTTGCGCCATTAAATTCCCCAACCTGACAATCATCGTTGAAGCTACTTATTCTTTCTTTTTGTTTAGACTAATTTTTTAAGTGCTTTTAAATAACTTCTCCAATCTTTTGTTGATTTCTGAAATTGACATATGCCCTTATATGCTCGAATATTAATTACACTAAAATGTCATAGTGTATTTCCATCACAGGGTTTTCATCTCAATTTTTGAAAATAATCCGTGTGTCCATTTCGATAAGTAGTTCTTTTTCTTCTTTTTTTTAAATTTTTTTTTCTTTTTCTTTTTTTTCTAAAACTCCAGAATTTTTAATTTATTAAAAAAAGAGAAATTTCTTAATTAAATGTTTTAAATATGATTATTAGTAACTTTTTAATATTCTAATATGTCCTATATTTAATACTGTATTCATGAACTATCAGTTTTTCTTAAATAATACCATGCCGTGATTATAAACTTCAGATATGATGAAATTAAAATTGTATACTGAAATGTCTGTGATGGTGAAATTTTAACAACATCCATTCTGACTTAAAAGATTTTCGACATTGTTCCCATTGCATTACATGAATAAACAAGTCGAACTGAACGGGCTATACCGCCAAAAATATTTTTCCGTCTTCCTATGGTACATATTAAAATCTATAAAACAAAAGGAGCAAAAAAGACTGCCATAAAAGAGGACCGCACATTCGAATTCATTCCTCATAGAACTAAGAATTAATCTTATATACATCAAGCAGATAACTATTTTCACCCGAGAAACACTTTTTGTAAGATACTTTTCCGCAAATATAAATTGCTAGATTCCTCGTGGAATCTAGAAACAGTTTCCCTTTTTCTCTCGAATACTACTCTTGTTCGCTAGACTAACATTTTTAAACAAAGTAAATGCTACATATCCCATAGTTAGCATTCATAATTATCATGTTTCCTCTTCGAAAAGATATGGCTAGACCACACATGTCCAAAAAGAAACCCACGTCTGCTTGTAAAAGATATCATCTAATTAATGACAGTGAGAACCACGGTGTTCATGACAGACCCGCCTTTGAAGGTGGGGGGTATCTGACATTGAAATAAAAATGCAAAGAGCTTTCTGATTCGATAAAATAAGCTAAACAAAGTAACTATAAATTGAAACTTCTTTATATTATTGATAATTTTTTTTCGCGAAGCAATTTATTGCAAAGCTTCTGAAAGAAGCATTAATGGATGGGCAGGTAAAGAAATGGAATGGTTCTATTTAGCGTGCTGAGATTTTGCATTTTGTAAATGCGAAGATAGTTGGCATTGCTATGTATTAATACAATACTGAAGATAATTAAGAAGGTGATTCACTCTTTTCTGTGACTTACGTCCACTGGAAATTTTATTAATATAACTATTTTTAGTTTTTATTTTTACATTGCTCTCCTTAAATTTTTTCATTTCTTCATGGGACCCTTTTGAAACTGACTAGGAAAAAAAAAATCCCTGTTTGCTTTGAAAAAACTACATTAGACTTTGGCTGAGAGGCACAATAGAACACAATTTAATTCCACAATTAAGTTGTGTTCTAGAATGCCAGAATTAAAGAGGAAACAGTTTGAGATTACTAAAACTGCATGGCAACAGTACTCAGAACTTATATTAGAAGACTCGCCAGACATCTCCATAGTGCAGAGTTTTTATTTAGACCACTCGTAAAAGAAAACTCCTACTGCAGCTAAAAAAATAGATGGAAATTCTAAGGCCAGACAATCCCGAGAATTCCACGTCTACAATAAATTGATAAAGCGCTCAAATTTTTCGTCAAAGCAAAAGAAAGCATAGTGTGGAATGAAAATTGTGAGCATACAATTTTTCCTTATCAGTTTTATGTACATCACGGCATTTAGAATGAGCACTCAATGAATGTAGTTGGGGATCAAAATCTTTGGGTGTGCTCTAGCTAGTAATTCATCAAGGGGATTGGAGGGAAGCTGACGTGGAGTGCTAGTGAATGACCAACCTAAATGGATGAGTAGAAGAATGAAGCTGTGTGAACAACCAACTCTTTGTTGGCAAGTCATGATAGAGCAATTGCAAATCAACACCCTCCTTTCCATGCATCCTAGACCTCTCCTTTCTCGCCTGTATTCACTGATCGGTCAAACCATATATTGAGATGGAAATGGAACTTTCACTCCACACCACTCGAATTCTGACGAGTTATCATACTGACGATCAGTTTTTGGTGTGCTACCACTCCGCTTACATGTCACAGAGAGATCGTGAATGTCCAGCTGAAAATTCTCTGTGCCACCCATAAAATAGAGTCTGTACCACTTAAGTAAGGCCCATAAGAGATTATTAATCAGTATTCGTCTTAAGATTCCACCTCAAAATACCTATTTACTTATCATTTGAATACCATTTTCCTTTTTGACCCTTTAGAAGGGATTTAGCCAAGCTAGCCAAATAAAACCACAGGGAAGAGTTAAGTTTTATTAAAACTAATAATAAATCGTGGGAAGCATTCAAATTACGTTTGTGAACGGTTAGCACACAGGAAAAACTTTGTGTTCAGATGATAAAATGCTTCGTTTAACAGCAATTTTAAGATTCACGACGTCACGAAAAGCGAATAAACAAACATAAGCTAGTTTTTCACAAGCAAACGCGTTGATAATGGGAAATTGGGTAGTTATTTACAGTTGCTGATAATAGAAAAATATTGCTGAAACGCATATAATAACAATAGTTTTCCGTCCCCCCCCCCGAACTTATGACGTTTGTCACTTTCTGTTTCTTCGTTTTTTGCACTGTCTTCATGTTGCAAAATAATAATTATTTTAGAGGATTTTAAAGGCTTAATACACTTAATAATTTATTTATAAAGCTTAACAATATAAAAAATAATAATAAATTCACTGCTTGCATAGCTTTTTTTTTATCGTTATAATGTTTTAAAGTACATCAAACTCTACAACATCATAACTGGTACTTTGATAACTATAAAATATTATGGCAGTCTTCATCAATCAGGGGAATAAATGACAATTGACTTTTTTTCAGAGGGTTGAGGGGCAGTATCCAACATATGAAAGTGATATAAGGATAAAGTTTTCAGAAAGCTACATCAGGAATTCTGCTGTTTCGTTGAGAATGTATTAATATTTTATTACCACCCAACATCATAATTCAACTATTTTATATTCATCCTTTCTACCTTTATTTGAATAAGTAGTTATTTTTTTAAAAATCAAAATTGTCTTTTTGTCCAAAAGTTTGCATAATACGATGAACCCTAATTTACCCACCCGATTCATATGAAAGCTGATTTCTTCATTTAATGGACCTTGTTTACTTGACTAAAATCTGAAGAGAGAGTATCAGTTTCTTAGAGGCGGGACGGGTGCATGCTTTATTTCTTTTTTTCTTTTCCCTTTCAATTCTGGCACAGTTACTATCACATTCTACAATTTTTTGGTCAATCACACAAATCAATAGTTTCCTCAGCATTGTTATAAGAATAGTATTCCCATATGAATGCTCCTGTTTTATACATTACATGCGTTAAAATGTAACGATATATTAACTATATATGAGATATACTGCAGAACAACATAATGATTTCTCGAATTACACAAGTAATTACATGATTAGATCCACGATCTGCAATTTTCTCGTACGAAATAAAACAGTGTCGCCTGAACGTGGAGATTGTCACGCTATTTGGGGTTATAAGTGGATAATAATCCTTTATAATAAACAGTGTCAGTGGACAGATATGGAAGTGGAAATAATTGTTGAAAATCATAAATTAATATCCATTCGGTTCGATTGTTAGTGACTGACCCGTTATCCCTCTTTTATTTTCATATCCCTTAGGATGTAGAACAATACTACTAGTATGTTTGTCATGAAGCAATGACAAATGATCACGTTCTTTCTGATTAGTATAAAATTTCTTTTTTTTTTCAAACTCAAGTTACAACAATTAAAAGAAAAGATTGTTAATTCAAACCAGCAAAATGTAATCAAAATTTTCCTTAAATTAAATAGTTTTTTCTTTGTTGTGATCTGTCATCGTTATTTTCTCATAAACTAAAAGAAAAGCCTTACGAGATTTTCCCACCTCTTGAAGGTTGACGAACAAGAGTCAAAAATGCAAAAAAATTCAATTTTTCCGAACATTAACTTAGAGCATTTTGTCACTTGAACTTAGAAATGATTCTTATTAATTCTCGCTGATAACCAAACACGATCGAAATCGGTTTACTATGCTGTGGACCAGGATGTTCACGAGATTTTGTTTTTCTTCCTTTGCTAGTCGATACAGACGAATAGAATTTTTTTAGAAGTCCTGCAATTTCAATGGAATTTAATTCTGATGAGCAATCTATCTACCGTGAATCTTTATTTTTAACAATTATATCACAGAACCTGAGCAGTATAGTAAGAATACCCTCCATAACCAGCGGGCTTTTCTCCCTCGCTTTTCGTATTCTCCCATGTAAAAAAGTCATTCATATAATAGAAACTTCTATAACGCAAATTCTACAATAGCTGCATCTACTTGCAGTAGATGACTAGCAATAGAAATCGCTGAAGAAAACGAATAAATTAAAGATAATTGACGTGTCCTCTATTCTTACTGTTATTCCGAAATGATGGGGGCTTCCAGCGAATTACTCAAATTCTTCGGTCCATGCCGCTTTTTGGATTACTGTCAATAGTAGCCATTTGATCTAGGATGGTGTGGATTTTGACGTATCCAGCTAGCGTGATTTTTTGAGATCATGTTCACACACACTTGAGTAAACAGAGAGCTTCCCTATGGAACAGATTTAGTTCAAAAATTAGACAAATCTATAGTTTTATGTAATTATTTGATAATAAATTTCATCCATCTAATTTGCTGTATTTTTGAGTTGTCGTTTTCCCAGTTCAATAGACACAGTACCAGAAATAATTTTTTCTCGTCTAAAAAGTAAAGATTTATTCTAGATCACAAAGTTGAATATTTTGACATTTATGATACTTTCTATTTCTATAATTTGTTTACGATAAAGTAGAAATAAATGTTCCCTCAAAAAGACGCTCATTTAACAAGAATTCAATGAAGAGTATCGAATCGAGACGAACAATTCGACCCTTATTGAGTCGCCAAGTAAACAGAAAAGTGTAAAACTAAAAGTTTTGCTTTCCTATGTAAGTTTACTAGTTGTTTGTATCCGATCTCTCGTATCCGAAGACACACAGCAGTGCTCTACATTGTTCGTAGGCGCCCTCTTCTAAACACTCAAATAGCTATTGCAACTGTATGGAAGACTCAACTCTTTTCAGATGATGCAATGCAAAAGTTCCGAACGTTTCTACCACATTACTCATATTTGTGTTTGGATGGATCCCATATTTTATGTACATTCAAAATGCTTGCTATTAAACCTTCGTTACTTGCGGTCATTGTTAAGATTAACTTACGATCTCTTTCCCAAGCTCTAGAGCTCTCTCTCTCATTTCCATTCTTACCAAGCGGCCACCATTCTGTAAGAGGCTAAAAACGACGTTACGCTTGAGAAGCATTTAATTTTAGTTTAATGGGTTAACAATTGAAATCTTGAGGACAGCCACTGTAGGCAAACTGTTGCTTGAAAAAAAATTGTAATCAAAGAAAAATTCTCATTAAACAAATGAGAATTTTTTTTCCCCATAACAAATGCAAATCTGCATGTTTAAACATGTTTATCTAATCATATTTCTAAATTTGGTTTTGAACGGACCGAAGCTAATTATTATCTTCTTTCGGATTTTTTTTTTTTTTTTTTTTTTTTT
>JAPMOR010096005.1:550721-577382 GCA_026543865.1 Argiope aurantia | reverse complement strand
TGATGTTTAACAAAAAATATATACAACGGAACTGAAAAAAAAAAAAAGATTTGTACTATTCAATCAAATTTATAAAGTTAGATTCGAACTATACTTTTGGACAAAGGTGTAAAACAAGTTTAGTCATTTTAGCCTTTTTAGAATGATTCCCAACAGAAAAACGATTAACTTAACCTTGCTTTTTCTCTTATAAAAAAAATTCCATTTTTATGCTCAGTATATCGCTATTTTTTCTGTCGTTTTATTAGCCATAAATAAAAGGTAAAAGATCTCCCTTAGGAGAGTATGGAGACATAAAGCTGCTTTCTGAACTTTCATCATGAGTGTACAATTAGATGAATGTGTTGAAGAAAGCAAAGAATTCCAGAATAAATGTTTCTGTGTTAATAATGTATAACGTATGATGTTCATTATTAAAGCATGGAAAGATAAATGCCGCACAAGTTTGTTTTTATTGCTTAGAATAATTGTTTATGTTAAATGATGGTAACTTTCTAGTTAATATATCGCTGTAATATGAATGTAGAAAATTAGATCTGGGATTAAGAATCTCATGTATGAATAGATACGATCTATTGTTTGTTATCCAGCGAAATTTTCAGCATGAGCAACATATTTCTAACAAAAAGAATTCTTTTTTGTCATCTGTTTAAAACTTTATGGTTTCTAACTTTTTTTCATGAATCATATCAAGATGGAATTTTTCTGTTTTTAAAACTTCATAAAAGTCAGAAAAGAAATGAAAGGCCGAATGATTTATTAAGAAATGTGTAAACAAAGGAGAGAAGAAACAATTTTGATGAAGTTTTTGTAATTCGGGCAGTCAAAAGATATGCCAAAAAATAAAAAATAAAAATTAAACACATTATTCTTAATGTATCAAAGGGTAGAAAATAATTTTTTAAAATTAAAAATTGGTAATGTAAAAGAAAAAAATCGTTAAAGCTTCGATACGTGTATTGAAATATTATAGCAAGTTGAGAATTTCATCACC
This sequence comes from Argiope aurantia, assembly GCA_026543865.1. Lineage (NCBI taxonomy): Eukaryota > Metazoa > Arthropoda > Arachnida > Araneae > Araneidae > Argiope > Argiope aurantia. The sequence goes on along the minus strand of JAPMOR010096005.1, from coordinate 576,388 downwards.
GTCACAATATACTTCTTAAATATTCAATGACTCTTCTAGAAGCTTTATTTCCTTGTGGCATTTATTGTGACTCAATTTCCTTATCTTATTGTCTTCAGCGCCTCAAGCTTTTACGATTTTTACTTTGACCTCCATATTTTTAATAATTTTTTTAAACTTTTCATTGCACTAAAAAATTATTTTACTCTTGTTTTTGTTTAGCTTTCAACACATTTTGTAATTTATTATTATAGTTGTTATGGTATCTTGCGCAGTTTTTTTCTCAAATTGCCGGATGGTACTTTTCATTTGCACTCAAAATTAAATTTATTGATTGATAAATAAGTCTTGAAAATATTGAAATACTGTATTGTAATCGGAAACATACAATTATATAGGAATTATGTATTCTAGTTCATCAGTAGGTGAGTCCAAAAAGCAAATACAAAATTCGATTTCTACATATTTAAAATTAACAAACTTGAAAGAAACAGAAAAAAATGCGGCCTTTCAATTTTCAGTACTAATTTTCACAATACTTACTGTGAATTATATTTTTTTGAGTTTCAAAGAGTTTCTGCAATTGCAATGTTGATTTGTAAGAAGTATAATAAAATATCTTCATCTCTGATATTATTTTAAAATTTAAGAAATTAAAAAATTTGGATTATTTTATTTCCCATGATAATTTCATTCCATATGCATGCTAGTGCAATTTTAATAAGAATAATGGAATTTACAGTAATTTTCAACCTTACAAGAAAACCCTTCAAACAGTTTTTATTTTAGCTATAAATTTAAGAAATCAAGATAAAGGTTGCTAATTGCATTATATTGTTTTGACATTCTATTGATATTGGAATGTATATTTCGCATTTAATGCATGTAATGCGAATTTTAATCCTTTTATTATTATTATTATTATTCACAATGGTACATATTTTCGGGGGAAAAAAACCCTCTTGAGGAAATCTAATAATGATCATATTATAACAGTGTCTATATGAAGCGCATTATTTTACTAAAAATAATTTCTGAAATTACAGGAATACTCGACTCTTAGCAAAACCCAGTTTCATACTCAATCGTATATAAATAGCAAATTAGATTTAACTTCTTGAAGCATTCGGTATTCAAGATGGAAGATGAAAAAGGTTTTTCGAAGAATTTTATGGAGACCAATAGCAATATTAACAGAGAATGATTAGCATCTATTTATTGAAATAAAATGCAAATATTTTTTAGGGACAGCTGAATTTTCTTACCTTCTTTGATTATCACTGAGGCTTTATATTTGTTTTCTTCAACCAGACAATGAAAACTGATTCTGTGACGAATTTTCTGTTATTTTTATGAAGAATTTCACAATTAAGTTATTGAATACAAATGGCTATATTAATCGAGTTATTTATGCACTCATTGTTGATTTTCATTCGTATGTAAGTAGTATAGGAAATGTTTTTAATATTCTCGCTTTATAGTGTTGACTGTTGATCATGCATTTTTGTTGCTGTTTATCTTCCTTTTGCACTTTTTAAAGTTACTAAAAAATAATAACCTTCGGGAACGACATTAGAACTATGAAATCGCTGAATATATTATCAAATAATAATTTGGCATGATAATTCACTGGTTAGAGTTCAGGTCTGTCAATTAACGATTGTCTGAAAATGCATTCTGTGTAAACTTTTACATTCGTTTATTCATTAGAATAACATTTTTAAAATTCTTAAGAAGATATTATATGCAATTGAAGCTCTACTAGGAATATTTTATAAACGGAAAAATTACAGTTCAAATTTTTAGAGTTAATGTTGTTGTTATTGTTACTGCTTCAGTAATGAGAAATAATAATTATGATGATGAATAGGAAAAAATTGACAATAAATCGATATAACGTCATCCATTTTGATTTATGATCATGGATCTTGACTGCTGGAATTCTGAAATATCCAGTTCAGAGATTCTAATACATCTCCTCAAAAGTAAATGATTTATTTCCTTCTTATTTCGTATATTTTCACTTTCATGTATTTTGACAAAGACTATTACAAATAATTTTCACTTGAGAACACTGAACATATGAACATTACTTTTTAAATTTTGTATTTTAAGAAGTTTGAATGAAATATTACGCATTTATTGGGGAAATAAAATTACTACTGCAACGAATGTATAAATAGAATCACATAATTTTAGAAAAATTCTTTTCTGATTCTAGTTCTGAAAAAAATAAATATAAGATATTAATATCATTTTATATCAATTCAAATTTAGATGGAATAAAAAAAAACTTATCATTTAAAAATTTAAATTTCAGCTAGCTTTATTTTAAAATTCGAACTGCCCCCTTCCTTTTTTTTTCTTTTTTCAAAATCCTCACACTAATTTTTTTCCAAATTTGTGAATGTGGATAAAAAGCCTACTTGAAATGATTAGTGAAAACTTTAAAAATTCTTTCCAAGGTAATTTAAGTTCTCCTGCATTCGATTTATTTTTGGAAGCTAAGTATTTAATTAAGAATTTTTAAAGTAATTTTATGCAATAGAGTGGGCCATAAAAAGCATTCCATCATATGGCGCCATCTACTGGTGTATTTATGTCTTTTACTTACACATAAAAAGAGAAATAATGGGAGCTCTTCACGCCTTAATTCAACAGGAATTAAATAATTTTTCTCTGAATGCTAAAAAAATAACTATATAGTAATAATTTAATTCTAGATAAATTCATGTATATTTGACGTCATTCTTTTGTATTGTAACTCCAGGTAAACCACATAAAAATAAAATAAAAATAAAGTTTAAGATCAATACAAACTTTCTTTTTTATAATTATGATCTAAAATTTACCCTTTCGTTCTCATAAAGAGAACATTTTTGGTTTGACTTTTGAAGTTTGTGTACCTTATTTGCCAAAATATATTTAATTTTAATCATATTATCTGAACTGAAAAGATTTTAAAAGAAGGAAACAAAATGCAGCATAAAATGAAAAATCACATGGAAGAAATTCTTTTATATCATTCGATTTAAGGATTAACTAATATAATATGTAAAAGTCCATATCACTTAATTGATATTAAACATATTATAGGCAGTGAATCTTGCTTGCACATCAAAAATCAATAATTTATCTAAGTTTTTATTTGCACATTGAATGAACTTCGCTTTATTTGTAATTATCTTTTAATAATCTTGGATTTTACTTTAAATGTAAGAAATAACTACACCAAACTTTAAATCTGCAAAAACAAAATGATTAATTTGTGCAAAATGTAAATATATTTGTTTGTTAATATTATTAGGAGATGAATTTGATTATGTTCAATATTGGAGGACCAAATTTAACTTGTTAGAAATATAACTAGATGGAGCCACAAATTTTACTTTGGCCCTTTTTCCTATTACATTTATATTCTGAGCGATTCCTATTTGCAACACAAAAATCATCACTATTCTGCATGTTCCCAAATAATTTCTTGAAAATGTTAAGTGCAAAATTTATCATCACCGAAGATGCTTTTATATCATTAGCTCAACCGAAAAGAGGAACAAGTAATGAACAAGTAGGAACATCTGTAATGTTTCATTTAATTCATAAATAAAAAAAAAAAAATTAAAAAAAATTTCTAAGCTGAAATTTCATTTAAAAATTTCTTTTCTCTCCATATAGTGGATAGATTCAGTGGAAAAATATCAGGTGATCACCCCCCCCCCTTCTATAATAATAAGAGTAATTGAAAAAATCGTAACACACCGAAATGTGTTGCTTTAATCTATTGGTAAATGTCGAACAAAGACGAAAAGCAAATGTAGATAAAAATATAAATGCTACTGAAACAGGGACTAATATTCATTCATCATCTGTCAATGTGCAGAAATCAGCTGATGTATGAAGCTGATTGAAAGAGCATTTTTCTCCTTTTCATCAAAGGTATTTCATTAACAAAGGCAAATAAATTTTGTATATTATAGCATAACATTCTCGCATATTGTTGATAACATTATACATTTTTAATTCAAAAAAGAAAATGTTAATGTTCCCACGATGTGAGTAAAATTTTTTTAAATATGTATTAAAATTAAAAAACCGCAAAGTTTTTATATAAATGGTGCTTGTAGCATGTGTAGTAAAACCTGGCTTCTAGTTTTTATATAAGGTGGTGATTTAGAGTTCTTTCCTACTTTCTTTGCTTTTTGTAATATCCAAAAGATTACAATTCTCGAAATAAAATTAAACATTTTGATTATCTAAGCATGAGAATCGCATTTGTTACCTTCATATTTCGAGAATTGTAACTATTGATCTCTTATTTCATCTGCATACCTCATAACCATCATTCCAATGCCATTGTTCTTTCGTCTATAATGGAATTCTCCTTAATTTTCTAGGCGAGCTGTTTTGGTTGTTAAATAAATATTTCACATCAAATAGTTATTTTGAGAGCATAAGCAAGTTCATTCTTGAAAGAAGTAAAGAAGGTTAGCCATTCGTTTTGTTGGCATAACGAAATTCTTCGAAAAATATTCTTTCATATTATAATTTACAGCCCAAATAATCTCGAAATAAAATCGGATATCTATCTGCTTTCATTTTGAATATTTAAAAAAATCTGACAAGTATTAATTCCTTGATAATTTTCTCTGTTGCTCACTTGTTTAATTTGTCTTGATGCCCAACAGCAATCCAGTTTTACCATTTACATTTTCTTCAATATTCTTATTTGGGAGCATTTTTCATGTAACTTAAAAATCTCACGATCTTCATTAAACTCTATTTGATTTAACAGAAGTTCTTCCACGACTTTAACACTGTCCAGAGTTGCGATTTAATTATAGGAACTACTGAAATCAGGCATGCAGCTTAAATTTCGTCGATTGTTAAAAATAGAGAAAGTACCCTTATGCCTCATTGTTGGCTGCTGATAATTCTCAGAAGCCTTTAAATGTCTAAAATTAGGTCAGTGTCCCTTGAACAATTTCAATTCAACATGTTCACGTCTGTAAAGGATATAAATTTACGCTTTAACTTTCTGATCTTGTAGGACAATTCATGATTTAATTGGTCTCGATGCAGCTTTATAGCTTGTTCTACTTTCTAAAGTTCTTTGCTTGGTAAGATTTATTTCGTACATATATAAATTTTGTTTCTTCGTCTCAAGTCTAGTTAGCGTCATTTTTTTTAAAATCCCTGCAATGATCAAGAGTTCGAAATTGTTAACTCCATAAAATTTTCAATTTCCAAATTTAATCTCAAAAGAAGCTTTCATAAGTGAATAAACATATAGAACAAAAAAAAAAAAAATTATGCGAGTATTGTGAATTGCAGAAGCTTTGCGAATTCACTTCAGCTTGAATTTCAAGAATATTCTAAAGCCATCTGGAAAAATTTTAAATATTCATTTTACCAAATGAAAAATTTCCTCCTAAACTCACTGCTGTTGAAATTATCTATGGACAGATGCAGGTGATAGAAATAGCAACATATTTTATTTTATTGAAAACCTTTTTTGAAGAAAAATATTTTGGTTAATAAACCTTTTGATTCTATATCCTTATTTTAACGGTTCTGTAACATGCTTCAAAATTTCAAGTTGGTAAATTATTGAAACTAAAAAGTTTTAGGCATCTCAGAAATACCGTAATAAAACTTTAAAAAACCTCATTTACAATTTGTAGCAAACATATTAATGAACTTTGCAGCATCTTCAATTTAATAAGTTCTTTTAATTAATTTAGTAAATGTGCGGATACAACAAAGATGGTATATATATCCCATTAATAGTAGGGTTTATGTGGGTATAAAATATTTTAATCTGATATTCCCTTATAACATCGTGAAAAGTTTGGAGAAGCGTGCCAGTTCTGTTGTCTTCCTTATCATCTGACCTCCATCCAAAATTACCAGATCTGTCCCAAAATTGCCTTAGTGTAGCTTCAAAACTGAACACTAATCCAACTAAATTAAACTAAACTTCAAGAAATGGAACTGTTGTTAATTTTGGATAAATTTACCCTAACTTAAACATCTTAGACAGATGAAATAATTTAAAGCGAGGTTATTCGTCATTATAAGGAATCATTGTGTAAAAATGTTCTGAAAACAAATGCGTGAAAAGCAGCCGGGGGGGGGATAGTAAAATAACCAATTTCAATCTCATCTCTTAGCGTATCTGAAACAATATTCTGAAGGTTAGAATAAAATTAATTTTTCAGATTTCCTGTATTTGCAAAATGTAAAATTTCTTTTTTATTTAGCTGAAAATCATAGATTTGGGAATCGGCAAAATGGAATGAAAAGATGTCATGGCAAAATAAAACTTTGATAACTGATATTAATTGATAATTCAAATGAGAATAAAATCGCTATCAATTATTTCGGAATGTGTCGTCAATGCAGGAAAGAGTTTTTAGCGAACAATGTCCAAAAGACGCTTATGTTTAGCAGTTTCTGTAGATATATTTTTATAATTTTGCAATGGTGAAAAAAGAAATAGAAGTTCCAGTTTGATTCTTACAAAGTTTTTTCAAAATCTGCGCAATGCCGTAAAATTTGTATCCCTTGTTTATGATAGTAGTATTATTTTATTTTCATAGAATACTTTAATAAGAAAGGGAGAAAATAATAAAGAGTTATGTAGTGTTAAGCAGCTACAATATATATATATATATATATATATATATATATATATATAAAACAGATATTGCATCCGATGAAACCCATTCTTCAGTTACTTTCATTACCTAATTTCTTCACTTGAGGGTTATTAGCATTCATTTCCTAATGTATTCATTTATCATTTCTAATTTATTGCCAAAGCTCAAATTACATCCCGAAAGATGGCTGACCACATTATTCCATTCACCATTAAAAATGGAGTTTCCTCATCTATAAAATAAAGTGTTGTATTGATTAAAGCTGATTTAGAAGGTTTCTGTAATTGCCTCTCTTTACTTGATGATCTAGCTCAGGCGCGGAGTTAATTTAACAGGCTCAATTACAAGATAAAACTGAAAGTTTCTTCTGAATTTGATCGATGCCATTGTTATGCTGTTGGTACAATCTGTTAGTATTTAACTCTGCCTTTTAGTACGATGTCAAGAACAGTTATTTTTATTGGTTGCTATGGGAAACGCTAATAGATTGTACTGGAAAACTTTATTTCTTGTGGGTCAAATGGAAAATGCCAAAAAGATAGATGAATTTCGATCACCCCAAAGGACATGTAACAATCTGGAAATGTTTAAGAATTATAATTATGGACGTTCTGAATATACACATATATATGTGAGTGTGCATGCTGAAATATATATATGCATATTCATTTGTTCCCTCAAAAATTTAAAGATAGTATTTATTGTATAATAAATATTAAGCGGAGAAATCAACATTAATACTACAAGCATATGGAGTAGTAGTATTTATCTGCTAAATGATTAGTTTCCTTTAATTGACTTCGAAGGAATGATCATTAAATCTTTCATTTTATCTAACACATACTTATCAATAGAAAAGTTATTTTTTTTTTATCCTTGAATTTACAAAAAGGTTGAAAATCAAATTAATTCTAAGCCTATTATTCACTGCCTCAGGATATTTTTTGATTTCTAGAATTTTTTGTGCGCTGTCTGGTAGAATGAAAAATATTCTAAATGCATCTAAGGATTAAGTAGTTTTTTTTTTTTTACTTGGCTGAATTTTTTAGTAGTTTTGAGCACCTGAAAAATTGTGTTTTACATATGACGATTTCGTTTTTATTTCTTACGAGAGTACTCCTCAGCTGTTTATCGATAATACTTGTTCCCATCGTCTAGACTATGTCTCCAAACCGAAATGTTTTTTATCTTCTTGGGTGTGCTTCGATGAAAAAAAAAAGTAATATTAAGGCTCTTAATAACCCTTCTTATTCAAATCTCACACAAATTACTTCAATTAAATTCACTTCAGGGCTTATTTTATTATTTCTTTCCTTTTGAGGGAAATATATCATGAATACCAATTAGACATTTTAACTGATTAGAATATTAAACTTGTTGCATAAACCCGCAAAATCATGCACCGGCTTTCTAATTTAAGACTTAAAAAGTGGAAATGTCTAAATACTTTAATTGCAAAGACGTCGCATGACAAAAGCACATTATTATTTTCTATAGAAGAATGATATTAATTTTGTTTTGAAATAATGATACATAATACTCTAAAAACTATCTTGTAAAAGATTTTTTTTTATTGTAAAAAATTTTCAATAGTATTGTCTATTATTTTAATGCTTATTTTATATTGATTTCAATAATCATAGAAGAGTTTTATTAATTTTTATAAAAAGCACTTTCCAAACTGTAATCATGTCAAGTGAAAATTTTTTCATTTATATATATTTCCATGAGGTGGAAATTAAAATTCAATAAACTATTTAATTTATTATCATTTCTTTTACAGTAATGAAATTTCAAAAGAGTCTTTAGAGTTGACTTTGAAATTATTTCCTTTTTATAGAAATGCATTTTAAGACCTTTAATTGGTTTATCTTACTATTATGTAATTTTGAAGCTTCAGGAAGGCTAATTAGAGATGGATCTTTTAATTTTCAACCATAGTCAAATAAGGAACACAGACCCTAATTTAGCACCCCATTCTCCGACCTTCCCCAATTTTCGAACGACATCCTTAAAGAACTAGAAATCTCTAACATAGCTTCCGAAAATAAATGATATAAATGAATATATCAAAATATAAATAAAATAATAAAATCGAAAAAAAAGTATGAAATGGAATTACTAAATAAGTGATTTACAATCGACTTCACATCTTTATCAGTAATTGTTTAGAAGCAACTAGCTACTAAAGTATAAAGCTTTAGAATTCTACTTACTGTTTATTTCCCATAGAAGATTGTATCACAGGTTTTTAACATTAAATAATTTTACTTATGACTATTTAATAAAGATTTTTTATAGAGATTTATAAGTAATAAGTCATGAGAGTAATAAGTCATAAAAGTTATGTTAGCTCAGACTTACTGTTAATTGCTTTCTCAGCTAAAATTAGCAAAACAAATAGATATTTAACTTAGCAAATGGATACCAACTTTAACAAATATCTTCCACAATCAAATTTATTATGTACAATATTTTATTAAATACAAATCATACAATAATCGTTTCTACTTTTTTTTTCTTTGTAAACTGATACGAGATGTTTTTCTAAGCAATGCAAACTTATTACAAATAAACAAACGAAAAGGAAAAAAAAAAATGTTACAACTAAACGATTCTTCTATTCCGTTTGCTACTGCTCCTAAAATTTAAGAGAATTAAATTATTCATCAAAAGTGTTTCAGAAATTGAGGATCCCACCTCTAATTATTGATTTGTATTAATATATTTCTATTAATATATACTCATAAAGGAACATATACATATAATATGATAAAAACTATGTTTTTTCTTAAAGATGTAACACTTTTCTTTTTGATAATTTACATCACCGTCTTACAATACACAGGAATATCCATTTTATTTTGGAACTAATACCATAAGAAAATAAATAATAAATTCATCAATAAAAGAATAAAAAATACCTGATTATCAAATTTAATCAGATGTCTATAATAAAAGCCTCAAATTATTATTGTGTTTAAGTCAATATTTATTCTTCAATCATTTGTTGAAATTTAATTAATTGATTCTGTCGTTAAAATGTTGAATGAAATTAGGTATCAAATAACTGATTTTAAAATTAAAATTTCCCTTGAATTAAATGAGGCTCATTTCTAAATCACATTTATCAAATTAATCCAAATATTTTCAAATATCAGATATCCATTGTGAAACAATTGTTTTCATTTAGTTTTGAAACTCTTCACTGGATGGCGCTAACTAGTCAAAAAAGAAGATTTATTAAAGCAACACATGAAAAACAATAGCGTCTTTTACAAATCATATAAAAATGAAATAAATCATATAATTCTTTTTACTAAACTTTTATATTCATAACTAAAATGGGGAAAATGTTGCAAGTGGTAACGAAGGTAAGTTCTCGTCTGAAATTTTCTGCACGAATCTTTTCTTTATTATTTTTATTTTTACTTTTTTAAAATGCTGTAGACTTGTTGATGTGAGAAGCGTTAGAAAAAAAAAAGGATGCATTTGAACACATAAATTTCATTTAAAATCCCTTTTAAATCTTTCTTTTTCCTTGTTTGTAATTTTTTTATTCTCTTATTTTCATAAATTACTATCTTTTTCTTTTTTATTTAATTATAAACATAAATATTTCAGCTATCACTTTATTTCGTGTATAAAAATATATTGCATTTCAAAGTTTCAATTGAATATAAAATATTTACATACACTGAGATAAATTATTATTACTAATAATATCGTTAAATGTAAAAAATACTGCTAATCATATCGAAGTTTTGATCCTTAAGTGATTTTATATATAATCAGCCTATATTTTTTCGTTAAGAGTTTTTAAAGATGCACTTTTTTTATTATTATTACATAGCTTAAATAAAAGAACCTAGTTATTTATGAAAGCAAATCCCGCAAAAGAATGAAAATGATAAAAGAAAGACATATCGCTTCAGTGGCATTTTATAACGATTCGCTTGTGAATGACAGTTTTGAAAGCATTAATTCTAATAAATTATATTATTTATTTTTGCTACGAAAATGTTTACTATATATTACTTCTTTTCGAATTGTTTTCTAATATATATCTATTCATTCCAACCAGCGGAAGGAATAACGATGAGATATTTAAGTTTATTTTGAATTTTTTTCATATTCTGCTAAACCTTTGTAAAACTGAGAGGTACAGAAATTCTGAAGTTTTTGCTCTTATAATAATTTTATGTTCTCGAAAGTAATACTCTATATTAACTCTAGATAACTAAATACTCATCTAATAGTCTACCTATTAATGCCTGATGAGTAGTTTTGCAAATTTGAGATGTTACTGTAAAAAATATCTTTATATGCTGTGATCATTTCAGGGAACTGATTTCGTCAAGTGAATTTTTCTTAATAAAGAAGAAGAAGAAGAAAAAAAAAATCTTCAGAAAAAAAGAATCATTTTTAAGACCCCCCCCCCAAAAAAAAATTACAAAATCATTGAATTTTTTACACATTAAAAAATATGTTGTAATACTTGATATCCAACCATTGAGAGGCACTTTATTCACGTACGATGACTTTTACATTAATTTCATAGGCTACTTAATGTAATAAAAATAATTTCTGCAATTCTGTATCAATTTTAAAAAAGAGAGCACAGAGATCGAAATGTATGTAAGCCCTTTGTAAACATGGAAAAGAAAGTTCTTCTCAACTATATAGTTGATGAGTTATCATGTTGTAACATGACACAATCCGAAAAGTTGTGCTATTGATCGCAAATGCTTTTCAGGAAAGTTTCTGTAAATGGATTTTCACTTTTATTTTTGCTACTGGAAATAAAAAAAAAGTACTTTTTTTTTTGTGACCACATGCTTTTTTTCTCTCTTCGAATTGCTTAAAAGAGGAAAAAAGGTTTCTATCTTAACAGAACAGAAAGATAATGATTTTAATTCTATTATAGGAATTAGTTTAGAAGTCCTTTGTTAAATTTAAATAATGAACTCAAACTTCCATATATAAGTAGTCTAAGATATAAATGTCTCTTACATTATCTATGCTTATATCAATTTTTCGGTGCAATTTTTTACAACAAATTTAATTCAGGTCTGTAAGAGGAATCTGCTAATTTTTACAACAAATTTAATCCAGGTCTGTAAGAGGAATCTGCTAATTTTTACAACAAATTTATTCCAGGCCTGTAAAAGGAATCTGCTAATTTTTACAATATTAACTTGTTTTACAATGAATAATTTCAAGCATTCATCATTGTATTTTAGACTTTAAAAACATCCTGAGATGTAGAAAGATGAACGAAACTTTTTTACTGTAAACTTTTTCGTTTTAGATTACCATAAAAATAATGTTTGCATAGTTTGGTAATATTTTTTTTCTTTAAAAAGCGAATTTATATGACTTTCTAAAATTTTGTGCACTGCTTGTTACCAAATTAACGACGTAGGTCAAAACAAATTTTAGTAATTCTAGATTTATTGTTGAAAGTCGCTTATGATTTTCCCACCAAACTAAATATTTTTCGTAATATAACTGACAATAGAGAGTGTAGTAATGAAAATAAATGTACTATAACCCAACAGAGAATAATCTAGATGGCAATTTAAATTCAAAGAACGGTTTTACTGATTAAAAATTGCTTAGCATTATTCATTTCGGAAAGTAAAGTTTCTTCATTTGAATGAAGAAATGAAAACTGTAGAATATAGCCTTTATAGAATATAATACAATTTTCTGATATCTAAAGGAAGACTTTCTTTTATTGAATACGTTGAATTGAAAAGAAACAGAAGTTGAATTCCGCAGTAGAGACATTATTTTCTTACAGTTATTTTAAAATGTTTAACCTTCTGCATGCTTTCTATAACTATATCAAAGTAGAAATTTTTTCAGTTGCAGTTATTTTTTTAAGGTTGAAGAAAGTTTCAATGACAGTTATTTTCTTGAAATAATATATCAGTTGTTTTCTTGAAAATATAGTTTATGCAGTTCTTCATCTTGTTTTGTATTTAAAAAAATAACTAAATAGTGTCATATAAAACTATTTTCTTCAATATTTCCCTACCATAATAATAATTTTAAATTTTGAATTGATTTTAGTTTCTTAACTGTGAATAAAATCTAAATTATTTTAACAAACACGCACATATATAATATCTTCAGTTTTTTTTTCTCCTGATTTTGAGTATCATTGCAAGCACTAACAAATTAAGAATAAAATAAACGCGCGATGCAACGTAAACTATACGTAATTTAAAAAAAAAAACTATTGTACTTAAATGAAATTAAGTTAAAAAACAGAAATTTTAAAATACTTTTTTATATTAATAAGAAGCAGCATTAAAATAGCAATCTTTGAATAAGAAAGGGTACATTTTTAAGTATTAACCAGATTATTTGAATTATGAAATATTTAGCTATTGTAGTGCCTTCTTTGTAAAATAGATATTTACTTCTGTATTTGTTGCGCATTTACAGAGTTTGGATATTTGGACTTTTAAGTGAATAAAGGACTTACAGTATCTTCTTACTGATTCAATAAATCTCAAGAAGCATTATGTCTTCACATAATAGAATTTATTTTCGGAATTTTAAATAGTTAAACTTGTACTCTAAAGAAGATCTGAAACAAAAATTTGAAAAAGAAAACAATAGACAAAAATTTGAAAAGTAGAAAACGTGTAAACGTGTCATATAGATTATCGTTGTTAACTGTAAAAAAAAAAGAATGATATCTTCTAAATAAACCATTGATATAAGAAATTGGTATGAGAGTATTGGTATTAAAAAGCAAAATTAAAAAATTGGGAAATTCTTTTTTATTTCTTCGAGAAAAAAGTTCAAAATGACGATTTATTTGCTTAAATATACTCAGTACACTTCGATGATTACAAAGACTGTAATAGATAGATTAAATAAAATGTCGCCTAATTCTAGATCTTTTGAACTGTAATCTTAACTTAGCGATTTATTGCTCTTATTTGAAAGAACATAATTGCGTATATGCTTTTCTATTATCAATTCTCATTGATAGTAAGACGTATTTTTCTACAATTTGCTATATTTTACGCATCTCTATATATACTGCCAACATTATTACTTTTTCACTAAACATGTAAACTACTAAACGACTTAGAATATTAGCAATTATATAATTGTTCTGTGATAAAATTTCTTTTTATTAATATATTGATTGAAATCATTTATTTTCTTTTAAAAAAACTTTAACACGCAGTATATAGTTTTATTTTTACAGTTTATAAAAAAATTCACTTATGTATATAAAAAATTTTAACATTTGCAAATGAAAGTACAATAATTAAATTACATAGGTGTACATAACTGCATATCCAGAAATTAATATTTTATGAGAGAAATGCACCTAAGAAGATGTCACTATTATTATTATTTGTAACATTTTTATTTATAAACTGCATGCATTTGTCTAACTTTCATCGCTTAATTGGAGAAGAAACACATGAAGTTATTTGCACTTTGCCACTGTTCTCTGCTCTTTTCTGGGGCATCTTCATTTCCTCACCTGGCATATGGAATGACGAATCACCAGTTTCCTGCCCTCAGCTTCCAATCTTTCCTATCTTTTTTTTTTCTTCTTTACTTTTGTTAAGTACATTACAGTGAGAACATCTGTTATTTCTTCATGAGATTCAACCAACTTCGGCTTGTGCTCTGGGTGTAACAGAAAGTTGGAACGGGTTTCTAAAAGAAAACAAACTGTTCATCATTAATGACGAATTTCGTATTGTTTTGTTAACAGAAACGTACAATGTATCGAAATGTTACAACTCTTGAACAAGTCAAGGATATGCAAATACAAGAAACATCATTATAATTTCTCGAGTTAAATTTTATGTTTAAAAAGAGCCATAGAAAATTATTTTTGTTTCTTTTTACATTTCTTGAAAAGTAGAAAATTGATGTGAATAATTAAAATAGCTTCTAAAAGAAAGATGCTTTGCCGGATTGCAGATAAATAATTAAACACATTTGTATTTAAGTTTTATAAAAGTTTGATATTGCAAATGCAATGTTTTGCTACTGAAATGCTGCATATATATATTTAATCTGTTAACATTTAATGAGCAAATTTTATTCTTTAATCTCATAGGAGCATTTAGAGAGACGTAGGTGATTAGTTTCGAACATTTTTTAAAAAATTTCTTCACTTATCAGTACATTTTATTTTTGTAATTTGTTTCGACGCTTAGAGTATATAAGGCAAATCATTTCACATTCCTTTTATTTGACTGACTAATATATTTTATGACAAATGCACATCATAATATAATTGGAAATTTTATTCTTAATAAAAAAACTAAATAAAAATTGTCATTCTGCATTTATATTGAAATAATATCTAATGTTATTTCGTGTTCTTACTCGAAATATATAATATTTATAAAGAAAAAATTATTGCAAACGGTAAAGTTTAGCATAGTTTTGAAATTTAACAACTTGGAAATGTTTCAATGATATAACTGATTCATTTCTTAAAGATTTATTATATAATATATTCTCTTTCTCTTACCAATTCCAAAAAAAACATATCCAAAAATTTCAAGACATATATAACTTTTAAAAGTGCATTAAATTTTTTACTATATTGTGAATTCTGCCATTGTGATTTTTGTTATATTTTTTTCATTGGTTTGTTTACTCTTTGTTTTTCCTTTTAAATATAAAAAAGTTACGCAAAATTAAAGTCAAATTTTTCTTAACACGTTTAACACATATAAAGTATATTTCAAAATCAGTTACAATGTGCAAAGCATTTCAAAATCAACTACAAATGTAAAATATTTACTCACAATTTTTGGTGCGATCTTGGATTTCAAAATAATTGCTGGATTCGAGCTCATGTCTTTGAGGCCAAGTAGGCTCCTAAACTAAGGGGGAAAAAAGACCCATTTACAAAACTGGTATGAGCTCAGTATGAACTCATTTACGAAACTGGTATAAGGTTATTCATAGAAAATAGAACTAATGAAATGGAATTTATAAATTTTGAAGAAATTATAAACTTTTTTCGACTTTTATAAAGGACAAAAATATTAAAAAATTACAAATAAAAAATTCTTTGAAAAATAGACAAAGTTTTCGGCATTTATTTAATTTAAGACATAAATTATATGAAAGTATAGCGTTATAAGTTTTTTAGTGTGACTGTCATTTATTTAATAAGAAATAAATATAAATAAAACCAAGAAAAAAAATTATATGTATAATCATGTGCAGCTAACAGCTGTTGTGACATTTCTTTTTATCTTATAGATAAGAATCAACAAACGTCTTATTATAAATCTTAGAAATAATGAAGATTTGTTATAACAGCATCGATTAAACTTTTTTTGCACGCATTCAACATTCCTCAAAATAACCTTTCTTACAAACATTTTTACCTCTCTATTTTGAAAACTTTTGTAGACAGTTATAGCAGAAAAAATATAAAAAGAGACAACAATTGAAGCCTTTGACTCAACATAGACATATTCCTCCTGTTTCAATTTAAGGCTTAACTGATCTGAAAATATAACACTATAAACCTTTAAATATGATTGTCAACTTATTAATGATAAAAATAAATTAATAAGGTGACAAGCGTAAATAGCTTTTCATCAAAATAAATTAAATAACGAAAATAAATGTATATTCATATTCATGTAAAGCAGATAACTGTTTTAATATTTTTTATCTTAAGGTTGGGAGTCAAAAAGAACTTGAGATAATTACGAATCAAAAAAATAATATCGATTTATTTAAAAAAAACTATACACTTTTTTACACGTATCCAACATTAAACTTCGCAAAATAACGTTCTTTACAAGATATCAATTTCTTTTCTATCTTTTTATCTTGTAGAATTTCGCAAGTATTAAGTAACGATTAAAAATAGTTGAATATTGTTTTTTATTTTTATATCCTAAAATGCTAAGCAATTTGATATCGTTCCCATTACTGAATTTCCTGTCTTCCGAAGTCCAGTAGCTCTCTTACACAAAACAGAGCACATGTTTCCCATGCAAAATAACTCGCTGATTGACAGATGAGATAGTGTCAGGAAAGTCGCTTAACTAAGTTTCTGCTCAATTCTGACTAAAAATAAAGGAATAGTTGCATCCGTATATTTCAACATGTGAACTTTCCCTCTTGGGAACCGATTTTGTAGGTGTCGTACATACTGTTCGCGTGCCATTCAACACGCATAGAGTTTCCAAAGTCGAAAAGTTATGCGAATATTTAATGAATCGCCACGGCAACATCTTGGAGCTTTAAAATTCATGAAGTTAGTTAATAAATGATTTCAGTGGAGCGCTCTGATGCTTTATATAATGGATTTACCTTATAATGAATGCGACTGGTTGCCGTTTCGGTATTGCTTGCGGAATGTTTTGATATATAAGCTATCATATATCTCGACTGGGATCTAATTGCATTCAGCAGTGATTCTAATATTATTGAAATTAAGGGGCAGTCATTTATCAATCGTACACCAGGTTGTTGAAATATATATTTTTGTTTTCCTTTTTGGATGATGGGAAAAGTTATGATATAGTGAGAATATATTAAGATTAATATCCGTTTTATGTTTTATTTGAGTGATTTAAATAATCAAATAAAATCGTTATACACGAATTTGTTTCATCTAATGTAGTTTTTACATAAATATTCGTTAAAAAATCATAATTATTCTTTATATCCAAACCTACAAAATATTGAAATGAGACTGAAAAGTTATAAATAATGGATGTCTATGGGTTTTCAAAATATATCAATATATTTTCTATATTGAGCTCTAATGTAGTTCTATCAGAAATTATTTTCTAGATTTTTTGCATTTTATTTGAATTAGAATTCAAAAGAAAATGTTAGTGTTTTAAAAAAATTAGATTTTGAAAAAAAAAAAAGGTGAAATAATGGTATATCTCTCTTTTTTTTAAAAATTTATTAATGAATTTCAATTTTACTTTCCGCTCCGTTCAAAGTTCTCCAAATAAAAACTTCAGAAATTACAAAAAGCATCTAAAGATTAATAATCAGAAACTGAATTCAAAAATTATTTAAATTTCAGACATCAATTTAAAAATTAATATATAGACTGGGAAATTTAAAATACAGTAAATGGGTTCCTTACTTTCTTTGCTTTCTGAAGATTTTGCGACTAGTTAAAATTTGTTGCCTCTTTACTCTCTGTAGTCAGTTTTAAATATCTTCAGATGCGTTGGAAACTCCTGGTTGGAAACGAATATCAGCTATAAAAAATAATCATAAATCCTTCATTTTGTCTCTTTATTTTAATATTTCTAGATTTTTTCTGTTAAATCGATGTGACGATTTACAAGCATGACATGTTTTTGTGAACATCCCCTAAATTTGTTAAGTTTAAAATTATTAATTGAATCCGCAGCTCAAAATACGCTCTTAATTTCTACCTAAATTAATTGTTTCATTCATATTCAAGCAAATTAAATGAATTCGTTAACATATATTTATTTCCAGTTCAAAGCAGATATATATTCTGATTTGTGCAGTTGATTAGCATAGATAAGAGCTTCAAAAGCTTTCTGTTACAAAATATTAACCCATATAATGCGAGGCGGATGCAATATTTCAATTTCTGTTGCACAGCCTTTTCCCATCTAAGAATATCAGTCCAGAGAGATTAAATCGTGCAAATACAAATTAATTCGTAACATCTCTCCGCTGCCTTTAAAAACGCATTGCTCAAAATTAGAGATTGTATATTTAAGTGAAAACAGTTTTAACAGAGTATTCATTTACATTATGTATGCCTCGGCGCATATTATTTCGGAGACTAGAACATTATTTGTTTCTCCCGTTTACTGTACGCTTTTCCATATTTATCACCGACAAGAGAGACAGCTTGCTGATTTCCCATACACTCGAGCGCCGAGTTTTATTCCTTTTGAAAATTCATTTTTAATTAACTAAGTAGCATCGTCTATGTTAAGTTAATTAAAACAAACTAGAGCTATGAGAGCATTACCTGATGAGCTCTTTAGGTGACTCTACTGAAGTCGATAATGAGCTTTATGACCCAAAATTATCTTGTTCCACTAAGATAATTGAAAACTCCTTATATATGTAATGATCCGTCTTTTCTGCATGAATGTTTGATGAAATGCAAATTGTTTTCAAGTCAAAACACTATTAATATGTTATGCTTACTTCTGCTCTTAGAAACAGTCTTATTAAACGTTATGCTCCTCGAAAATAATTTTAAAAAATAATGATTTTGCTTAGAGTTCTATTGCGTAGTCAGTCCCATCAATTTTTAAAAGACCTTTTATCTCTTTTAATTGGAATGATTTGGAAGAGCGCAATATTTTATTTTTATGGAGTTTCATAAGGCTAAGATTTAATTAAAAACTAATTTAAAGAGAAATAATTAACAAAAGAGATTCGCTGCTAAACTCAGCATTAAATACATTTTAGTTAAGACGTAACAGAATTTCATATTAACTCTGTTGTTTGGTAGAAGAGTTGCTTTTTTTTATTTTTGACTTTTCATTTATAAGCAGAAAGGGAAGCATTGATTTTACATTTTTGGAATGGAAAGAAGCTATTATTGATGTAATCTTCACTAACATTTTAATCATGATGAACATCGTAAAAAGACTTTTGTTTTCATTCTGATAAAAAAATTTTCTTTATAAAAGAATGAATTGAATAATTTTCATATAGAATAGGTTTTATATAAAGTTAAAAGGTTTCAAACGAGATATAAATACTAAGAACAAAAGCCTGTATTCAAATAACATTACAAGGCTCCGACGTTAACAAATTAAAATATCAAAGCACATTAAAATGCGAAAAAGAAATGAATTATATTTTTTAAAATAACTTTGGCGAACTGAATTAGATAAAGTTTAATGGTTTAAACATGCGCTTTTATCTTGCTTATTCTCAGTTATTATTTCTCCATAAAAACCTTGAGTTTAAAAACGTATTTATAATAAATTAATATGATTGTACCATCTTTACAGAAAGAATATTCTATGCAATGCCATTGACTCGTTTGAAAATATAAGTTTCGGTTACTTTGAAACAATCTTTAGAGACTATTTCATAAACTAGTATTAAATATTTTTGGAAGAGAAAAAATCGACTCAAAGGTACTTTTACTTGGATTCTACGCATGACTATATTTTCCCCCTCTCTTTACACCTATACTTTTCTAACGACTTTTTAGTTCCCGCCCAAGTAAAATCACAACCTTGATACTACCGACCAACGAGCCCCTAGTATGCAACTTATCATTATATTTGTAAAATTCTTAGGAAAAAATAATACCCCACACGATGTGATCTAGAGGAAACTTTTTCACTCAGTTTTACTTGTTAACTGATCGCTATTATTTTCACTTTTATGCATCCGGCATTGTTCTTCCCTGTATCAAATGCGAGCTTTCATAAGCGATTATGTGAACTTTCATATCCCTTTTTTTTTAAGCTTTGTTTCTTTTTTAATTTTGATGCATATGCTTGTAAATTTTCTGCGTTATATACTTGTGAATATACGCTACGATATTTTTTAAAGTGCATTTCTCCTTTTCCCGCCGAAAAAAAAATGGGGAATTTCTTTAACACAGGGAGATATTTTTTGATTTAATTCTTCCGATTTTAAATAAGTTTTTGTGAGATTTTTCATTGTTTAATAATTTTCCTTTTATTACTTTAGATCATCCTTTTAATTTGAATGTACATTTTTAGCTTTTCTCACTTAACTTCATTACTTAATTTACTTAAGAATAAAATAAATGAAAATTAAATTGTTCAGTTTGTCAGTCAGTTTTTGTCAGTCTTTTATTTCCGTTATATTTTAGACCCTGATCTTAGTTTTCAAGTATCAAACCATTTCTTTTTTATTTTTTCGTTCAGCTCTTTTCCAGAAGTTGGGAGAAATTTTTATCTCGTTTTGTCAGGATGGGTTTGAGACATCCATGTCATATTGGTTAAACATTCTTGTCAGTTGACTTCTTAAAGTCTCATGGTATTTTTAGACTATAGTTCCGCATACATTATTTGCCCGTTATTGTAAGTATATATATATGCTTTTGCATTTGTAGTACAAACTGCTATGAGCTTCAACGTTTGCTTTTTGACAAAATAACTGCAAGGTTTATTTATTTATTTTTGTTGTTGTTGTTATTTTGTAGGATTGAGATGATAGAAATTAGACAAGCTCGCAATCTTAGCCTCTAAGGAATACTAAAAAGTAAAATTAATACATAAATATAAGTGTTTGTGGTTAGAAGAAGAAATAATACAAATTATTAAAAAAATTGAAGAATAAACTAGAACCATCTGGAAAATATCTTGTTTTAACTTAAAGTGAAACGAATATCTTCGCATTTAGATGATTGAATTTTATATAAAATTATTTCCTTCCGGAAACATGACATACAAATGATTTCATCTAAAGTTGACAGAGGAACATAAAGAAAGATTTTGAAAAAGCTGAAAATGCAGAATATACTTACTTAATTTTGAAAAATACTGCAAAAAAAATATATTTTGTATTTTTTATATGTAATTAAAAAGCTGTATAATTTAATCACATGTAGTAATATTTTTTTATTTAAATTCCTCAAGCTATTTAGAATAAAAGTGATTTTTGCTGATAATAGCTGTATAATTTAAACACTTATGGTTCTCTTTATAAGCATTACTTTTTTATTCAAATTATTTGAAAAATGAGTCGGAATAATTTCGTATACAAGGGTACATGAAATAATAGATAATCAGCATAAAACTCAAATTTCCAAATAAGTAGGGAAGAATTTTCTTTTGGCGTTTGATTTGATGCAGAAATAGAAATGATAATGTATAGTGATTGCAGACAGGCTTACATACTGATTTCAAGCACTTTCATGGCTGACATGGACGTATAAATACTTGATTAACTCGAATGTTTATGATCCCTTTATTTCGTTGCTAGGAAACGGTAATGCTGTATGAACGAAATCATTTCTTCAGATTCTAGATTGAAAGATAATAACTAGCATACTACTTTTCAAATTATGTCTAATTTTAGAAACGAGGTCAAATTATTCTCTTTTTTTATAAACTGAATTACCAATTAAGCACGTTATCTCGTTTAATATGAGATGAGAATCAGTCTGAACTTTCTAAATTTTTGTTATTAAATAAACGATTGAAGCTCCTAATTTTTGGTGTTAAATGAACTCTATACGTGCTTTGAAACTACAAGCAATTGATATATGCAGTTATATTTTTTTAATTTGATGATTAGTTTCTATTTTGCACGTCTGAATACTTTAAAAAAATATTCTTTATAAGTTTTGAACTCTCTGTAATGAATAGATTTAATTTTTTTTTCTCATAGTTTGAAACATAATTACGTCAGTTAGGTTTTTCAATTATGTCATTATTTTGTCAGTTTACTGAATCTTGGCTTTGAATGCCAATTCCCTAGAAAGAGAGAACTGTTTGTATATGTCAACAAAATAGATTGTTATTTCGAAATACATAAATAAAAATCATATTTAAGTATTTGTTATTGGCGTAAAAAATCTGCAGTTTGTTAAGATCCCTCACCGAATATGTGAATCGACAAATGATAAAAATATAAAAATGTGACATAGCTTAGAATATGCTGCATTGAATACAAAACCTTATAAAATAATTTTCATAATTTTTGGATGCACTTTAAAGAATAATTTTATTTTTTTCCTCTTTAACTTTCACCTAATTACGTCAGTTAGGTTTTTCAAATATATTATTAGTTTGTAAGTTTACTGACTCTTGGCTTAGAACGCCAACTCCCTAGAAAGAGGGAACTGTAAGCAAACGTCAACAAAATAGATTTTATTTCGAAATGCTGTAATAAAAATCCTTTTTTTGCCACTTGTTATTGGAGCAAAAAAATTGCAGTTTGTGGACATACCCTCATTGAGAATCTGAATCGACAAATGATAAAAATATAAGCATGTGACATAGCTAGAATATGCTGCGCTGAATGAAATTATTCCTTCTGCTTTTGTTGTCAGGTTTGAACCAGGATGTTCAAGATGGAAATAAATGAGTGGAGAAATTTCATTCCATATATACGTCTTCTGCTGTATTCCTTTGAGCCGTGCTGTCAGTAAGTTTGATGCTAGATACATACTGTCAGAGCTTACCACACTCGACTGTAAGTTTCCCCAGGAATTATTTTAATTGATGACATTTTTGAACGGGGAAGCCCATCCTTTATGCGAATCGTGAGTTGCTATTTGTTTTTGGGAGTTTTATTTGTAATTTTTCTTTGGAGTTAATCCAGAATCGTGACCTGCAAGAAAAGTTATTTTCTATAACGGAGTTCAGTTATCATGAAACATGGGATAAATTGCGTAGGTGTACAATAGCTAGTTGCACTGTAATCGTTTTTCCAAAAGAATATGGGTTTCCCTTTGAATGTTTTAGAAAATGTATTAAAAAATTGGTGCAGGTGTAAGTTATATAATTCGAATAAAAGGCTATTGTACTTTTCAGTAATCGGATAGACTAAGTAACAAACTAAGAAAAAAACTGAGTTATAACTTATAAACTGCTTAGAATAAGGTGAATTGTAGATATTTCTTGATGGATCGTTGGGAGAATCCGGAAAATGTTAAACAGATACTTTATATTAAAAGTAAGAAAATTTCTAAAATATTGTAATTACTTTTAAGGTTTGAAAATAATTTTTATTCACATTTTTCCAAGAAAGCTGTAAAATGAGAAGTTTTTTTCATAAAATAAGATACTCAAATTAATAATAACATGTGGAAGCACAAATTTTTGATTCAGTAGATGATAACATGAACTTTTAAGATTAAAAAAAAACATATCTAGAGAAAACAATTAATTTCTATTAGTGTAACATTCATAGCAAATTATTAAAAGCAATTTATATCAAATTTAGAAGTGTAATTGTTGTTTTTGGTTGATCTCGATTGTTATTGCTACAAACACCATAATAGTCATTTAAGTTTAATCGACTGTGAAAAGAAATAGGTTTTTATTTAGAATGTCGGAACACCTACGATGAATATGCTTGAAAAACTCTAACTTGATTTCACTCCAGCAGTCTTAAACATTATTGGGGGTTTAATATTTCATTAGCTCTATTAACTACTTTTACAAGTACATACACAATTTCCTTGATATAAAATAAAGCAAAATAAGTTGTTATAGAACTGCATTCGACTGATCGAAAATAAAGTCAGTTGTATTCAATAAGCCCTTTTGTAACTTTAATATATTAAGTATTCTATAACTTTCTTTTTTGAATTTAACCTTCTAATGTCGCTCATATTTACGCTTTAGAACTCTGCATCAAAGCTTAATGAAATAGATTTTAAGTGCTTGGCTCTTTTTAGCTAAATTACTAATGAAAAAATCACTAACGGTAAAGTTTAAGACTTTTCAAAATGTATCATGTTGTAATCAAACAAGAAGTAAAAATCATTAACACTGTTGAGAAGGCAAAGAGCGAAAAAAAAAATGTATATATATTAATCTGTGTTACTGCCTAAATTTGTTTTTAGATTTTTATTTTCTCTATCCAAACTTAATAAAATTGAATAGTTAATTAATGATATATAAAAAGAAATCTAATTTAATGACAATATGTGGAAATTTTAAATAACATATTGCGATAATTTTCCTGTTTAGTTTCTCTTTTAGATACAAATGAATTCAGTAGAAGATAACTATTAAAAATTTATTATGAAACCAAAATTTTCATAAGAAAAAAAACCCTATATTTAAGTGCTACTTTACACGATTTTTCAAAAGATTAAGAAGCAGTAAAAAAGTATATTTTATGGAAACTGACACAATAAATAGAACGTTTCTTTGATTTATTCGTATCAGATAGTTTGATTAGAGTCGAAAGTTTTAATATGACTCTTTTTCTTAACTTAATTGATATCAGTAACCTCGCATCAACTCCTATTACCAACACTTGGATCGCTGACTGCACAAATGAACATCAAGTCCACGCTGTCATTTTTAAGCTCTTTAATTTGCCATCCACCTTAAATATGATCACCTCTTTAGCATCATTTCATGGCAATACTAAATGAAAAGCATAAAATATAAGAAAAGATAAAATGAATATATAAGGAAAATTTTATCTAATGTTATCGCTTAATTTTTTTCTTTTTTCTCTCTCTCTAATATATTATTGAAGTTTTAAGTGCTGGCCTGTGTATTTCTGTTCGATTTACTTTAATGTGCAACTCGGTTTATTTGAAAGGTCGATCTCTTGAGAACGATTATTTCTTTCCTTTGAATAAATCTATATTCTGTGATCCTGAAAGCTGAATTCTAAAATACACTCAAGCTATCCTATATAGTCCATCGTAAGTGAAAGCACCACCCCTGCGTCGCTGATAATCTTTCCTTTTTCATTTTTCATGTCTTAAGACAAAAGTCACGCAGATGATAGAGAAGAGAATGATAAACGGTTCCATTGGCAGCCGCAGATTAACAGAAGTTAGTTACCTGTGAAGCCGACTATCATGATGACTAGAAACTGAAGGAGTGCGCTAGAAATATTGATTGCTCATTTTTCAAAGTCAAATAATGCCTACAAAGATTATGGAAAAAATAACAACAACAAAAAAATAACGAAATCAGAGTCCCTCTGTTTGGCAGATCCTTTGAAGAAAAAGCCACTTACAAGAAATGATTAATTACTTAACATCTCCACCATCCTTGCCCAACCCTATCAGGGTATATCAACTTCGACCTTAAAAGACCAAAGAGTCTGATTATTAAAGATTGCATGTTCTTGAAAAGAAGTCCTCTTTGTATGACTTTTTTTTTCGCTTTTTATTTTTGCAGTCATGTGGTCACTTTAAAATGAAAGAAATACGAGAAGAGAATACTAATATACAAAATGAAAAAGAAATTGATTTTTTTCCCTTTAAAATCTTGAGTTATTTCATAAGCTTGGATGGGGCTTTATCCAAGTTTCTAAAATGGAATTTAGGTTCTTCCTTTAGTTTATATATATATA
>JAPMOR010096005.1:528320-550621 GCA_026543865.1 Argiope aurantia | reverse complement strand
TGTTGCCTGCAGAAGTTTTTTAAACAATAGTTTAAGTATAAATTATTAGATTTCTTTGAATTCAACATTACATTTATAATCCGCATAGAATATTCTTTTCTTCTGGTGAAAATTAAAAAGTATGATAACAAAAATTGAGAAATTTATCTATAGCTCATCTTCTACAATGAAATAATCACCGATAATCTGAGCAACATATGTCCAAAGTAAGGGTACATCTATTAACATTTCAATATATTTCTCATGAAATTTTGTTCTATAAAGTTAAAGTTTCTTAAGCAATTGTGTATTTAACCGAAACGGTGATCAGTGCAGCACCACTGCCTTTTCCTTGGTTTTCAAATTTTAACGGATGAAGAAAAAGACATATAATTATTTGTTTCTTTCGAAAATCAAAATGTTCGACTGACCTACAGAAGGTTTTATTATTGTTTAATGGGAAGTTATATAATAAAGGGGATGTTTGCTATGGTTTTATCTTACATAAAAGCAAATGTTGCAATTACTAAAATAATCATTCTTTAAAGAAATCTATGAAATTATAGAAAATGCTGATAATAGATGATTAAAGCCACACTAGGACACACAACATTGAAGATACATAAGAAGTTATGGTTGACTTGTGCTTTTTCAACTGTATTTGTTTAAATTTAGAATTTGGTTGCAGCTCACGCAGTTCTTATTTTTTAAGTAGTGAATTCTAATATTTGGTGATATAATTGCAAGGATTTCGTGGAAATTCTTTACAAAAATTTTCATTTTTGTAAGAGTAGGAAACATTTTCATTGTGTCCTTCATAAACCACTCTTACTGAATACAAATGATGAGCTGAAAAAAATTAATAAAGGAATTGGTTTCATACCGTAATAGTCATCAAATAATAAATATGTAATTATTTTTAATTGCATTCCTTCATAAATATGCGTTGTAATTTTAAGGAAGAATTTTTAATTTCAATTAATTTATTTATTTTAATATAAGAAGTGTATGCTACTTATAAGCAAGTGGATAAATCGGAAAAAAGTTCCTTTCAAATTCTGTAGACATCTCTAATAACAGAAACGATTTTTTTCAAAGCATGTTTCATTCGCGATATTTCATCAAACACCATTTTGTCCAAACCCATAATTTGTAACAACGATAGAAAGGTGTACTCTCATTTATTAAAATCAGCCATTACATAAACCGCTTCGAAATGTTGGATTCAGAACGCGCTTTTGTACGAATTTGCGTGCCCATGCGCAATTTTGTTTCTAGTGTAGAATTCCAGCTAATAAGTAAAAAGGGAGTCTAACAACTTAAAATTAATGGGATCAATCACGTGATAATTTACTTTGGCTACTGTTCCGTACAAAGCCATACATTGTATCTAAATGTGTCCTCAGCTTAACAGGACATAAAGCACTCTGATGCTACACATTTCCATTTATCTTATTTCGTGTGGAAGAATAAAACATGAGAAGTTATGACCAGGTTATGTTAATTTTATTAGTTTGAGGATTTTTAGCTTTTTAATTATTTAAAAGAAGGAATAAGTGATTGCAATGACACGAGTGCTAGAGACCGAAGTCTAATTTTTCTTAATCTTCCTAATAAATCACACTGAGAAACATGACCGAAAGAATCCTCTAAATCTCATTAAGTCATTATTAATCAATATTTAAGGACTTAAAAGTGCCAGATTAGAGGCTAAAAGTTATCTTACATTGGAAAAGCTTCTAGAGTTAAATTAATACTTTGCTTTACCATGTAAATCCAAAATGCATTTAGTTAAATATTTCATGAATGAAAATCGGTTATTTTATCAAGGAATGAATCAGAAGTATTTGAGGAAGAAACGTTAAAGCCTTTTAACTTTATTATTTACTAGCCGCCTTTGGCGACCAGCCGGTTCGCCAGTATTACCGCTCACTACAATTTTCAATTAAATATTTTAAGTAACTGGTATCTTAATAGATTTTCAAACAAAACATTTTTAATCTTCAAATTTTGATAGTCATACCAAACTTATACTGTTGTTTAGATCGTTTCTTTCAATTTACTATATATATTTTGCTAATTTGTTGTTATTTCCGGCGAAACTTCAACTTTAATTTAAAGTGGAAATGATGAAATTGCAATTAATATAAAGATATTTTTAAACAAAACCAAGCGTTTTATTTTATTTATCATCTTTATTGTTATTTATTTATTATTATTATTACTGAATATGAGTATTGCAAACAGAATCGCTCGGTATTTAAGTCTTATGTGAACTACAAAATATTTTTCATAATTTATTTAATATCTAAAACAATAATTCAACAAAAAATTCTCAGATTCAGCATAAAATTCAGTTTTTAGTTTTGCTTTCAAAAGGATTGAAATGAAATCAATAATAATATTTTGTTCCGGCCTATAAATATATTTCAAAAATTATGCAGTCTAAATTCAATGCAGTAAGGTATCATACTCTGAGAAATATTCTGGACACACCAAATTTTAAATAAATGAATGAATGTTTCTGTTTTCTACGATCAACTAAGACTTATTTATGAAATTTTGAATGTTAAAAATTTAGAAAAACTCAACATTTTCATAATCTTAGTCCAATTAATCTTGAGAAACCTGCGCGCTAATTGGCGTATTTTCTTTGAAACGATAGATGGAAAATCTAAAATTATCCTTTTTTTTTATTGAATAGTGATATTCAAATTTTCATAAATCAGTCAGTTTAAGTGACTGATTTAGTTGATTGGAAATTAACTCTTTTTATTTAAAATATTAGTGTTTCAAGAACATTTTGTTATTCGTAATTTCCACAGCAGAAGCTTAATGTAAAATCAAAAATTCGTTATTTATTAGAGCATTTATTAAATCAAGTTACATGAAATATAATCATTTTCCATTTAGACCATTTTAGCAGATCTGTGACTTACTAAAGGTTTACAAATCAGCTGTGTGGCCTTGATTTGAATGAATATCCTGTTCATATTAAAGAAAACTTGCCTTAAAATATAACTGATTTATTGGATTAATAATATAGAGAGTGTAAAAGATCATAAAATAATTTTTCTTGAATTTATTTTTGAGAAAAAATAATATTTCATATATGTTTCCTTTCCTACAGACACGGGCCGAAAATTATATTTTTGCAGATTTTATTTCCAAAAAGATTTAGTTTAATTTTAGTTGGAGCTTTAATCAATGTGATGGCAACACTTTGAAAAAAGCTAATTTTTTCCCATGAATACGAAACGTGCTCGAGCAGCTTAAATTTTATTTTTATTTTGTACGAAAAAAAAATGTTGAAAAATATAGTCAAAATGTTTATTTAAAAATTCATTAAAAATAGAAATTTAATTTTAAGGTTAAAACATTGGTATCATTTAAAAGATTTTTCCCATGAATGCGAAACGTGATTAATTTTTATTTTTCTTTTTTACGAAAAAAATTATTGAAAAATATAGTTAAAATATTTCTTTAAAAATTCATTAAAAATAGAAATTTAATTTTAAGATTAAAACATTAGTATCATTTAAAAGATAAATTTTTGATCTTTAACTTCATGTAAAAATCTTTTTTGTGCGGTAATATTTTCGGAAGTTATAGCAGAAACACGTCAAAATTTCGCTTAATTTTTAAATAGATAAAATTCTAGTTAAAAATTCGAAAAAATAACCCCCAGGTGCACATTCCCGGCCTCCAAGGTATACACGTGCCAAATTTGGTAGCTGTAAGTTGAATGGTCTGGCCTGTAGAGCGCCAACATACACACACACACACACACACATTGAGCTTTATTATAAGTATAGATTTATTATACAAAATAAGAAGAATGTAGGGCTTCCCGTAAAGCTAGAGAAAAAATATAGTCAAATGTTCTTATAAAAATGATGATTTCCCCATATTTTATGTAAAGTCCAAGAACTAAGAAAAACACACTTAATTAAATTAATTACAGAGTTCCCTTAATTAATTACAGAGCAGCTCCATTAATTAAATTAAATACATAGCAACTTAATATGTCGTCCAATAATCACAAAGATTATATCAACGCCTTGCTGGAAAACCTAAATGACACGACAGCCACGAATAATAAATTCGGGCTCTATGGCTAACGTATAATAGCTCCCATTGAGTACATGAGCCGACCTTTAGACTGAAGGAATAAGCAATCGGTAATGGATCAGTTAACCAGGATATAACATTATCATTATACAATCCAAGGAAACGAGAAAATACTTATACACAGATTCTGGGTCTGAAGCTGCTCCTTTGATTTGTTCCCTGAAGGAAACATAATGATGGATGAAAAAACAATGAGTCAAAATTAATAAAAAGAGTTTTTATATTTCAGCAGTTCGAATTTTTTAAAAATGCATTATGTTTCTGAAATTAAAATACATACATACATATCTATATCTCTCTATATGCACATATCTGTTGAGAGTATTTGTAAAAAATGTGCTGTAAACCTTACACTTGTTGAATCACTTAACCACTTGCCATCAGGACCAAAATAACAATAATATTAAGTAGGTAGTTTTCTAAGACCCCGCAATATTGAAGGACCCAGAATTTTGATATTGCAATATTTAATAATTATATTAATTATTTTGCTTCCATTTAATTTACATGAGCCATGAACTCAGACTAATTCAAATTCAAGTACGATAAATGCTAAAACACTAATTCTAATATTCTTAATTAATTATCTTTTGAAAGTATTAATGTTGTTCGTAAAAAAATTATTGCTTTATATTTGAAAATAAATATCCGATTCTATAATAGTGTTTAAATTGTACACCAAACTTCTTTTTTACTATTTTATTTAATAGTGTTTTAAATTTGAATCCTTAATTTTTTATATGAAAAATACTGAAATCCACTCCCTCGGAAGGGCCATAATTACATTTTTTGTGAGTTTATCATAATTTGCAACATAAAGCTACTTGCACAAGAAATTAAGACAAATAAAAGAATATCTGGTGCAGGAATTCAAGATTTGAAAAGGGGTGTCCCGAATATACATTGCTGAAGGGCCTCTAGTGGGTTTTATCTCGTCCTGCTTATCATACTATGTATATAATGGTAATGGATGATGCACTGTCTTGTATGAAATGCAGTCATTGTAAAAAGCCATACTCAATTTATTGAAGGATTAAGTATGAATCTTAAAGGCTGTTTTAATATATTAGTCAGCGTTTTCGAGACATGACCATTGGAGAGAAACAAGATGCAACTTCTCTGCTAAGAATGTGAAAGAAAAAAAAAAGACAGCAAAAGAGGTCGTGATGATCTTTTATCAGCTGTAAAAAGGGAAACCCCGTTCGGAAAGGAAAATTGGAACTGAAATTAAAGAATTGCTTTTGCACCCGTTCAAGACAGTTTAAGTTATAGCAGCTAATTCCCGAGAGGAGTGAGAGATCCGCACAACTCAGAAGTTAAAGTGTATTATTCATGCCTTCTTCTAAGTAGACAGAAAACAATTAATTTTTAAAAATCATTTATAAATGAATTTTAGTACATGTATTTATTGCTTTCTATTAATTTTAAATAAATATATTTATTATTTATCTTTGTCCCTTATCATGAGTAAAAATCAGACTTACAATTTTTTTTTTCTCTTTTGCTGTAGACAGACAAAGAGACAGTCGAAAATTTCAGTAATATAAATTATTCCAGATCCACTTTCTTGTTGGGGGAAGACAGGCTTCGCCTATAAAATTTAAATTTCCAGTTTATGATTTCATTTTTGTATTGTTTCAAAAACTTTTAAGTTAAAGCAATAAATATTTCGAGTAAACAATTTTTTAAAAATTAAATACATTTTTTAAAGTTGATAATTGATAATTTTAATGAAAAGCTATCTGAAACAGAAAAAATCTTTGACTGAAATAGAAACTTCTGAACTATTTTTCAAAAGACATACAAAAAAATTACGAAAATATTTATGAGCCTTTCGTTTTTAAAATCTAACAATTTTTTATAATTTTGCCACTTCATAATGTGAAATTTTTTTGATGGAAAGGATGAAATATATTCTGTCTAGACGACTTTTGGTATTTTCCTTTTTCCCGAAAATGTATTTACCCGCATAAAGAATTCGGTGTTCGGCCTTGTATATAAATTGATTTTATCAGTCACTATGACAGAATTAATCATTTTGTAAATTGTATGTCACTTTGTTAGTGGCTAAATAGTTTCACCGAAACTCTAGTAGTCGATGATATCAGAGATTCCTGAATGGATAAGCTGTAAATATTCTAGAAAGATAGATTGATGTGTAACTAGATGCACATTTTTCATTGTATGGATAACACTTTTTATCAGACATGGATGTGATAATGTATCGCTCATAGACATCTTTCACGATAATCAAAGGCACACAGATTATTTTTTTTTGTGTGTGTGTGTGTAGAATAAAACTAAATGCATACATAAGGTTCTCACTTTCAAAGCTTATGAAACTTCCGGAAAACCGAAGTATTTGAAAGTGCGTTTGTTTAAAACAGGAAAATCTTTCAGAAAATTACTTGCATTTTATTTCGAGTTTTGTTAAAATGATAATAGTATATATAGAATAATTCTATAATTAAAAAATGGGATTCAAAGTGGGAATAGCAACATTAACAGCAATTAGAAAATAAAGGTCATGGATTTATTCAGTTCTTTCTTGTAATTTAAATAGTTTTTAATGATTTTTAATACAAAAAATGATGCTTATTTACATATAAAATTTCATCAGCTTATCCAAAAGAGTATGGTACCACTACATTTTATTTCTGACTTTACAAAGATTAAAGTCGCTTTAAAAGAATTATTACTTCTTTTTTTTATTTTAAAAAATATTCTTTTATTTAAATAGCCTTCTCTAGTCTGAAATTCCTGTCATAGAAGAAAGCTTTTTTTTTCTTGCATTTTAATACAATATTGTTGTATTTTTAAAGAGACTTTTTATAATGTTGTGTACTTAGAGTAACTTCATATGGAAATTTCGAAATTTTTTTGGAAAACTCATTTTAAATTATGTTTTATGTCACATCATATAAAGTATGCGTGTACATGTATGTACGCTCTATTTTTTTTCTTTCCTTTATTTACTTATTTATTGATTAGTATTTATAGGAAACTACTAAAGTAAATATTTGAACACTTATTTTCTTTCAATTTAAATCAAATCTTAAGAATCTTCTCAATTTAAATATGAATGATGAAGAATTCTTTGAGAGTGAGTCTTACATATAGCCGTATTTCAAACTTTGCTTATTTTACTATGAATCGCCAATGGACTGAAGGCTGTCGATAGGAATGCTGACTTTAGTATATCTTAATCGAGAAGATGAAGTCTTCTGAGAATATTTAACCTGAATGCATGAATTGTAATCTGATAAATTCTGATTTCGGTTCTTTATCATGAAAAACCTTTGTTCCGAATTTATACTTTATGGATGTGAAAGAAAAAATAAGACCCTGATGAAAGCAATTTTTTTTCATTTGAAGGAAATGGTGCAATAATTTTACTCTACTTTAGCGAAATCAATTTATGAAAGAATATTGCCGATTCTCTTTTCTAATTTAGAAACTCTCGGGGAAAAAAATTGACTCATGGAATGTTATTCTGAATTCCAACAGAGCAGCGCGGTTTTTCCAGTGTCAAGATGAAGAAGCTTCGTGGCCGGAGGGTTTTAAGCTCGAAACTCGATAACAATAAAATAAAAATCCTTCGTGTACGTGGACCCGGCGCCAACATACGCAGTAACCCAAACCCAGCAGTTCAAAATTGTGAAGCTGCCCAGTATTGCTTTTGAACAGCTTCCGAATAGGGAGTTAACATAACTTAATTAAACTAAGCCAGTTCTAAATGTTTAATTATGTTACTGCATGATTTTTTAAAAATTCTTAGAAAAATCTTTTCAGCTTTTCATGTTCTTAAAGCTTCTTTCATTTGAAAATTTCTCTAATCATAACTTATAAGGCGTAGAAATACATATTTCCACTGAAATCATTTCTGCCTTTAATCAACAAATTATGAATAATTTAATAACTGAATAATAAAAATATGCGTTTTATGCGTTTTGACTTAAAGAGTAAAAGATTTTGGTGAAGAAATTTCAATTAAATAATAAATGTTTTAGATGAAAGAATTTTTTAAATGTGGAGCGAAACTGTTTTAGTTATTTTCTCACACTATTTACCCTCGTTTATATAAACATACAATTTTTTTATTGTAAAATAATTATGAAGCGCAGTGTTAAAGTTCTGATATTCAGACACTGCAGCTTTCAACACAGATAAAACATAATATTTATTAACTATTCAATCGTTTAGAATAAACATTTCATTTTAAATAGGGGTAAAAATAGATAAATAGATTCAAGTAAAAATATAAGAAAACAATTATTGTTTTTTTTTCCTTAATTCGCTACCACGCTGGATTTCAAACAAGTACGAATGGCCTTTTTTTCATTTGTCTCACGCCACGTTGACAGATGAGATTGAATTTACCCCCTTTTTTCAGCTAAGGAAATCAAATGGATTTCTCTTGTGCTTTATCTGAACAGCACTAGAATAGAAATAATATAAATGAATTCTGGAGGTTTGGAATAACATTGGTAAATTACTATATGGCCCCAGAGGGAGTAAGATAAATGATGAGAAAGATCCAAGTTTGTGTCGAACTTTGATCTTCCTGCATCTTGCATCTCTTACCTCTTTTAAATCTCGGAGGGATGGAAATAGATGATGCAGAAGAGCAGGATGCTGAGAATGAGAGTAAAGAGGAGAGAGAGAAAAAGAAGAATGCGCTTGCAAAATGCCTAGAGCGTAAAGCGGGAGTGAAAAATGGAGGCTGCGATCCTCCAGGTTATCGTAGGAGCGCTATCGTTTTATTCGTTCTCTCTTCTGCAAGTTCCTTTTTCCGCCTCTTAAAAAATTATATTTCTTAGCGCTCGTCTTTTCCGTTTCTCAAGAGTTTTCCGTTCATGCCTCGAATGCTGAAAAATACCCAGCTGCAGTGGAATCTAAAATTTTTATTTAGAATTTGGGATCCTATCTTCAGGACATGCAGCAGGAAAATACCCAGATGGTTATCAGTAACTTAAAATTCACCAGACTGGTGAGCCTCAAAATAGCTAGCAGCAATTTTAGAATGCAATATTACATTCTATAGGATTTAAAGTTTTCCGAAACTTTTGATTTTAAAAGCGAGATTTAAAGATTTAGAAGAAAATTTATTCATTTTTCTTTTTTCACCCAAAACTTTTCGTTTAACTTAGTTTCCGAAATAATGAAAGATAATACAGTTCTTAAGAGCTGTTAGTAAAACCTTCAAGTAATTCGATAAAGATTGAAGTGGCAATAAGCCTTTTTAGAAATTAGAAAACAAAATTAGAAATGTTGAAGATATTTGTATTTACATATACAACTCAATTGAGATTAAATTCCTGATTTTAATTAGATTGAATGATTTACACATATTGTATATTTGTAAATGGCTCTATAAGGTCATTTTATTAATGGTGAATAATTTGTGTATATATCTATGTAAATACAACTAACACATTGAGTTAATTATCTAAGTCATAAAAGGAAACTTTTTTTGCTATTTTAGAAAATGTTAGCCGCATTAAACTTCTAAAGTAGGTTTAACTGTAAATGCATGCCAGAAGAAATTCAAATTCACATTATCGTTTTGGATCATTTTTAAAGCATTTCTTTTTTTTAATAATTCTAAAAAAATAAATAAATGCATTTCAAATTACCAATGAAGGAAGTTTTAAATTCTGTTCACATTTACTATTTTAATGTTTAAATTTACTATTTAAAGTTTTCTTTGCCTTATTTTGTAAAAATTAATGAATAAAAATCAGTAATTCTTAGAGACTGCTCAAAATATCTTGTTTCTGTTCTTTTATTTATCTCAAAAAGTGCTTAGCCTTCTAAAAAGGCGACATACTTATAAATGATCGATCCAATAATATCTCCAGCACTAAATGCTAAAATGATTTTCTTTTATCTTTAAATTTTGCTTTTAACTTGTGCTTTCTCATTTTGTAAATGCATCAGATTAACTAAGCATTCAACTTTTCCTCTAGTTTGAAGTTATTTAGTTTAATTGAAGGGTATATGGTATCATTAGGTCTACCAACTAATAACAGGTTTACAGGACTACAATTTCCTCCTGAAAGCACTTCATATTATTATCACCACTCAGATTGTTGAGGGGAAAATGTCCTCTACTCCCAACACCCTCTGACTTCTCCCATACAACATTCCTTCTTAACTTCACGTGATCAGGGTATTATTATCGTGTTATACACTTGTTGTTTTCAGTTGAAAATACACGGACTGACAAGTCGTATCAAGTTGTCATGTTTCTAAGCTGTTATTAATATTTCAAACTTTACCAAAGATGAATCGTGGATTCAATGCGTAATTAAACACAATACTGAAGAAAAATGATACTCTGTCGTTCATTAACTATGTTTGAAAAAATGAATAGAATTTTCATATTTCTAAGTTATTATTGACGGAACATTCCTGATGCAGGAATTAAGAATTTCTAATCAAAGACTTTCCAAAATGGACAGAAAAAAGAAGCTCTTATCTCATATTTCAGAAGGCAAACTCTCTTTCTCTTTATTATTACAATTTCTTCTACATTAGATTAATGTAGAAACCGCACATCCTTTTGAATCAAACAACAAGGTAGAATAAAGATACAGTTTTAAAAATAAAACATGTCCTTAGAAGATTTTTTAATGTTCTACCTAGATAAGATTAAATTTACATCTGAGATTGAGAAATAGTAACTGTAAATTCAATGCTGTAATGATAACAAGTTTATGAACGAAGGTCTGAGCAAATGATAAGAAATAACGATAACAACAACCCCCCCCCCAAAAA
This sequence comes from Argiope aurantia, assembly GCA_026543865.1. Classification (NCBI taxonomy): domain Eukaryota; kingdom Metazoa; phylum Arthropoda; class Arachnida; order Araneae; family Araneidae; genus Argiope; species Argiope aurantia. The sequence goes on along the minus strand of JAPMOR010096005.1, from coordinate 539,731 downwards.
AAACGGATTCTGAGCAATTTTTTTAATTTCTTTTTTTACATTTGTTTTTAGAAAGAAATTTATGCAAAAGTGTGACCAAAAATATACTAAATTATTTGAATTCAAAGATTTATTCATTTTTTGATTTTATTTTATTAAAAGTTTACTGAACTCTAAATTCTCAGTTTAAACTAAATTTTAAGAAACCATTGTAATAAAAATACTTAAGTAGATATCATTTAAAAATATATTGAAAATTCCTAATATAAAAAAGAAACTGTTGAATGTACTTTACATATACTTTTAACATTCATTATAAATCAAAATGAAAAAGTAATAAAATAAATATTTCATGGAAAACAGAAACTTTTTTCAGAATACTTCAATTTTCTTTGCTGTATTTTGATTTAAATTATCTGCTATAAAAAAAATCATGATTTTTTAAAATTTTTTGCAGTAGCGTTTTATTATATTTTTATTTTAATTATTCTTTACTTCATTTATTTCTTTATTGGATATATTTCTAGGTTAAAAAGAATACTTTAAAAACTTTTTACGGTTAATTTTGTATGTCCCGATAAGATATATTGTAACACGACAGACATAAATTTTATGTGATATTTCTTTTTCCTGAAAATCCATCAAAATTTGTAATTTTTGCCTTTTACCTTATATAATTGTATTCACAAAATATTTATAAATATTTAATGCCAGAATTATTAGAATGTATTTTAAAAACCCCAACGTTTTTATTTATTTATTTATTTCTTTACTCATGAGAACACGTAGAAACTAAAAGCAGATCTGAAGCTTATTTCTTATCTTGCTATTGAGGGCAAAAAAACTATTTAATCACAAAAATTATTATTTTATCCTTACTGGTGTCCAAAACATGTTTCAACAAAGTCTTATGCATAATTATCTACAAATATTTAGATCGTTTCAAATTCTAATGATTGCATATTATGTCACTTTTTTTGCCTTCTGACTTACTTATATATTAATTGGAATTTTAAACAGTTAATTTTGCCTTAAAACAAAAGAAAATGGATACTTCTTTTCAGCTATGATCAACATTCATTCATCTTCTTGAGCAAGCAAAAGTCATTTTTAATCCACATTATATTCTTATTTATTCGAGATGTAAAACAATTTTCTTATCATCAGTAACAGCAATATTATCCTTATTGGTTTCAAAACATGTTTCATCAAAATCTTATGCATTATTACGTAATATGTATTATATATTGTAACCAAATAATATATATTACAACTAAATATTTAGACCGTTTCAAATTTCAGTTTAAATTTTGTATTTATTTCAACTTCATGTGTAGAATTTCTCGCTTCAACTAAAAGTTTGTTACAAACTTATTCCAGTGCCTCTTGGCAAATTCAGTCAAGAATATTCTGGATTTTCAGAGTTTTGTTATCTTTCAATCTACACAGAATAAAGTTAGAAGTCTTTTCATAGAAAATACTGAGCAGAATAATAAATTAATATTAATAAGCATTAGCATCTTTTGCAGCTTAGGAACTTATTTTCCCCAACTTCTGCTTTTCCCGATGGAATATCCCTTTATGTAAATCTTGAGATCTCTGCGCTATGGAACGTAGATTGGGTGACTGGCTGCATGCCAAAACCACTTCCCCTGAACAAATTAACAAAGTTCCATGCCTGACGAGCACACTGGTTTCGCTACATGAATTTTATATGAAGGAATGAAGTAACTGATTTAGCCAGTAAAATATTGTTGTTCTGGCATTTATTACCTCACAGTTAGCATTCCTAGGTGTCTTAATATTTGATTATGGAATCAGTAATTAAAATTCATTGTGCATTCCCTAATTACTGAAATTAACTATTCATTGAAAACTTCATTGTTGAATTGAAAAGAACACTAAAGAAGTTAAATGATTTCAAGCATTTAATGAGAATGATAAAAGAAAGTTTTAAAATCTATCACCTTGGAAAAAGTATTTGTTTTATAACGGTTTTCATCTGTGCATATATTTCTACGAATGATTGAGATAATTATAAAAAGCGGAACTTGCATAGAAGAATAATATATTTCTTCATTTAAGTAACAAAGCTAATGGAATTAATTTTAATTTTTTTAATTTGAAAAAGAGCAAATTTGTTTTTAAAAAATGGAGGTAACAAAATAATTACAATACAGTAACTTTAATGAAGAGTGTTTTGTTGTTGTTGTCTTTTGTCATTTTTCATCTTTTAAAATAATTCATATTTTAAAATTATAAATGAGATTACTTCATAAATGAAATTTACATGCATGTTTTTTTAAAAACTTCGTTATACAAATTTTGAAAAATGATATAATACACCGTTATTGCAATTAATATTTCATAGTTTATTACATTTTCCGTATTATGGACATGTACCTAAGCATATTTCATGAATTCCAACTATAATAATCATGAAATTTCGAGTGAATAAAAATATAATTACTTAATTCAAGAATACACAATGTAACTTTTTATCTGTAATTTCAAGAAAAAAATTAAACCATTTCTAACCGAAATGAGCTCAGGAATGACTGAAATTAGACTTCTTAGATTATAGATTTCAAAGTTAATAAGCATGCATTTCATATTTAAAAACTTTTGCACTGGTTCCTTCCTTATCATTTCATGATTTTTTATTCTTATGACATGCAGCCTGCGTATGTTATTAACTGCAATTTACCTTAGATTCACCTGCAAGTTGTACGGCGAAACATTTCAGCACTATTTTAGAATAACCTACCCACCCTCTAAGATCTGTGCAAATAAGCTATTCAAAACGCTTTTTCCGACTCAAAGAAGAGAAAGAGAGAATAGGGAACCTTTTGACCCTCGAAGTCAATAAATCTTGGTCTCGTTTCTTCCGACTTGTTTTGATCAGTATCAAAGATGCCTGCTTCAACAGAACAAAACAACTTCGGTTTCAAAAGGACCTTTGTTGCTGCGAATTACTGAAACTCGATGTATTGTTTCAAAAGGAATCAAGTACGAAAAAAAAACAAAAAAAAACATATGATCTAGAAAAAGAAGGCACGAGACAATCTTGTTTTAAAATCTTAGCCTTGTTAAGAAGTTATTTTTACTGATAAGGAATGCTAAGCAAATTCTTCTCAGTAAAAGCAATTAGTGGTTGAAACAGATATTTAACATTATAATAGCTAATTAAATCCAACTTTATCTACGTTGAAATATTTCATTTTGAATCGTAAATAATACACATTGTAACTTTTTCAAAACCATCAATTAAGTTAATGCAACGCTAAATGTCTTTCTACCAAAGACATTATACTTCTGTAGTTTTCTTCAAGGATATATTTCTTCTGATATTCTGTGACTTTTATTCTATCTGGTGTATATGCAGAAAATGATCATATTATATCAGTTTGATAAAATGTCCTTTATCTTGTAACGGATGTTTTTTTGTGGGATAACAGAAAAGTTAATGTAGATACAATAAATGTGAAAAGATTTATGACAATTTAAAATCAAAACATTATTGTAAAATTGCTAAAATTAACATCTATTAAAACTTTTGATGCTTTAAAGGTTTTCATAAAATAAAAAAACAATTGATTGGAATACCAAATAAATAACAATGTTCAAATTCTGTTTTGAAAAGAGCTGTTATCTTTTCAATTGAAGAATTTTCTTTTGTTGCTTTGATTTTTTTAGAAGTTATTTTTCTTTTAAAGACAGCAAGGAGTAAATTTATTGTGAAAAAAATGTAATCTTAGGGCGAATAGAAAATGTAAAGAAATTAATTACAAAATTGTACATCTATTTGATATCAGAGCTTTCTATTTTTTAATGAGCTTTCTATTTATCTTCCCAAATCTTTCAGTGAATATAGCGAACAACTATTCCATATATAATGCTATAATTCAACACATACCCCTGTTTCAAGGTATAATATTGCTACAATTTGTAAATAAAACACTCATCAGAAATGCTGTTTTTTTTTTTAAATCTTTTTTCAATTGAAGGAAACTAAAGTTTGCTAACTTATTTTTCTTTCTTTGCATTTTAATTATTCGTCGGGCCTTTTTGTTCTTCATTCGCCGCCTATTTTGAAACATCCACATTTTGACCTTTTATCGCTTTCTGTGATATTTTTTCTTGTCTCAGAGCGTATTAAAAATTTTCTTTTTGCTGGCAAGGATTGATATGTTAATAAAAATGTTCTCTTATTTTTTACAATCATAATATACCATTGATTTGATAAACATTTTTTATAGTATTAAAATGTGAGAATGGATTTAATTTTTCAGGAATATTTTGTTTTAACATTGAAGAAATAGAATGTAAGTTTATACGTTTATAATAAAATTTCTGTGGCACTACTTACAGCTCTTATTTTTACGTCACACTAGGACTGAAAAATCTCTGCCACAGCAAATTTTGTTTGTTTATTATTTATTTCATCTATATAAATGCCATCTAATGTTTTTATAAAATTTCTTCTCTCATATGATAAAAAGAGGAGAAATGTATGTCTTCGAATTTGTTGTTATCTCTTCGTATCATTTTGAGTTTGTTGATATTTAAGTGACTGAAATTTAACATGAGATTCACTTTAAGAGAAATTTATTGAGACAGATGGCAACAAAAAAATTCTAAAAGTTGTTTTGAAGGCACATTCGATTTGGAAGATGATAGAAAAATGAGTATTAGGAAGATAATTATTTATAATTATGGTTATGTTTCAACAAAAACGCTAGAAAGTGTAATATTTTAGTACACATGTAAAAACTACTTTAAATCAGAACAAATAGTATCTGAACTCGTTTTAAATATACAAGATTCGAATGTTTTTCAGCACACCCTAATCTACTAAGTTTGTAAATCGAAGTAATTAAAACTAACAATTTTATTTCACAATGAGTGTTAAATAATGGGATTTTTTCTATTATTGCACAGCATGTTTTGTTAATGATCCAGAGCCATTTTGGTAAAATTGTTTTTCCCTATTTGTGTATCAGTGTAGGAATATATACTAAATTTTACAATAATGAATTTTTTTTTCAGAAGTATGTTCTGAGGAGTATGGAATCTTTTGCATTCTCTTCAGGCAAAGGTAAGTTATCTTGTTCGTTTTCTTCATAATTTTCTGTTTTATCTATAAAATATTTTGTAAGTAAAGGAAAGCCTCTCAACTTTTAAATCAATTAAAAAAAATATATTTTTCATAAAATAAATATGAAGAATTTAAAAAAAAATGTTTTAGCTAGATTAGTTAAATAACTTATGAAGAAAAATGCGGTTTTCCCGTTCAGTACAGTTGCCTATTCCTTTCCTTGTCAGCGAAAAGTTTTTCACACTATCGAAAGAATCTTAAGCCATAAAGGATGTAACATGAGAAATTAGCTCCATTTTTTTTCATAAACTGTGGGCGTAGATTGTTTCCAAATCATTCTCCATTAAACCTTCAGCTTATCACTTTCACAGCCAGCTTTTATTTCGATTTGTCGTTATATATAACTCATGCTTTATGATAATCACGTTTCATGCATTGTGATTCTTAAATGACACGGTTCTGCGTCGGTTGTGGTTAACAATTACACATATTTAGAAATAGCGGGCGTAAGGGACCACCTTCAAGTAACACGTTACACCCTTGAACCGTTGACCTGGGAAAGAAATCCCTACGCAGCGTTAAATTTTCCCCGTCCTGAAAATGCGCCAAAAGCAGAGCTCTCCCATTGGCTAGATTACTGACAGGTCACGTGATGCATAAAGGGCGTTACTCGCTCCTCTCTCTGTCCCCCCCCCCCTCGTCTTCTAATGACTGGGTGCCGCAATGGACGGCACAAGATAGATGAATAGCTTAGAAGATGAATTACATTTGTTCTGGGTAGTTGCTAGGTTCATTTCAGGGCTACAACAGCGCAGGAATGCCTCAGCAAGATGATTGATCATTTTTCTCTCACACAAGTGACTGATGTAATTCCAGAAAGACCGTCTTCGTACTTTCTTTTGATTTTTTTTTTCCTTTTTTTTAAGGGCTCAGTACATTATCATTAGGCAAGCCAGATTGTCAATGCAAAGCAAAAAGTTAATTACTCCACTATTTTATAATTAACTTCCAAACCCTCTCTGCGTTAGAACTTTAGGTTTAATTACTCCACATCTTTGGTCTTTATTTTGGTACACGATTTCTTTAAGAACTTCGAGAAGTTTTTCTTCAGTGAAAACAAAACAATAGATCATCGGTATTTTTCAACACAATGCGACAAAATGATCACAAAAATGAGCGATCAGAAACGATATCAACTATATGAACATTTTATATGGATATGAACTGTCATGCTCATGATCTGATTATTGACAAAAATTTTGAGTTCCTTGATAAATTAACTCCTATCAATTTTCAAAACGGGGCGTTATTCTTACAAATATGCGATAATCTTAAGGGTTTATGGGAAAGATCATAATCTCAAATATGAAAATTTAATAAATTCAAAACGAATTTATGAGCAAGAATAACTTATTTAGTAGTAATAAAATAGTTTCAGAGTAACGAATACATCCCCATTTCTCTTTTCTGATTGACTGAAGCATTTTTCACCAAGAACAATTAATATTTAAGCATATTTATAATTTAACATCCAAATTTGCAAAATTAATAGTATTATGCAATCAGTATTAATATATTACAACAGACATAATAATCATGAGTTTTACGAATATTTTAAGAATTTTTTTTCCTTTTACTCGTATGATGAATATTATTTTAAATAAAATATTGACGCTTCTGAAAATTCAGGACCGCCTTCAAGTAACACGTTACATACTTCAACCGCTGATCTGGGAAAATTCAGAAAATTATTATTATTATTATAATCTCAAAGAAAGTTGTATATATATATATATATATATATATATATATAAGTGCGATTCAGGAAAAAAGTATTCTTTATCTGAACAACTATTGAAAAATTTTAAAAATTAAACTTTCAGGTTATTTGGTTAAACAATTTCAAATTGATGTGAAACTCTCTCTGTTATTTATTTTCTTCTTGTTACTCTAGTTTTTTGACTATATTTAGAAGCGTGATGTAGTTTCCTAAACGACCAATAATCATTGAAAAAAAAATGCAATTTGTGGAATATTGTAATGTCCAAAATTCTGTTGAAATAGTGTGTGGTTTTTTAGTTATCTCAAATTAACCATGTTATTCTGGTTTAATACTTTTCAGATAATTAATAGTAGTACAAGGAAATCATGAAAGAGACATGCTTTTAAAAAAAGAAAAAAGAAAAAAAAAGAATTTTGCATTTGTTACTTTCTAAAAAAATTGATGACTATTAAGCTAAAATTTATTTATTTACTAGCTGGTTTACTCTTTGTTTCATTATTAATGAAAAAAAAAAGATATTTTTTAAGACATATCCCTGAATATTTCCTGTAAAGTACTTTTTCTTATAGTGAACACTCCTAAAAAACACTGTAAATGTTTGTTTGTAAATGTATGTTTTTCAAGTATTTTTAGTTCCTCTTTAGTGAATCCTTGACTCATTTTTTTAACCATACTGTGCTGCTGAATCTGTTTATAATTTGTGGTGCATTCATTATTCCAAGTGGGGATACTGAAAATTTTAACAACGCTAGCTTCGTATGTGATACTGTATGTCATTAAATAAGAATTGCAAACTTATATTGTTCATTTCAAAGGTTCGTTTTTATTTTTTGTTTCTGCAAACTTTCATCATTTATTTTTCGGTTTCACTTTATTTGATTTCGTAGCAATAATTTACTTCGAAACTTTTCAGTAGCAATATAAGAAATTTAAGCGAGGAAATAATTTATAACGTTGAGTTTTAGACTTATCTCCTATTTCAGAAATACTACGTATCATTATTTTTGAAAATCGACCTTTTTCACAAATCGATTCTTTAGAAGTACACGCACATTGAGATAGAAATCCTTTAAGCCAGGTTAGTGAGAATTGTCAAATTGATCGTTGAAGATTTTATTGACGCTTTATCAATGAAAATATTTCAACTGAAGGACAATAGAAGAAAAGTTATTGAACGACCTAATACATCTGTCTACCCAAGCAGGTTTCTTGCATTAATAAAAACAAAATTGATGACGTCAAGAAACTATTAGAATCTATTCTAGATGAATTTAAAGCTTTTTACAACATTATTATAAACGGCAAGTGTAGTCTAAATCACGAAGACCAAGATAATGACGATTAATAAAACTAATTATTTTTCTTTAATTATTGAAATCTATTGTTTTTATTTGGTGCTGAAAAATAGATGATAAAACTTTTTTGGTTTTAAATATTTGTTTTCCTTTAATTATATCTTATCAAGTCCATATTTTATCTCTAAGAGGCAAAACTCTTGTCAATTTTAAAATTAATAACTAATTAAATAATGGATATAGGGTCAAGATTAATTAGATTCCTAAAGGGGTTTTAATCTAAAATAAAAATTTTCTCATTCAGAAGTTAATGAGAAAGCAATTTTCTTCTATTTTCCAATAACTGATTTTCATTCAGTTTTTGGGTTGGTGAAATAAATGTCTGTCTATTGTCTATGTCCTTTCTATATCACAATGAAATAATTATTTTCTTCTTACACACCCGATCGTTAAAAATAATTTTAGATTTGAGTGTTTTCACGTTAAGAAGGTAAGATTTAATTTTCAACAGTACAAAGCTATGAGTTTGATCCTGAATGAGTTTGATCCTCACGTTAGCTATGAGTTTGATCCTCACGTTAAATACTTTTGAAATTGTTGTGCTTTATGTGTATGCAAGTATGCATATGTATGCTTATGTATATGTATATGCAAGTATATCGAACTGATAAATTTTGAGTGAGTTGAAATAGAAGGTTTTTTTTTGTTGTTGTTGTTATTGTTGTTTTTGAATAAAGAACAAAGGCAAATTGGTACAAAATAGATCTCCTTGAGAATTTGTGCCATTCAAGAACAAACAGAAAAAGGATGTTGCAGCAAATGTGCATTTATTTGAAAGTACCTTGATTTAGAGAGAAATGAAATTTTTTTTTAAAGTCTGTGTTTAACTTCATAGATTGGATCTAGAGAGTGAAATGCAGTGAAGAAAAATGAATGTAGAAAATAAAATTTCAAAATTGAAAGAGTTAGTTGTACAGCAGATTCTTTCTTCTTCTTCTACTGGAATCTGATCATCTTTGCAACAATTTCATTCTGTCGAAAGAAAACTTTCTTCCATTATTAATATTTCTCATCTTTTCCATTCTGTTTCTATTTAGATCAATGCGAGGTTTGCGTCCCTGTAAATACTGTCAAGAATAAGAATGAAAAATGGAATAACCCAGCGGCTTTTTCTTATACTCTGTAGCCTGGGGGAAACATATTCTTTGGGGCAAGGCTGTCTCTAGTTATGACAGGCCGACCAGGGAACCATTCATCTTTGGAGTAGCTCCGCATACACGAACCAATCGCAATTCTTGTCACTGTCCCTGCGATTATCTGTAAAATGACAATAATTACCTGCTTGCTCTGTATTTCAGATATGTTTTTCTTTCATCTTTTATTTTCGGGTTTCATCTAAGTACAAGATAAGTATAGAGTTACGTTTTTTCACTGATTTCTTTTTTTTTTTTAAACATTTGTGTTGTGAAATTTATGTTAAGCTATGTTAAACAGATACAGCTATCAAGCCAGAAACGTGTAAAGCGTAAAAAAATCATACATAATTCCTTACGTGTATCGACTGCACAACGCAGCTGTTGGAAAGAAAAACATTATTTGAGCATTATTGTCTTATTATCATACTGACAAAAAAAGAAAACATAATTTTCAAGCAATTATCTTCCTTACTGTTGATTATAAATAAAGTGAAGTAAATATGTATGAACTTGAGCATCTTCTTCACTTAAAACAGTGATTTTATTGCTAAAGACAAAAACTAATTTCATTAGATATAAAATAATTTTAGAAAATGTGAAAATTGTCTATATTCCATTTCCTTAATTGAAGTGCAGATCAAATTCCTTTCAAATAGGAATGGATATAGATTGCAAGTATATTTAAAATTGTCTTACATTTTAATTCATTAAAATTTCTTGAAAAAATATATTAGGATTTTTTTAATAGTTTGAATGGGGAAAAAAAATCGGGCATTTCTAAACAAAATGTACGCATACTTTGCTGAATATGATTTCTGTAAACCCTTTATTGGACTTCAACATTTCAGTTTTCTGAAACGTTTTTCGATTAATATGTAATATATTTAAAATTTGATATAAGAAATTCTGTTTCTTAAATTTGAGAGTCGATTTCTATGTTTCCAAAAAATACTTTGATCTTAATCTTAAGAGTTCGTTTTATTTGAGAGGTCTATCTAATTCTTTTAACAAGACATAAATAATTTTTCATTTCAATTTTCCTTTATATTTTCCTATTAACGTTTTATCTTCATTCTAAAAATAAACAAATAGTGAAAAGTCTTCGCTCGAAGCTACTATCGAATTCGACTTTTTAAGGCATTAGTGTATCGAAATATGAATGCTTATAATGAAAAATGATGTAAGTAATTACGTTATGAAACATTAACAATCTAATATCATTGTTTCTTTTTATTATGCATGGATAGAAGTTTTCTGGTAAATAATCAAAAACAAAAACAACACAGAATTTCTAGGCACAAAAAATATCGAGAAAAATTTACATTTCATTATGTAAATAATATTTAAGAAAAAATCTCTGTCTTGATTACATGACCTTCAAAGTTCCTTGCTGAAGAGAGGGACTTAATCTTGACTAAGCATTTTGCCCCGCAGCGGGCAACAGAAGGGGGGCGGGGAGTTCTGTTCGAGAAACGAAAAGCAATAGGGGAGAGGGGGGAAATTAATAGTTCTAAGATGATAAACAGGGTTCGATATTCATTTACCTCATCTATTTCAAGATCAAAATGAAGGATGGAAACCGTGAGCGATTCATTTTCATGGTCGACTAGAGTAAATTTGCAAGTCTATACTGATAATTATTTTGAATTTTTTTATTATAATTTAAAACGTAATTGGGAATCGACATTTTACATATGGAATATATTTTATATTCTTTTTATTCCTCGAAAATGAATTAGGCTAGTATAAAAAAATAAACTTTTTTTTTCTTCTTCTTCTTCAAAATGTTATTAATTAGATCTCATGTCAAAGAGAGTGAAAACATTACGAATGTATGTGAAATTTCAGTGTTTAAATATAGGGGTATTTTACCATATTGTTAATTCTCAACCCATATTATGCAAAGCTATTATTAGCTGTATATTATGCGTCAAGAGCTTTTTAACATCCAGATGAAATCAGAAACGTTATCTATAACATATCCTTGGCATGATGTAGGGAAAATATTTCAAATGACATCTATTATAATGCATGTTCTTTAACTTAGCCATTTAATTACA
>JAPMOR010096005.1:490086-527920 GCA_026543865.1 Argiope aurantia | reverse complement strand
TTTTTTTTTCTAAAAATATTATAAATAACACCCATATTGAGTTATTTCATTCCCAAAAAGAATAGAGGAGTTTGTTTTTTCGAAAATTCCAAAATGTCTTCAAAATCTTCAAATGTCTTTTATTTAAAAGTGTAATTTTCGGTTAGCGATTTAACGAAAAGAAAATTTCATAAAAGCTTGTTTAAACTAAAAACTCTAATTTTTCAATGTGGATAATAAAAATGAAAATAAAATATACATAAATATGGTATAACTGTAAAGCAAAGAAAAAATTTATTGCCAAAAATTTAGATGTATTATTACAGATTTTTTATGATTAAATTCAGTTTCTAAAATTGTCCAAAATTAAGAAAGATCTATGAACTTATTTTTTGATCGTTCCCTAGAAAACAGCAGTAGCTTGTTGTTGAAAACAAAAATAGAAGGGAGTTTCTAGAAAAATAAGAAACATTTTCTTTCGAACTGTGTCACGCACATTTGAAGCCTCAACAAAACTTAAAGCAATTAAAGCCCGCCATATTGGACTGGGTGGTAAACTTCTCCAGTTTTCTTTGTCTTTTTCACTACCTTTAGTGGTATGTGCTAACATGATGAACTTCCTCCATCCTTCAGGTTCTACTTCTTTCTTTCTTTAAAAAGTTTTTTTTTTCCCCTTCCTCTTTCTAATTCTTGGCCAGAATCTTTTGTTCTCTTTAAGAGATCAATATTTTAGTCATTAAGAGTGGAACATTTTTTCTCCGTTTCTTGTGTACAGTCTTTTGTATCTTTACTGACCAAAATAGGAGGGACAAAAAGTGATGATGAAGTTCTTTTCTTATTCGCTGTTTTTGGCGTGTCCAATTTAAATTTCTTTGGATATGTTTTAGCGACTTCTTAAACGAATGTTACTTAATTTGTCATCGGAAAGTTTTTGTACTTTTTTAGAGTCATTAGTAAGATAAAACATGCCGCTTGCGAGAAAAAGATCTGGTTTTTCGATTTCTATAGCAAACGAAATTTTATCTCTTTGTTCCTAGATTCAAATTAATTTCTTTTGAGTGCATTAAAATAATCCTTTAAAGAATTGTAGTTGCAAAAACTCTTTCTTTCTTCCCTTCTTTTTTTCTTCAAATTTGTGAATTATTATCTGAAGCTATATATCCATACTATACCAAAAGTCATTTTAAAAAATTAGCTAAGAGGTTTATTTTTTGTCTCTTTTTCGAAAGTGCCTTTAATAGATTTTTTTTTAACTCTAGGTAATAAAAGAAAAGCATAAACTGATTAGGGGCATTTCAAACTCTAAAATACATGAATCCGGTGGACATTTAATATATTACTGTTCTTCATCTTCCTTTTAGCCTTTCTAGGAATACTAGTATTGATTGGGAAAGTTGTTGAGATTTTATTTTGTAAAAAGTAAGGTGAAAATGCTAAATATTTGAAAGTTATATTTAGACGTAAATTTCGAAGAAACGTAAGTCTTCAATTATTCTTTTGTTTAAAAATGTGAAACCTTTTCCATATTCAAGCGATATTTTTTCTTATTTTCCCGTATGGAATATAAATAAACGTAAATGTATTGACTCACATAAAAAAGGAATGAAAATCAAAATACGGCAGTTTTTATATACGGTATCTGAGGGCAGTATTCTTATCTCTCTAATAATAAAAATGAATGCATGTGTGTGTGTATTTGTTTCCGCTCAACAGGATAGACCGTTATACTTAGAGCTACCAAATTTGGCTCAGTTACATTTTGGACGATGGAAATGTGCACCCTGGATCAATTTTTAAAAAAATATTTTAAGTAGAATTTCAATTAATTAAAAAAATTAAGTGAAATTTAGGCATTTTTCATCTATGATGTCCGAAAAATATAGCTGTATAAAACTGATTTTTATTCTATTTAAAGTTTTAAAAATTGCCTTTTTAATAATAGCAATTTAATTGTTGTGCACATTTTTCCTGAATTTTTGAACATTTTTGGGGCAATTTGCAACAATGCATTTCGTTGTTGAACTACAATTCAAACCATTTTCATTGTTTCATCATATATTTATTCACGTGTTTTTTTTTCTATTGTTGATATCTAAGGAAGAATAATAATTCTATTTAATGTCTATGTAATTTGCATAACGAATAAGTAAGGTTAAAAGACTGCGAAATTTGGGAGATAGATCCAAACAGTTCGTTTTTAATTGCATTTTGATATCTTGAAACTCGACTCCATTAGAAAGGAACATGTATATACAAAATAAATAGAATACACATAACTAAGCTAAGGGATAAATAAGGGATATAAGGGATTTAGATGAAAGTTAACTTAACCAGTATTCTTTGTGAAACAACCAGTCGTCTAGTTACAAAATCAAATTGTGATGTTTGTAGTAATGTTGGAAAAATTTAAAAAAAAATTTAAAATTGCGTCGTTTTATTAAGAATATTTGTCTCTTTAATTTCTTTAAAGATTTCTTTCATTTTTAGTTACAAATCTAAAATTTCGAGAGGCAGTTTTTTTTTTTGTTTTTTTTCAGGATAATTTGACTGGCGATGGTAATTCTGCCATTTTTTTTCTTTGAATAAATTCATTTTTATTAAAGGCATTTATAATTCATTTTTACGCAAGAAAATGTATTAAGTTCATTCTACGTTTAAAAGTGACTCATGTTACTTATCCAGTTATATCTGTTGAAATGAGTGATATAAATGCTATGAAAGATTTGAAGAGAAGCTTCTAAAATGTTCTAGATTTCTTCTCAGATTAACATTCTGCCATTTTTTTCTTTGCATAAATTCATTTTTACTGAGGGCATTTATAATTCATTTTTACTCAAGAAAATGTATTAAGTTCCATTCTACGTTTAAAAGTGACTCATGTTACTTACCCAGTTATATCTGTTGGAATGAGTGATATAAATGCTATGAAAGCTTTGAACAGAAGCTTCTAAAATGTTCTAAATTTTTTCTCAGATTATTCTTGTCACTAGCTATAAGTTAAGTCAGAAGGTATTGTATTTATATGCTAGAAAAAATTTGAATATATTTTAAATGATAGATCAAGCATTTAAAATCTCAGATTATGCATTAATTAACAGAATTAAAATTTGGTTTGTATTCTTTATATTCATGCGACTGGTGCGGTGCGCAGATTTGGGAGGAAATTGCGGCTTACGTGTGGTCCCGTCATCTGATTATGGTTAAAAATTGCTAGTATTATCCCAAAATAAGCCAATGTATAGCTTCAAAATTGAATATTAGTCTGATTTCGCTGAAATTTTTCTGTAGCAATAAATTATAATATTAAAAGAAATGATGGAAAACTATATACAGAACCATTATAAGGTATCCAAGGTCTTCAAGTAAGGAAACTTCGAATACGAATGTAGTGTTAATGGCTAGCATAAAAATATTGATGAAATGGTGGCGGTTTGATTATTGATTGAGAAGCCTCAGATCACATTAATACGATTATAACAATATACGTATGATACATTATTAGCGATAAAAGATGGGTGATTGTCGAACATAATATTCAACTAGCAAAAAAAAATAATTAAATATCAAGTAGCAAATTTTATAGAAATCATAAATTTTTGTTTCAATAAAGGATAAGGCGCCATTCTACCGCAGAAACTTTTGACATTCTCTGTAGAAGAATTTACACTGTCACTGGTGAAAGCGAATATGTTCTATGAATTTATCTCAATATAACAAGTGTAAGAAACTTTTAAGAATAAAAAAATGGATACTTCCAACATGATGGAGAATCTTTGTATCGCTATTACAACGTGTGGATCTATATTGATGGAATTCTGATTGAAAGATGGTTTAAAGGAAGAAGGCACATTGAATTCTCCCACACATTCACCAGATCTCACATCGGTGGATTTTTTTTTTTTTTTTGTTGGGGATACATAAAGCATAATATTCATAATTCACGGTAAGAGACAATCAAAGAATACAGACAATCCATTGAAAAGGAATGTATCGAAATGCTAAATGACAGGATTAGAACCGTTTCCAATCCCATTGTGCTTAATTTAGAATGTTTGAACATAAATGATAAAATCTAAGCACTTTTGACAAGTGACAAAATTTTACATTTATGTAAAACAATTTGAATTATGAAAGTTTGATGCAGGAACGTAGCAACAATTTTCAGGATTGATTAACACAAAGTTTTGAAAAAAAAAGAGTTATAATTGAAATAATAATCCTATGTACTTGTGTGTGTATGTGTGCTTTGTAATAATTCATGTGTAAAATACAAGGGCTCAAAAGAGGCAATATGGAGGACTATAATAGCTAGTCTATCTCAACAATGAGACTCTTTTCTCAGGTAATGAAATGAGTCTCTTTTGTAATGAGACTCTTTTTCTCAGGATGCCCTTTAATACTTTTTACAGGAGCATTTTTTAATACGAATAGTGGCAAAGTGATATCTTTCATCCAATTTTTAAGAAACATTTTGCTTAAAACCTCAATACTTCTAATGATGCTAAACAGTTAAACCAGGTTCAAACTCCATCATCTTAATCGCTCTTGAATAACTGAAAAGCAAGGTGTCATTCAAATTAAACTAAACTGATTCTTTGTGCTAACTATCTTAGAAAATTGTTATCTGATCTTTAACTATCTAAATAATATTTGTTATCTTCCATAAGTCCATAGAGTTTCATGAAATCTTTCGATCATAAACTTTTTACAGAAGGTAAGCATTTCCTTTTTGCTAAAATTTTAAAGTAAATAAAAAAGCAAAACTGTCATTATTGATGGATTAAAATAAATACTATTCAAAATAACATTCAGCAGATTTCAGTGATATATTTTATATTACGTTAGATATTTTCTTTTTTACTTGTAAAATGTTTAAAAACTAATAATCAAATGCAGAAAAGGTTTTAGCCTTCTCCATTTCCAGAATTAATGAAAATTACAGGTCGCTTTCCCCGATTAAAAACGCAATGAAATATTTAATACTTCAAAGGTTCTTACTGAAACTTGCTTCAGCGCTTGATACAAATATAGATAGAACATATGCTATAAATGCAAAAATAAGAACAAACAGGAGAAAATTATTATTGATAAGATTTTATACTAAGGATTTAAGCAACTTCAAAATGAAAGTAATTAGCAAATAACAAGATTCATGCCTTCATTTTTAGAATAATTAATCCAATTTAATCCCTTTGAATCTCATGCATGGTATAGTAGGTATTAACCTCCATCCTGTCGTCTTCCATAAATATCATATTTTATAAATAATACCTTTACATACTTTACTGATCTTTTATTTAAAAAAAAACCTTCATGTTTACTTAATGAATAAAATTTCAAATTTATCATATACATTAAAATAGTATGTTAACGGTAAAAAAAATTCCATTTTTTTTTTGTAAAAATTGACGTTAAAGGATAAATAAAACCTTATTTATAAAAAAAAATTATCTAATCATTAAGTAGTTAGAGTTTAAAGAGAAAAATCTGATTTTAAATTCCTATAGGGGGAAAAAATTGAAATTTTTTTATGTCATACATATTAACATAGTCTTTAAAAAATAATGCATAAGAAAATGACATACCGCTCATTAAAACCTTATAAATAATGTAAAAAGGGGTGAACAATATATTAACGTGATACAACAATTATGGAAGACAAAAACTTAGCTATTATATTTAAATAGCATGTCTTGGCTGAATTTTAGAATCCTTGAAAGAGAAAGAAAATTTTACCTCATTGAACAATTTTCCGAAATTTTTCGGAAAATTGTATTCAACTCAAAAAATAAGTTTTTCAAAAGTCAGCGCTAGAAAAATGTCACTGACTTCTAAGGAAGACATTTCTACAAAAAGAAAGAATTAATACAGATGGACATTTTTAAAAATTTTTAAAACACTTGAAACAAATATTCACAATTTTAATGAAAGTTTCCAGCTTTAGAACTTGGTAAGCAACTAATCTTTTGGAAGATTAGTACCAAATAATATAAAACAGTCTTTCAGGAGGAGTCCTTTAGGAGAAAACTCCAAATACATTTAAATCCTTGCTTCTGTGGTAAGAGGAAGATTCAAAACCGCGAGACAGCTAAATCTATTTAATACTAACATTTTCCAAAAATCCCTGTTCTTTGACAATAAATCCCTAAACTAAAGACATTGCCTCTATATCTTATCAGTGGGTATTCGTTAAATCTTTCCATTATTTAGATGATCCTGCGGTTGTTCCATCAGATTCATCAAAGTTGACAACCTAAATTTTACTTAGTTTATTTAGCGACAATTTATTTCTCGGATGAAACCGAAATTGCGTCTGTAATGGATGGAGCAGATTAGATCGGCTCTGAACATCTCTTTATTAGTAAGTAGTATTAAATCATTTCCAGCCATTTATTCAGCATTTTTTGCTCCAATAAACAAAACTAATTATGCATTTTTTTTGTTGTTGCTGTCTTTCATGTCAGTTGTTCATTTTAACACATTCACGCATGGTATGTAGGATAATTCATGTTAAGCCACTGAAAGGTATTATTAGAAAATAACTCATAGTTACAAATGGCTGGAAATAGTTTATAGAGCTTAATTATGAAATAAACCAAAAGCCTTTATATGAAACTAAAATTTTTTTATAAAATGGAAGAAGAATAATCTTTTGATAAAGTGACTGAAAAATTTCAAATATTGTGATTTTTTATTCCTGAAATACATTGGTACCCATTAAATCCAGTCTCCTTTCCCCTTCCAGCTTCAGAACGGCACAGCCATAGTCATAAAAGCGGTCTCTAGTTAAAGTGACTCTGCATTTCAGGATGAGACCACTTCCAGTTTTCCAAACATAGCTTTTGCTTTACCGCAAAAAAGGATTTAATTCCAGCTAATTTTGCCTAAATCTGGCGAACAAGGTGTATTTGATTTTTTAAAAAAAAGGAAAAAGAGGCAGCGCTACCTAGCGTGAAAATTGTGAGTGTCAGTTACAGAGTTGTAAAGCTGCATTGATTTAGTACGAAAAGGCACATTTTACCACTTTATATTAAGGAATAAACGAATAAAACATCAGTTTATTTGGTCACTATTTCCAAAAGTAGAGAACCCGAAAAAAAGAAACAGAGAGCACTTATATGTTATTAGACTCATTTATCCTTCTAACTGAAAGTGGTTTCGATTCGTCATTATTGGCAATATTCCGGAGTTAAAGCAAGCAGGATCACTTCAAAATCTCCTACAAAACTCGAAATCATGACCAAACAAATGCGCATCTCGTGCGTTTTTTCATTAGCATTGTTTTGCGTGCAGCATTTTTTCGTGCTAAATCGATGTTACTCTATAATTCTGAAATTGATTCTTTCTTCATATTTCTAACTGTTTTTGCGATATAAAACGCCAACCTTGAATTTTGAAGCTAGATGGTATTGTAGTTTCTAAAGCACGTGTTCCAATACAAAAGGACATAGCCATTTTATTATATTTATACATCACTTTTATAATAGATTCTGTAATTCTTCTATTTTTCCGGCCAGTGTAACTTTATAATTTTTTTTTTTTTGCATATTTTGTTTAGTATTAAAAAATATTTAAATGGCCTATCTGTAGAGTATGCTGGAACGCTTTGGTGCGATGCCAGAGCATCACCTTCGACATCAAGAATTTACAGGTTCGAGGCAGATTTCATTAAACGTGGATCATACCTTGGAGAACATTAGATTTTTCTTGGGGCACACACTCTTATATTGATAAAATCTGGAGATTTGAAGAGAGGTTCCAGTTAAGGAGTCATGTTTGTGATTAGGCAATTGTTGAAAATTATGAGCTGTTTTCCAAACATAGCTTTTGCTTAACCGCAAAAAAGGATTTAATTCCAGCTAATTTTGCCTAAATCTGGCGAACAAGGTGTATTTGATTTTTAAAAAAATAGGAAAAAGAGTCAGGGAAAGATGGGGGATCAAATCATTTTTCAGATTTTTGATATCTACGAAGTAAAATTGTTTAAGGAAAAATGCATTTTGAAAAAAGAGGGGAGAAAATAAGATCTTTTCAGAAATTTTTTACTTTACAACAGGCAGCATGAATATATAATATTAATGATGGTGTTATGATTTGTTTCGAATTTCGAATCTGACTGCTTCTATTTTTTTTCAACTGCTTCTATTTTCAATTTCAAGTTTTAAATTCTACCCCAGGTGTATGAGTGTGTATCAGGGAATCGTGAAACACTTTTATCTCGAAGGTCAAGTCAAGTCTGATCCTCTTAATACATTAGTTTCTTCGACGAAACCGCAAAAGAAGAACAAAAGTTAAAGTTTAGCATACAAATAAATCTTAGCAATCTTTGTTTAGTCAGAAATATTTTGAAAAATACTATTCCTTCAGGCATTCCACAAGTCGAAAATATCCTTATTTGATTTAAAGGAAATTTTTTTCCTAATTCTCGAAAAAAAATTCCTAATTCTCGAAAAAGGTTTTATAAATTGTTGGTCCTGAAGGCTGAGTGACCAAACCCGAACTTACCTTGCGCAGGCTTTGAATCATTAGAATAGAAAATGTTATTATTATTATTATTATTTTGCTTTTTCGAAGCGGTCAGATAAAATTTCATGTGGTGCTGAATGAAATTGTTATCTTTATTGATTTATTGACTTTTATTTTTGCAATATTTTTCAATCTATTTTTTAATTACATCTTTTTATTCAGATCAGAAAATTTATCTCAATTTTAATAACCCAAAACCTATTTTAAACTGATTCTTTCGTTCAGACCACACTATGTAAAATAAGATTAATTATTAAGTACCAATATGAAATATGAATATGTTGATAAAGCTAATTTTAATGAAACGTGCGAGAAATTAAAAATCATAACTAAAATTTAGAATGGTAATTGAAAGAATCGCAAAATTCTAAAGTGACAAATTACTTCATTTTGAATATGAATTTTCCGTCATAAAATAGGTTTAAAATATTTGTACCAATCTGTTTTTTATCAATTTTAAGCAAGACAGAGATGGGCTTTGTGAGCATTTTATCTTTCTTACGACGATAATAATAATTACAGAATTAAATTTCTCTGCTCAAAATTTGTATTACAATTCAACTTCAGATATTTACTTTAACATTCTAATCGCATCTGGACTTTAGCTTTATGATAGAAGGGTAGCGGAATTGATATCTTGTACCACGGAAGATTCGCCGTTGATAAGTTAAGATACGCCAGATGTAAGCCTGATGCATGTTAAATGGATTGAGGATCTAATATTTTCTCTCTTCCGTATGGAGTGAAAGTTGAGTCAAAGAATTCTAACTCAATTCTTCTCAAAATTTACCTTCGTTTTAAAATTAAAATGTCTGCATTGACGTCAAAACGGGACGTTATTATAATTGAATTAAACTAAATACATTTGCTTTGTCCAAACCGGATGGCAATTACTATATTTATAAATTTAGGATTCAGCGTGCTCTTTTCATCTTTTTTAAAAGTTATTATTTTTCATCTTTTCATTTAAATTTAATACAGTGGCTATAATAATATTGTTAAAAGCTAAGGTATCTATTTTATTAAGCAATTTACTGTCTCATTTAAGGGGGCTTTTTTTTTCTGAATTCTAGTTCGCTTGAATAAGTAATGATTTAGCGCTATTACTTATGACCTCTATGTAAGTTTACAATGCACGTGTTGCTTTTTTTTTTTGTGTGTGTGTGTGTGTGTGTGTGTGTGTGTGTGTGTGTGTGTGTTTATGAGATTTTGTTTGTATCGTAAATTTAAATAATTCGCCCAGAGCTCAAAATTTTAAATTAAATATTTACTAATCTGCATTTCAAAAATTCCTTGTTATCGTGAAAAATTAGTCAAAATTTTCTATATGGAAAGTTTTGAAGAAATTTGGTCTAATGGATAAAAAAATCGTATGCCCATGGAAACACTGTTTGTAGAATTAATCATGTTTGTTGTGAGACAACCATATTAAAATCTAATACTTGATATAGATATTTTTTGCTTAATAATATCAGTCAGAGTCTTGATTTTATGATGTAAAATATTCATTATTTTTTGTGGTCTGAACTGTGATCATGTCTAGAGACTTGGCGACTAATCGTGTCTACACACTCCTACAATTTTACCAGAATGGATATCCCGATCAATTCAAATCCTGCTCGTAGAGATGCCAATTCTTTCTCTGTGTCATAATTCTGCTAATCATAGGGAAGTAGGTAAGCATTCTGTATAAAGAATAAGAAATAAGCAGAAGGCTACAACATTCCTTTGGCGAACCATTCAATTTTGCATTGGTTGATGGATTGCTAAGGACCTTTACAGATATAGCAACTGCTAAAGTTACTTTATTTGAAATGAGGATAAAGATTGTTGTTCCCAGATACAGATGAAATAATTAAGTGCTACTCATATGGGCCGAGAGTGTATAAAATCGGCATTAGTTCAATGGAACTAATAGAGGTGATTTTTTGACTATTCTAGCAGAAATGTATAACTTGTGGTCCAAACTGTAGGCCTTTAACCAAAGCTCACTGTTTTACCAACATTAAAAACCAAATGTGATGACTCAGTCCCCTTTTTCTTTTTCTTTTGTATTGCTGTACTAAGTAGGATTGCAACCGAGACGCAATAATGCATCTAATTTAATATTAATCCAGATATTAAATTCAATTTAAATCTTTTATTTTAAACTTTAACTGTAACCCATGTAGTTGAAACTAGGCTGCAGCACGAACATGCATCTTTATCAAATTTAAATCATCATTCATTAACTATATATGCTGCATTATGTGTACAATAAATTAACAATTTTAACTTGGAATGTTTGAATATAGTATAAATTTTATATTAAGCGATTCCATTTTTAATTTAATTGCAATTTCTGTGCTTAAATTAATTTCAAAATTTCTGCAAAGATTATTGTTTATTTCATTGTCTCATTTGGAAAAAAACTTCTTGGAAACATTTTATTTCATTTCTACATCTTAATCAAGATTTAATTTTATAGAAGACTCTTGTTTTGAAACACGTCAATAAAATTGTATTTTATTTTATATTAGAGAATAAACAAGCATTTTTCTTCGCGTCAAAATTCTAGTTTCCAGTATTTATACTTATCTACATGACTTAGAGGTTCATTATTTAAAACCTAAGAGAAAATTAAGAGAAAAAGGTCCGCTTAGAACTCTTATAGAGTCCTACTGGCACGAAACTGACATTAATCATTTGTCCGATGAAAACTAAGAACAATAAGGAAACCTTGACTTGAGGGTTTTTCATATTGCATAAAATAAAACTAAAAAAAATTTATGTAATGTTCAAACTGAAAAAAATGGCTGAAGCATTGCATTCCAGTTGGGTCAATTTCTCCTTATTGTATATTAGATAATCCATTTGAAGCGTAATTGATTCAAATGGTAAAAGCAGTTATCAATAACTTTCGACTTTCATTAGTTGAGCCACTCTTTCCTCTAAGAATTAATAATACTTACTCAGTAAAATCTTTACCAGCAATAATTCTTCTTGTGGATTGTGAGATCTTTCCATTAAATTAAGAGGGAGAGATATTTTTGCAGATTTTTATGTTAACCAGTTTCTGTTTCCCTGTTATAGGCCAAGAAAAACATAGGATCCTATATTCCTACTTTCTTTTTTCCCACTTCTTTTTAGTTGAAAAAAAAATACAGGTTATAATACCATTGATGAGGGGAGAAAAAAGAAAAACAAAACAAACAAAAAACATGAGCAATGATGGAAAGCAAAAAGTGCATTTTTTTGTCAAATAAATTGTTAAAAATGTGCTTGTGAAGATGGTTTAAGGTTTTAATCGTGAACCAGATACCATATTACTATTTCTGATACTTTCATTCTTTGAAACTTTTAATAAATGTTATTTTTTATCCTGTGCATTTGTAAGAGAATTTTTATTATGATGCAGAAAACTAAAAACAAAATGATCTGTGTAAAAAAGCTTTCTAGAAATCTCCTTGGATAAGGTTAGTTTAGCAAAAGTTTAGTTTCCTTAACAATCCGTAATGAAACAATATTTTGAACCCTGATCAGATGAAGAGGCCAACATCCGAGTAGGCACTCTCATCTCGAGCTATCATGCCGACAAGAAGATGTTTGATTTGCATAATTACCAATTGACGAAAGCCAAACATGAATCAGCCCCTTCTTTTCCAATTTCTCTCATTATATTAGAATCATATTTTATCTTCTGGTACATTATAAGTGCAACTAAAGATTCGAATTCAAGACTAAACCAGGAGATCTGGTCTGGAGGAGGAAAAACATCTTGAGTGTTGCTTAACTCTTTTGCTGCAGCATTAGGTTATATACGATTTACCATTGCATTCGATGATCTCAATAGAATCATCGAATGCAATGAATTTTTCAAATATCGAATAATCACTCAATTTCAAGTATCAATATCATCGAATGCAATGAATTTTTGAAAAGGTTAAGTATTTATATTCATTCATTTCTGAATACATGGACAAGAAGGAAATCATCTGAAATGATTTTTAATAAATGAAGTTACTTATTACCCAGCTGTTTGCTTGTTTAAATTCCTAAGACGAGTAATTTCTATGTATTTTTCTTATGCCTAAATGATCAAAGACAAAATTCTTGTTGAATAACATTAGAAATTGATTAAAACGACAAAATAGATAAGATAAACTTCAAATATAGTATTTGTTGTCATTCACTTTATATAATCTATTAAGATCAAAATAATCTTCTAAATTTCCTTTATTTATTCATTGATAGGCACTGAAAACAAAACATAAGATTCCTTCAGTAGTACCTATGGATTTTAATATTACATTCACGTACCCGTTTAAGGTCTAAATTGTTTGTTGACATCTTTTTAATATCTTTTAGCTGGAATATCGAATGACAGAGTTTGGTAAAATTGCCATGTAATGAGGCATGGAAGATTTAAAGAAAGTATTTTAGATTTTTCAACTCTCTTTCTGTATAGGATGATGCTGTGAAGAATTTGGTAGATATAGATATTAGATAAACTCTAATCTACATAGTTTGACTAAAATTCAACAAGAGATCTTCTTCAAATAATTATAAGTATAGTTTCAAAATATGGAGTAGTCTAACAATACAAATTAATAAATATAATGATATTCAAAGAAATTATGCAGTATATTATAGTTATTATAACAATTATGTTAACAAATATTATCATAATTTATATAATATTTTTATAAAATTTGATAAGAAAGGAATCAAATGGATTACATAATAATCAACTGTTCAAAGAGTATAGTTAAAATTATTAATGATTTTCAGATAAATGCAGTTTATATATCAAATTATATATGTTTAACAGTAAATTATCCCAGAAAAATACATTGAGTTTCGTATTTTTTATTAGCATAAAAACATTATTAGGCATAAATTAATTTAAAAAAAATTATTTTAAAAGCAAGTGGGAGTATAAAGTTTCTTGGACATACACTCCCTCTAACCAGTCTCAAAGAGGACACAAGAAATTATATAATGTAAAGAGATGATATAACATAATATTGGAAATAGTATTCTCTATGAGGCAGTTTATAAAATCAAATTATATATTTTTTATATTTAAAAATCTATAGAAAAATAAGGTTTCACTTTGTAGTTTTCTATCAGTTTAATTACGCTTTTTTTTTTCCCTTGTCGAGAGATTACTTTTTAGCAAATAAACGAATTAACTGTCAAACCATGTTACCACATTTAATAATATTAATCAATTATGCGTTCTTGTTTTTCTATTTAATAAATATAAGGGTAGTTTTCCATCAATGTCTTCTTTTTCAACACTATCTGAATATGCAAGATACTAATACCATCTCTAGTTATTACAACAGATGACTTTCTACAATTCGCGTGGGCATCATTTTATAGGAATCGTTAGTACTTTTAGATTCCTGATTACTACATCATTCGATTCTGAATTAATATAATTCATCATTTAATTTATGAAAGCAAGGAAATATAATTTATTTTCATTCATCTGTTCCTTAATGACTTTTAAACTCAAATAAAGGTAAATGATTAAATTTAATGTAAGATTTTTTATTAAAATTTTTTGTCTCAATCTTTCATGAGTAAGATTTGATAAAAACTATGCTTATAAATTTAAATTTTTCGGAAAATGATTATTATTTTAACAATTATTTGAGCATTATTATTATTCAATTACATTAAGTGCAAAAAATCTATACTTGTCTAATTCATTTTTTAACAATGAAAACAAATGTATCATACTCATAAATTAATCATCAGAAAGACCAGAAGGAAAGATAATAATATCGCTCCATATACAAGGCTTATTGAATAAAGATAAAGCACAAATAAAGATGTTATGTTATTTTTAAGTAGGAATGACCTAAAAAAATTCTGTTGAAATCAATACTACAAAACCTTTCCAGATTAGAATTCTGCCAAAGTTTTTGAACTTTTTTTTCTTAAACTGATATTTTAAATTATTATTTCCAGAGAATTGTTTAATTTATTTTTTCGCATAATCATCTAAAAATTCCTTCAAACCTATCCCATTTACTCTTCTTCCTATTTCAATACTGTTTTCACCTGTGCTATATTTACTTTCGATCTCGTTACATTCCAGAGCAAATAATAATTATGAAGTGTAGATTCGGATTTCCATCGAAGTTGATTCCTGAAACGATAGAGAGAAAAATTCAATAAGAATTTTTTTTAAATCACTAACATAGAAACATTAAAGTATTTTTTTTTATTTCATCAGCAATTAAATAATGTTTAAAAAATAACAATGTTTGTTGATAACAGAAACAAGAACAACTTTCTGCTGGTACTATGATAAAGAGATAACTGTTAAATTTATCGAAATGCAGAAAAGGTGACTGACTTTTCAAGAATAAAAAAATCCTAAAGAAAATTCTTACGATACGAAAGAATAAAATCATCCTTCAACTTGCGACGGTAAACAGCTTAAAAAATTGATTCGTTAATTTAAAGTTTGCAACTGTTGGCTAAACACAAAATTATCTACAAATCATGTCACGCTTTTACATATTTACCTCCTGAAATTAAAGGATCCTTATTCTATAGTTGATAAATATATATAAATTGAATAAATAGTTAGATTTACATTTCATAATCCGATAACTTAAGCAAACATAAGTTTAACAAATAAGTTTATAAATAAATAAATCCGATAAATTAAGCAAATACAGAACTGGTTAAAATTTATTAATATGTTTACATTTTATTTTTATATATACTTAATTGTATCTGTTAGGAACTACTTTATCACATAAATGTCAGATATTTATGTATGATATGCAATAAAATCAACTGCAACAATACATTTGTTCATTTAATTAGGTTACTTTTTGTTCTCTTTTTTCATCTAATTTTCTTCTTCATAAAAGACACCATGTAGTCACTTCTGTTATAATTCATTCAGTTATTTACTAATAAAACTACAAATAAAAATGAAAACAAAAGAAACATTCTAACTTCCCTACAGCAGACATTTAGTGTGCCGCCTCAATTTCCTTTTGATTTTTTAAAACTTTGAATCAATAATTTAGTCGATAATTTGAGTTATTTTTATTTAATTTTCAATGTTTTGCTATTTATTTTATTGAAAAGCATTAGAATATTTTTGCGCATTAAACATTTTTTTAAACATTTACTACTCACATTAATTCCATTTCGAAATACTATCCGCATGTTTTAAGCCAAGGCTGTTTTTAACAGTGTGCCTTAATACTTATTGTGGTCACTTACTTGAATTTTTATGTTTCGAAAGTACTAACAATAAGCACTACTTACATCCAATTCATCAATATTAGTTATAAACAAAAATTAAGAAAAGTATCTTTAATTAAAATATCTTTCAAAATTTCCCAAACAAACATGATGTTTATTATGACTTATAATTCTTCATTTCCCCGCTATGTTTTTATATTTATATGTACATTTAGGGTCAAGAGAAAAAAAACCCCAATAAACTATAAATAGGCTCACGAATGATTTTTTTTCAGTTGAAATGGAATGGACAGTAAAAAAAATTGTTCAATAAGCTACACTTTAGACAGCTTGTAAATATTTTAATTAGCTATAATAAATATTTAAATATTTTAATTAGCTATAATAACTCGCCTGTGTTTCGTCAAATTTGTTGTCTAATTAAAATTCCAGAGTATATTGACATTTTAAATTACGCTTGTTAGAGCATTGATTTATTTTCCCAATCTGATTGATTTCAATCGAACTAAGTAGATAAAAAATGAGATTTAGTAAGGGCCATTTTATGAGTAATTGTTGTTAGTTCAGTGAATTTTACTGCCATCGTTTTTGTCTCTTAAGCTTGAAATTGTTTAATCTCTTAAGCTTGTAATTGTTTCCCAATGCTGTCTCATTTTCGTGAAGAGTGTGATCGTCAATGTCGTTTATCTACTTCATTTCTAAGTCAGTTTTATCTTCTGCGTCTTTCTGCAAGCCTGAAAGCTCACGTATTGAAAATTCCTGACCCCCCACACGGAAATTCAAAACAAAGCAAGTACAAAATTAACAATGCTTGAATTTCATAGACATAAGACAACAATAGATCTTCTTACATTAGGGATCCTATCCCCAATGGGGTCACATGCATTAGTTTTGGAGCCTCAGAATAATTCTCAACATCTAACTCAATTCTATTTCTATCTATTTTTTAACATCTTCAATCAAAAATATTTTTAAAAATCAATTTGATTTAAATATTTAATTTTACAAACATAAATTTAACAAACACAGGTATCGAACTTTTTTTTTATATTTATTTAATACATTGTTTTCGTTTTTTCATTTCCTACATAAATACACTCACGAAAGAAATTTCATTCACAGATGGGACGGTGAATTACTTTTGCAATCGATAGAAATTCGTGAATGGAAAATCTTTAAGAAGTCCTAATTTAGATTATATGTACAAATCTGAGAATGAACCAGAAAAATAACATTATTCATTACAATTAGTACATATTTATGATTTAATACAGTATGAATATGAAAAAAGGGGGAAATTTTGCATTAGGAAACTTTTGGAAAAATTTAAAGACAGAATAATTAGATGCATATGCATATCAATGACTACATATACACAATTTAAAACTATTTGAATGTGTAACATTTTAAAACAAGCATAACTTAGTAAAATTTAACCTATTATTTCTGTAAATGAGTCGATTTCTACTTCCTTGCTGTTAACTTGAAGCGAATGTAATTCGATTAAAAGCATTATGAAAAATTCATAGTATTAATCAAAAATTTGAAATATTCGCCAAACATTTGGAATTTATTGTAATCTACTTTTTTTATTTTACAGGTAGACTCGCTTACACTTTATTGAATTAAAAAATATCTTAATAATGGTAATCAGTTATCAATCGACACTGAACGGCATGTGTGTATTAAGCTTGCTTCAAAAACAAGTTCACACTCTTACTTTAAAATATACATTCTAAAGTTTTCCAATTCTCGACAGATAATAATTGAACAGCGAATTAAAGAGTGAAACTTCATTTTTCAGTTACTTAGTTATGAAACAAGTGTTTTGTCAGAAATAAAAATTTGATCATAAAAATCTAGGGAATAGTTTTTTACTCACGGTCTCTTTCTTGTGTTTTACGTAATGAAATCATAATATATGATAGAAATCAAAAGGAGGAAATTTTGTTAAAATAAAAATAGCAGTTTAGCATAGAAATGGCAATTCATAATAAGTTTCAAAAAATTATACTTCCTGGTCAGGGTAAATAACCCACCTAAATAAAATGAAAATACTCTTTTTACTGAAATAATAATTTTTTCAGACACATTGGTCTTCTGTTATAAAAGAGAAATTTTCTCTTTATTTAACAATTCTTCTTAAATAAAGCGAAATAATAATTCGAAAATACGAATTCATAATCTTCAAAGTTGCAATAATGATATTCAAATTTTCTTTTAATTAAAAAAATGAATGAATTGCATAAATCTAAATGGATTTATCTCTAATTAATAGCGGCGCCTTTTGTTTCAGATCACTTATAAAGGGCATACTTAAATAATTTAAAATTTTTGAAGTGGTACCAGTAGGTTTAGGAGAAAGAAAAGTAGATTTAAAAGAAAAAACAATAGAAATTTACCATTTTTCTGAACAGTTGTATTTAAGCAAGGATACAAATAGTCATGACTTAGGTACTTTTTTCATGACTATACTATGGTATTTAGTGCATAACATTAAAAATAATTTTGAGAAATTCATAGCATATTACATTGATAAGAGTATTGTTCTCTAACAATATCTTGGAGTTATGAGATTTTCTGACATCATGTGATTAAAATGGATCGATGGGTAAGACTTAAGAACACGGTACAGATCCGTCGCCAAGTTCACAAAGCTTTCGCCAATCATTCCAGTAACCACTAGCCACTGAGTCATAGCAGTATTAAATGCAATACCAAATGTGGCGAGTTATCGCCTGAAAAAAATTAAAGTTTAACATCCTACTGGTTTTTTAAGTCTAATCAATAAATAAATATTGATATTTAATGTTTCATTAATGACAGGAATACGACAAGGATTTGCATAACAGAATAAAACTGATTCAAGCACTCAATATTCAAGAAACAAGAGTGATTTGTTGAAAATATCTGTGCTTTATTACCTTAATCAATCAGATATATTTCTATATATGTATATGCGTCACTTATTTCAACCATAATTTCAGTTCTGCTCTACTATTCTTTTTAATTTCAAATTACAGGCTATTAGATTTCATACTTTAAGAAATTTATCTATTGAGGAGGATAGAAGATGGTATTTCTTTAAAAAGATACTAATTATTTGCGAAAATGCATGAAAATATATTAGGGTAAATAGGTGTTACAAATAGGCATGTTTTCATGAAAGAAAAAGTAGGAACAGGACATAAGAACTTATGAAATCCTCCATTTTTGTAACATTTGAAAACAGTCTATTTTTGGAAACTATTCTGTGTATGAATATTCACATCGTTCACTGTTCACATGCAACTATGCAATTTAAAGATGTAAGTCATCTGTAATAATTTTAGCTACTGATGTAAATTGTTTCATTGCATGATCAGAAACTCACCGAAACATAAGATTTACAACAGTAAATTACTGAACAGATTGTAGAATAATATGTTAATGTTTCACATGCATCAGATAACTGAACATTCTTATATCTATTCTAATCTGTTTATAGTGCACAAATAATAACAAAAAGTTAAGTTAAAAGTTAAGTCTCCGCGCCATTATTAAATAAAGTCAGTTCTTAAGCCTTTATAAGAAAGCGTTAGTTCTGGAACTTAGTTCTGTAACTGAACATCTTTATCAATCAACTTTAGCATTGCAGTTATAAAATAAGTATTTTTTTAAGCCATAGATTGAGTGAATCATTCTTGTACTATTATCCAATGAGGCAACATACCAAAATCATGAAGCAATTATGGCTACGCAACTACGGAGCATAAATAAGAACATAATAATATTTGCAATTTGCCATACTAAAATAAGTCATCAATTTGTCATACCAAAATAGGATATTAATTTTGTAGTTTTGTATTCTCAGATACTAATTTCTTAATTCGCTAATCGTTTCGGAGGAAAGGTTATCATAACCTGAAAATAT
Source organism: Argiope aurantia (assembly GCA_026543865.1). NCBI lineage: Eukaryota > Metazoa > Arthropoda > Arachnida > Araneae > Araneidae > Argiope > Argiope aurantia. The sequence continues at coordinate 508,281 of JAPMOR010096005.1, read as the reverse complement.
AAAGTACTTTTTTTAATATTATATGAAGCTTATTATTATCCGCACAGACTTTTGAAAAAGGGAAGTAAGTTCATTGTTCAATATTTGTTTAGAATTCCATGAAAAATTAATTTTTTTTTTGAAAAAAAAATTTTTTTTCATGCTATGTTAGCTTAGATTTTAAACAGAATGAAATTATATAATTGTTTTCTTTATACTTCGAACTTAAGAACTCACATGCTATTAAAAGTAGTCTCTTAGGGAAATGTTACTTCACGAAAGAGTTTATTTTTGGAGACATTTACATCTTTTGGAGCCAATCTGATTAATATATATATATATATATATATAGACGTTATATTATGCTTTATATGGCTTAAAGTGAGGGAAAAGATGACACTACTCAAATGTTTAAAAGTTTTTCGTTGAAGTGTAACTAAGAAATTGGAATTGTAATAAAGCTCCAGATATTTTTCTTTAAAAGAGAAATGATGTATTTTTTATGTTTAGATATAAATCTTTCGCTGCCAGATAACAAATTTTCAGTACTTAAGAATCATGAATAAAAATTTTAGTTTTTAAGAAATGGATCAATTTGTCAATATTTGAAACAATGTGCACTGAAATAATACCTTATACGCTGAATGTATAAATAATTGTTTCATAACTGTTTCATATAAATAATCAAAATATTTATTAACATCTTTGATAACATTGATAATTATGAGTTGAAAAAGATTCATGAGTTTAAGAATCAGAGAGAACATACTTAAAAAGAAATTATCGAGAAGCGTTGGTAATTACATTGCAGTAGAAAAATTATTAATGATGTTGTCATCATTATAAAGACAACTTCTTAACGAAGATTTTCATAAATAAGAACGTAATGATGTTTGCAATTTGTCATGTTCTGTCAATTCTATGTAAGATTTGGATAAACTTTCTTGCAAGAATTTCTTACCCGGCATAAGTCACAATAAAAAAAATATTTTGAAGTTTTTGTGCAGTTATTTGAGGCTTAACAAACTAGGCAATTTTTTTCAACAAATATATATCGTTTTTCAAAATTTCTTTCCTTCGTAAAAGGCAATCTTCAATGATTTCTATGATTTAATTACCAGTCAGAATACATGAGAATAGTTTAATTCTGCTCGAGGATTTTTTTTTCTCTCTGGATATTTCATATAAACTTCGCCTATTCTCCTGCTGCTGTGGTTCAGAAATTTAGAGAGGCAAGTAATCGTCTTCATCATCCGAATATGGCTCAAAAATACGAGGTCTGTCTCAAAGTAACCGTCATGTTGCCTTCAAATAACATGATGTTACTAAAACTAAATTAGTTTAGGTCTATTTATCCATACTAGTTGAATTTTCAGCAACTGTTGTCAAAATAGTCTTTAGCAATAAATCACTGTTCAGTAACTAATCAAATAGTTGTATTTAAAATATGAGAAGAAATTTTATGGGAGATAAAATCAAAAAGGCACAAGCACTAAATCGGATCGATACGGTCACTAAAGGCATCCCAAGCGAAGAAAATTAATTTTTTCTCAGAAGAATTTCTGAGTAAAGATATCTTTATATGGACTTTTTAAGATGTCTAAAAATTATTTGAAAGATCATCAAATAGATAAATATTCTAGATCGTAAAATTTTTAATCCGGCTGGCTTTTAGTAGCCAAACTGATCCAACCAGTATAAGTTTCCGGAAGTGCTCAATCTGTCGACTGATTTTCTAAATATAGTCAGTTGGTTACACCTGGAGAATCCCTTAACTACTCCTTTGAATAAACTGAAGCTAACTTTAGTCAGGAGGCTACTAGTTTTTATTATTTTTTATTTCTGAAAACGTCATTAATTGTGTTACTCATGAAAGTAACAGCTAATTTGTGTCAGCATAACATAAATTATAACAAAATTTGATTAAGATGCTTTCAGGGAAGTGAATGATATGTAACACTAAAATGATGATGAGATGAATGATAGTGTAATACTAAAATGTTGCTGTGATTCTCTCCTGATGTGTCATGATAAGAGTATGATGTTGGACGCTTTGAATAATTTTCATGCTCATTTTCTTTAATTATTTGGAAAAGAATGGCATACTTTCTAAAACGTATTTTCATCTATAAATTTATCATAATGCCTGCTAAATTTAAAACATATTTGGAAACATATACAAACAAAAATGGAATAATTGTGATGATTAAAGTGGAATATTTTATACATTTCTACGCATTGTCGATTTGGTTTCAAAACCCTGTAAGTCGAAAAATAAATTTTTTTCAGGAGACACTAACGACTGCTGAAAATCACCACTGGATGAACTAATTCGATGAACTGACTTACGAGTGTTTCAAAATGATATAATATCTCTATTTTTTTCTTTTTTCTTTTAGAATCTAAATAAATTATACAAAAATTTGGACTTGGGTTTTGAAATCAAGTCAAAAATTTGAAAGAAATACATCATTAAAAAAATATTTAACAGAAATTGGACATTTGAATGCTATCTGAAATTAGAGTATTTTGTAATTGATTAAGCTAAGACAGTGAGATTAATCGAATTTGTAAGCTTGCATACCAACTCTGTATGTATTTTTAAATTTTGACTTTTAATAAAAAAAAGTGGTGGGTTAATCTGAATCTTAGGCGTAGATAAAAAAAAAAAAAGAAAAAAAAAAAGACAGTTTTGCCTATTAGCCATTTAAATACGTTCCATTACTTCTGCTTAATCCAGTTAATTAAACACTCATTAACAAGTTATTTAAATATTCATTTATGTTTAAATCAGCTTAATCACTTAGTACATTTGAATATGCAGTAAATGGTAACAACTTATCTTAAATTCATATAAAACCGTTATTAGAAAAAAAAAAACAATGTAAAAGTTTAGTTATATTAACGCCTCGTTGCAAAACAACACTAGGGCTATTTTGGGACGGACCTCGTAATTTTGAACCGCGGTCAGATGACGAGAGGGACATCTGAGCTGACACCCCCCTCTCCAAACCAGTGGGAGGATGTTTTGCCTTGACTTATTTAACGTGCAACAGACTCCTTTACACGAAGGTTCTACGGTGGAATCGAGTCTTGAACTTGCAGCCCTACGGCTGACGAGCCGAGACCTTACCAGCAGACCATCGCGGCCCTAAAGGATGTAAAAATAACACCTTGAAGTTATTATTCTTTTCACTCTACGCATTTAATAGATATTATAGCTAAAACAGGTTTCATGACGCTGCACATTATATGTTATTTCGAAACTTACATTTCATCTAGAAAAGAAGTTAATTAGAAATGATTAAATTCTTGTAAGTACTTTAATTACAAAATGAATTATACTGCTGAATGTGTTTAGATAAATATAAGCAAAAATTATGTAATTGGTTTCAAATTATAATATTTAACTAATACCAGTTCTATTCCTCTTGATCTTCTTTGAATATCATAATATTCATTCTGGATATTTCATCAGCTTCTTTTATGTTTCTTCAGGACTTTTATCCATTTTTAATACAATTTGCTGAAAAAAAATGCGAAATTAATTTAAACAACAAACATTTTCATCTTATAAACAGCAGAATTCTATTCTAATAACAAAAATGTTGCTTGTTAATTTGTCCACGATTTAAAAAAAAAAAAAAAAAAACTTGATACCAACTGTAATTCTATATTCAAGGTTTCAGCAAAAAAAAAAAAAAAAAAAAAAAAAAAGAAAAAAGGTGAAGGTTAAAGTCGCATGGTTGAAAAAAGGAATACATTTCTGAGAAGGTCAAATAATTATTTTTTCCTACATCAGCGTCGCTGATAAAATTAGCAAATTCTACAATGATGTAATCCGATCTAGAAATTTCTTACAATTATTGTTATTAATTGACTTGAAGAGGTAACGCTTTAATTTCTTCCAATGAAGTTTAGCCTTAATAAATTGCATTAATGAATTACTATAGGTAAAATTTTGGTATTTGATTTTCTAAAAAAAAGAGTCTTATTTGCATAAAGATCTCTGACCAAAGAATTTTTGCTAAACATTTCAAAAGGTGTCCTGCATTTGCACGCGTACTAAAAGATATGGTTTCAGTTTATAGTTTTCTCCCTCCTCCTTGCCTTCACAAACAAAAATTTATAGGAAACTTTCAAAAGCAAAGTGACCAGCGGATAATTTTTACTTAACTGAGTTAAGCATCATATTTTTTAAACATTGACTTCTGTTTAGTACAAGGTAACTTAAAACTCTTTTTCTTCTTTTCTTTTAAAGAGCACGTTTTTCATTTCATCATGTTAATATCTAATATAAGTTATATATAAAAAAATTAGGTATGTATAGTTCTCAATGCTTTCATAGATAAGGTATCTATCTATAAGTAACATGGTCACTTGAAAAATTTAGCATTACTTTAATTTTTTGCCAATAAAAAGGCCTTTACTGTTTTAAAAAGCAAGTTAAAAAGATTCTACAGTAGCGTGCTGAGCTCAATTATTCCAATAACTTTCTTTATCCAGAAAAAAAAAATCTCCTTTTGATTGTCTTCCAGAGTTGGTCTTATTTTAATCTTGAAAGTTTACCCTTTTTTGTGTAGTTATTGAATTGAAGAAATGTTATGCACTATTGAATATGATAAGGTTTTTATTGTTCTTCAATATTTGATTAGTTTTATTAAGGCTTCTTACATGAATCACGAAAGGTTTAATTTAATAAAGGTTTGAGACATGAATCACGAAAGGTTTAAAGGCTTAATGTAGAAAAATAAGCCTACTTGTGGTTGTAATACCTGCTTCCTTATTCTTCAAAATTCGAGAATTTTTCATTTAAATATTTATTCTGGGCTATCTCGTTATATTTTTTGCCGATGTTTCAAACTCTTCTGCTATTTGAATCCTTAACATTATTTAGGAAAGTTTTGATTTTTTTAGATTTTTTTTTCATTTATATTCGGTTGTTCAGTTCATAAAATTAATAGAAATATCCCTTTTTACCATTATTGTTCTCGATCAATTGAGATTAAAGCGGTAGAAGGGAATTTATTGGAAGAAATAGGAGAACAGGCAAATTATCTTCATTTGCTATTTTACCATAAGAAGAAAAATTTCTGCTAAATTTGAAACTGGAAACAAAATTAAAACTTATAAAGAAGATATATGATATAGAAGAAAGAAGACATATATAAAACTCATATGAAGATAAAGAAGTTGTATATAAATTTATATGAAGATAAAGAAGATATATAAAAACTTATGAAGAAGATATCTGAAAATATATACATTAATAATCAAAATGTTTTTTTTAAACATTCACAATTTTAGATTGAAAAAAAATTAACATGATTCTCTCAGGTATTTTAAAAAAAACCGAGTGCATTAGTTGAAGGTAATAAAAGTTAAAAACCGAAGCATTTCAAGGCCTTAGTTTTAATATTAATAATTGGAAGAAATGAAATTATCGAATATAAATTAAAGTCATGAAGCATGTTTACTTCTTAGAGAAAAAAGGAAATATAATCCGGTCCTTGCCTCTCCCTTCTCCACGCACTGCTATCGAATAGTAAAAAAACAAGCTAAATATGAATTCCTTTCCAAATACTGCTCGAAAAGGAAGATAGAAAACTCAAAATAAATGTAAGATGCAACTTTTAAAATTTAGTTTTCCTGGCGGAGAAGGAAAAGTATCTTTATTTACTTTGAAATATGCCTCTTACCTTTTATTATTTTTTTAACTGCTTATACCCCTTTAAATACGAATTTTTAATTTAGGTGTGTATAATTATAATTCAATCATTTGGAGATTCAATTATTTTCGCAACAGGAACAAAAGAGGGAAAAAAAAAGATGAATAATAGGAGATAATAAAAAAAGTAAAATAATAATAATTTGGCATAAAATCTAGCTTTCAACATTTCCTGTTCTTGCCACTAATAATGACAAGCATAGGATATGTTTCTTTTCCGCATTTATCCTTGATTAAAGTGGAAGAGGGAGAAAATGCACATAAATATTTCGTATATCAAATGCTTAATGTGTTTTCAAATAAAGAAAGCCATTTCTTTTAAATTTATGGAATACCATGGCCAAGCCGCAGATAAAGGCATAATCCCAATTCTTCGTATGTGTTCTACTTCTTATCGGGCATATTTACCCCAATTAGTACGCTATATTAAAACAGTTATATCCACCCACACTAATGACATTTCCGTTCATTCATTAGGATGGGTGGATGCGCCCAGAAACTCTCTATTTAGTTTGAGGACAATAATTACCAATGCCTTTTCAGCAACTGACCTATTTTCATGTCATTTTTCTGGCATTATCAATGAATTTTGATCCTTCTTCTATAGCAAATAGGTTATTATTTTGTTTTTTCACTTTTTTGGCTCTCTGTTTGACTTTTTAATACGTGAGTTTGCAACAATTTGTTAAAACATATCGGCCCTAATTATTTTCCTGAAAGTAAAGCCCACTGAAAATATTACAAGGCAAGCAAAGGTCAAATATCATAGGTTCATCACAAACGCACTGTCACTTTTTTTAATCGCATGTCATTCTTTCATATCTCACAAGTATATCTATATTTACATTTTATGTAAAGGCGTTTGGAATAATAAATAAAGATACATATTAGACAAAAGTACAGAGATGGAATTTTAATGTAGGAGGTTGGAAATTTAACAATAGCAATCGTATAATTACAGCAGATGCAGCATAGATATTGGCTGGAGACTTTCATATTCTTTCATAAACATTGCGTGCAACTTATTTCCTTCTATGTACAATTCCTAGAATACTTGAAGTAGTAATAGCTCTTTTGATATTTCGGATAGAGCTATATTTTGCTTTAGCAGTTTGATAACAAGACGTAGTTTAATAGTTTGCACAATGGGCCTGGGAGACTCTCTATCATTCTCTGCATTCCAGGACTCGGCCCTATGAATATGATTTAATTCAAGTAACCTTAAAAGGGGCTGTTTTGTGGCACTCACCATCAGATCACGTTTCAGATATTCTTAAAGTGTTAAATATCTCCATCCAAAGAATTGATGGTTCTGCTTCAGATATTCTAAAACTACAACATCATGGAAACAATTTGTACACTACGATGATGATTGATTACATGGAAAGACTATAAATGTTTAAAGTTGAATGAGCTGTAATTGTATGATTGACACACTTAAATATCCAATTCTTGTAGTGTCAACATGCTTCATTTTCTGAGAATAGCTTCTTTCATCTATTACAAAATCCAGGCAATCAAATGAACAATGAATTACTTTTTTCCCGTTGACTGATTTCATTCCAACTTCAAATAATTGATTAAACTTCCTTATTTAGTTTTTAACTTCCATTTCCTAAATATATGTTCAGATTAAAACAGTTACTTGCCCTTTTACCTTTTTCCATTTGAGAATAGTAAATTTTAAACCTGCTTTCTTTGAAAGTTCTCCTTATATGAATTCCTGGGGGAAATCAAATCTGATGAGGTAAATATTCTGATATTAGAGTAGTTTGGAAGTTTGAAGAATGGGCCTCAGAAGTCATTCTCGTCCTTTGACCATAGTTCAGTTTTGTGAAAATAATCCCATCCTAGCTTCAAAATGTTAATTTTACCCAAGCTATCAATTGTAATACTAGAATAAATTTATCTCTTATACCTTAAATAATTAAATAAAACTTTTTTTTCATTTTCGTTAGCTTATTACAAAAGCTGAACTTCTACCATAAAAAGACTTTAAAATTTTTTTTCAAACCCTTTACTGGAATTAGATTTCAATGAAAGATGTTACCATTTGGCTGCATGAATATTGGGCATCGAAAAAAAAGCCATTACAAGTTAAGCAAATGCAAAATAGTGAATTTTATTAGGAAAACGGTGGGTCTCCATGAATTTATTTTTTTAGAGAAAACATAATATTTTTATTTTCAGCTTCCCAACTAAATGCTTTTTTTGTAATTTTCTTTAAATGTGTATAGTATATAAACAGATTTAAATTATTTGAACTCTAGAAAAATTTTCATATTTGCCAATTTCTAGAAGTTTGACCTTATATTATATGATAAGTTTCTGTCCTTTCCATGAATAAAAAGAGTCATGAAAAATTGGATTGATCACTGGAGTTAAAAATGAGATGGCAATTTCGGGCGGAAAGTGAAAAATGAATCTTTTTATGCCACTTAGGTAATAAAACCTTGAAATCGGAATTCTCTAAGCGAAAGAGCAAAACCATCGTCTTTTTCATAATCCGTACTTTGTAGAGGAAACTACATAATTTGAATAACCTTATTTCATAATCTATAAACCCAGTCCTTTTTTTTTCTACCTTGATACTTAATTACAAAACTTTCAAATTTTGTATTAGCCAACATTTTGCCACATTTTCAATTTGTATTAATTAATTTAAAGAAAAGTTAATTTTATTAAATTACTTCCCTATACTTCACCTATGTCTGGCAACTAAATTTTTCGATATGGTGAAGCGACAAATAGGTATTTAAGAAATTTTGTTTCTGCTTTATTATTTTCTTAATTTATATGATATTTTTTAATGCACATTTATTATGTTCGTGCGTTGTAAGTCTTGTCATTAAATGATTAGTAACTATTAAATATTCTTTCTCTGCTTCTATAATTTTTATTTTGCTTTTCCTATTTTAATTTTTAAATAAGGAGTAAAAATTCTCATTATTTAAATGTCTTATTCATATTTTTAAATAAACTTACATACAAATGTATGGAAGTTTAGTTCAATTTCTGACTGGAAAATTCTTCTGATCATCTAACAAAAATAAATAAATAAAGCCGGGGGGCTATATAGTCGCTTTATTATATAATCTTCAATGAGACTAGTCTTAGTTTCTTCACATGAGTTCTTTCATAGCTATGGTTTGTGAATTGAGTGAAGAACTATTTTTCGATTGAATTTTTTTCATATATGAGAATAATATCTTAGTCTGATATGCTCGAATAAGTAATTTCAACCGTGGAAGTAACCTAATCCGATATGCCCGAATAAAGAATTTCAACTGTGGATTTACCCTAATCTGATATATCCGAAAAAGTAATTTCAACTGTGGAAATTCCGATAACAATACAGAATATCTGTAATAATCTTTTCTCTTATCACCGATGCTTTATTTTGTCCATTTCATTCGATTTCCAGTATTTTACACATTTTAGTCAAGCAATAAAATCATCGTTTGGTTGCAGCTATTTTTTATTCTGAAACATATTTTATAATTTCAACTCTTTATTAACCACAACTAACTGGTATTTTTTTTCTTCATCGTAGCAGTATTTGCAATATTCAGAAATTTCTTTGGCATACAGGTCTGTTTTAAGATACGATAGACGAAATTATATAAATTGGTTAATATGCGAAAAACAGTTCGCTGGAAAGTGAGTAAGCTAGCTCCTGAGGAATTTAAATCTTGAATTTCCCTTCCAATTAACACTTTATAAAAATCAGTTCGCTCCCCCTTCTCCCCTGCTTGACCCATTCAGAATCCTAGTCGAAATTATGGAAGAATAAGGGAGAATGAAGTAATAATATTTGGAATGTCTCAAACTATATACATATTTATCAAACAATTGAAATCAAATTTAAGTGAATCATGCTCTTGATCGTGAGCAAGAAAAAGAGAAACAGTACAGAAAATTAAATATGAACATTTATGAATTTGGAAGTAAAAATGAAAAAAAAAAGTAAAAGGCTATTTTATATGCGAGAATTTCATCGACAAAGTAACAAATGTCTCATATCACGAGACTTTCTTTTCTTTTCTTTTTTCCTCTCTCTAAGCGTGTCATTTTTCGAACATTGAACACTTGTTCTTGTCAAGTTTTTATCTCTACACACAATTTATTTAGATATATTTAATTTAGTTCTTTTTATATAACTTTTAAGATTGATGTTAATAGGTATTCACTTGATTCAGTTTAAATGTTTCTAAGGAGAGTCAAAATTTTTATTATTTATTGCAACCTCAAATGAGTTATATTCTTATCTGTTAATGATGTTTGCTGCAAATTGTGCTTTAATAAATTGTTATAGTATGTGTGCAGTTTTCTTCATTTTCTGTAATAATATTTAACTAGATAATAAGTTTCCGATATGAATGTGTCGTAATAATAATAATAATAAAAAGTCTTCATTTAGTAAGTGTGTACAAGAAGGAAAGTTCTGTCCCATTTTCAATAAAAAAGAAATCTTTTTAAAGAAAAAAATTTTTTTTTCCTTTCTTATGAAAAGGTAATTCAAAAGTAGTCATTATAAGTTATATACGATAAAAAGAAGATTTGCGCACGTTCCCCCCTACTATCTTTGTTTTTTATTATTAATTAATTTTCTACATAATTTAGTTTTTCTCTGTGTCGTTACTCAATTTTTCAAAAAATGGTTTGCAACGGATAATGAACAACAAGGAAAAAAAATCTATCGTCTTAGACTTCTGAGTTAAACTATTAGGCTTTTATACCACATGAAATCGAAAGTAATACAGGTATAATCTAGTAAATTAAAAAATCAATGTAGTTGTAAAGCATTTTACTACTTTATCATAAAAAAATACTATTTAAAATGTAATTTAATTAAATATAAAAAATTAATAGTAGCTAAAATTTGATAATTCTTATATTGTAATATTTAAACTCTTTTAGTAACATTCGAATGTAAAATTATTCATCAAAAAGCTACAGTTTCTACTGGCCTTTTATATATAAAAACTGTAATAGAGAGAAAGTACAAAAGTGCGAAAGTTTAACACCAAATTAAAAGGGCGGAAAAAAGGAGAATTTGGGTTTTATCCATGTAATTACTGAACCATTCCTGAAATTCTCCATAAAGTTTTGTTTTTGAATGCAAGATTTGTTTCCAAAAATATTTCATACACGTTCGTCTGGAACCATATATATTATGTAAATATAAACAGGGCGAATTGTTTACACTTAATTTTATTTTTAAGATAATATTACTCTTTGAAATTCTCTTAAGTTGTTTTAGAAATTTGCATTTTTCGATTACTTTTGCAGAGAAATATTATGTGAGAGAAAAATGTATTTTTATTAAAATTGCAGGGAGTTAAAAGTGCAGTGCATACAGAACTTTATCTGAATTACTGGTTTTGAGGATATAATTTTAAAAGAAAGCGTCTAACTTAAATTGCAGGCCTTGAAAATCAAGGAAAAAAACACATACTCAAAATGAAGTACCAATAATAATAAAAAAAGTTTCCTACGGCAAAAATATAACTCGCTTCACTGATTATAGTAAGAAGGTCTAAACGTCAAGAGGAAAAAAAATTACAGCATGTCGCTTCAAACTTCGTGAATATTCAGTTCACTGATGCTACGTGTTCTTTCAAATTTCCGTTAACCTGTTATTAACGTTCTAAGTGGTGGAATAAAATGATAGAAGGATATCTGCCCATCTCTTCAAAAGGGCAGCAAGACAAATTTTGGAAAGATATTTTCCGTTAGGTTTTGGATGTCGACAAATGCGCTTAGAAAATAGTTTTTATGTGTATGAAGAAATAGACTGTGTGACACTTCCTTTTTTGGTTACTTTTAGGTTTAACGATTAATGCCTGAAATTTTTTCAAATCAGGTTTTGAATCTGTACAGAAATCTGTACACAAAATCTGTACACAAATATGAGTTTCCTAAAATTTCTCATTTCTTCCTATAGAGATATTAATTCTCATTTGACAGAATACCTTTAAAAGCATTTTTTGTTTTCACTCATTTCATTCCTAGAATTTCTAAACTATTGCATACATACATAATAAAATATGCTCTTATTTTGGAAACCTTTTATGTTATTCAAATGAAGCCTGATTCATAAATATGCATTATGCAGAAACGCTAACACGTTAAAAGCTAAGTGCATAACATTACAGTACATAAAATGTCGAAATTAAACGAAATTCAGAGGAAAACTGACTCTCTAAAATGCTTCTTTTGCACTATATTTTTGCTTAAATTTATATCTTTGCTTGAAAAGTATTTTTAATATAGTTATTAACTTGATAACTAATAAACCACGTCTTAATGCGTGTAATTATTGTTTTTTTTAAATATGTCAAATTTTTGAAGAAAAAGCATCTGTTCATTTATTTTTTAAATTGGATAATTTTATGCTAAATTTTTTTCCCAAATTATAAATTTTTACCGTTCTTTCGCTAGAAATAGAAGAAAGAATTACTTTCTTTCTTCTGTTTTATGCTTCTAAGACATTTGAACCAATTTATAATTGTACTTTGTAACTATAATCAATAAAATTATAGTAAATTTTCTTTTGCTGTTTTTTTTTTTTTTTTTACTGTTTGTCAACGAAATTTAAATAGAAAATTAAAAATAAAACAAAATAAGAATGATGTAAATTGTATCACCTATTTCCATTCAAATACGGCTAATTACTCCTTTTATTTCTAAAGAAAAACTTCCTTTAATTTAACTTAAAAAAAAACTTGTCATATAAAGAAATAATCATTTGCCTTGACAATTAATACAAAGTACTGAAAAAGGATCGCTAAATGTAACAAACACATTTAAGCAATTATACTTCGAAGAATTATTAAAAAATAATCTTTCTTGATATCAGATTTCTTTGAATAGGCATTTAAAGACTTTTGTCTTATTTCTTCTGAAGATTTTAAACTGACATATATTTTTAATAAACAAAACGTTATGAGAAATTGTAAATGAGTGGAAAATTAAGTTAGAACCATTTGTTAAACTAATAATTCAAATACATGAATTCGAACGATTTTCAAGGACCTCTTCTCTTTTTATGTTTAATTTTTTAATCTGTATTTGCCTGTTTTCAAAATAAGATTTACATATATATTTTTTCCAAAATAAAATTTTAAAAAAAAACGTTGGAGCATTAGAAATAAGCAGAATTAGAAGCTTTCATTCCAAACATATCTCAGAATTGCTAAAACTTTTTCTAGAAAAATTGCAGTACTTTTATTAACGCTAAAAAAACTAAAAAATTCTGAAGAATTTGGTTTTTTATCGCTTGACGAGAATTTGTTTCTAGAAACAATGTTATCATTCCGAACTGATTTCTGAAAATTTTTTTGTGAAGCCAAGATCAATGTTGTTTTTATAAGTACATAATAAAATGTTATTTTAAGCTCCTGAAAGAAAAAGAGAAGCTATCTTAAAAAATCTTAATTTAGAAGAGCATTAAAAGGAAATTTGCTGAAGTAGGTGGTTTTGTTTCGTAGATGATTAACCTGCCGTCAGCTACATGCACGGTTTAACTAATGGATGCTTGATACTAACTCTTAAGAGCGACCTTGAAGTTAAGCATCTCTGGAGCTATCACGAACGGTAGATCTAAAAAGTAAGAAGGTGGGGAGGAACAGGAGCAATTTTTACTTATTAGTATAAAAAAATATACGAATTAGAGAAAGGGAGAAAAATTGATGACCAAAACTAATGGTTGTATGTGTGTGAATGTTCCACTGAGTGGATCCAAAGTACCTCGAACTTTCAACTAACGTTCACATGAGAAACGATATGTGAATGTTGGGTGAATTGCTATTGATGGACGGTTCGCTAAAATTATAGATCACATCAGATCCAAAAGCTACATTTTTTGTCACCATTAATTCAAAAAAAAAGTTTTGAGAATTTAATACACTTAAAAATCCCTCATAAAACCAATTGACATTTTATGTTACTGGTATCATGGCGAATTAGTGAATCTGTGCAACTTGTTCAACACAATTAAAAAGAATTTGGCAATTTGTGTCATATCTTTAATAGATTTAAAGTTTATTTATCATCTCAAAGCCAAAAACGTTAGTTTTATATTTCCTCAACGCTTTATTTTTGCTTTATATTTTGAACGTTTGGTTTATCTTTTTGATTTAACTAAAATTGATATTTTGATATAAAGAAAGAAGCAACATCATTGCTGAAAAAATTTATGAAATATATAAACGAATAATAAAAAGTTTACTTGAACATGAATTTTTTAATTCGAAATTCTAAATATTTCAAAAAAAAAAGGAATAAAAGTTACGTACTTCAACATTGGATGTTTTTAACTCTCATCATGCCACAAGCCTTGCATTTTGCTTAATATTGCATATAAGAAAATAAATCTTTTACTACTTTTCTGCGTCATTTGAAATGCATGTATTCAGATATTATTTAACATGAAAATGAAGACCAATCTAGCAATTCATCTTAATAACCTAACATAAATTGCCATAGCATTGCCCTGACAGTTATGGCTATAATGGAGCCACTAAAGGACATAATACAGTCATTCTTGTAATTCCCCGCCGTATTATACAACTTTATTCCCAAGTATGTCAGACTCAGATAATAGTTGCTATCGCCTTTTTTTAAATGTTGAAACGTATCTTGACTTTCCTACAATAATATGACAGAGACTCATATGGAAAAAAGACAACAACCCACTAATTGTAAGATCACAGTTCATGCTCTATAATTCGTATCACATGTTTCCTTCTGTCAGAAAATAATAAAATAATGAATGAAGAAATAATAGAGGGTTATGGTCCGTTTTCACTCTTTTATCAATTTTTACTTAAATCAAAGTATAGATTATTCATCAATACATCGATAGATTATACATCGTTATACATCAATAATAGATTATATATCGTCAAAGATTATGTAGATTATCAAAGACTCATAACATTTTCAAGAGAGGCAAGATGACCGGTGTCAGTTGACTATGAACTAGAGTTTTAAACACATAACTCTTTCATTACATACTACTCTTGAAAACGTATTTAAAAATGTTTAATTAATTAATGTGCTGTCTTATATCTTCAAAGAATAAAAATGGGTTCAACTTTCATTTGGAATGCCATATTGCCCCAGTACTGGAGCAAGATAATGAATTTCCATTCCATTTTTTAAACAGAAAAATAATATTGATTAATTAAAATAAAAATTTATCCAACTAGGTGCAATATAAGAAAAGACTATTCTAAAAACATATGCAAAGAAAAAGAATTTATCTCAAAAACTGGATTAATTAAAAGTGGACAACTGTTAACATCGTCAACTTGGCCCAGTTTCCTCTACTTGAAACGCTTGCAATTCAGTTGTTACCTCTACTTTTAAATACTAGCTTTCAAGTATCACCATTTCCTAATATCAAAAAAATAATTACTTTTATTGTTCTAAATTAAAATTTCTCAAATATACTCTGTATTTTTCAAAACGTTAACATTTCAATTCAGTGTTAATTGTTCATTGTGCGTTATTATTAGCACAATAATAAAAATTCTCATTGCTAAACTTAGCAAAAATTTTTATCTCATTATAATTTAGTACTTAAAATTGGTTCAATAAATTTATTATTAGTTTTTACATTATTAAAAAATTAATTATAACTTGAAATTCGATTTAACTTTAAATGAATATATAATAATGTGACTTTATACATTATTAATGATATCACTTACGTTTTCAAAGTACTGTTTAAAAAAACCTATAAATCTATAAGAATTAATATACAAAACATTTAACTTCAAATTATTTGTAATATAAATTTGCAATGCAAAACTTAAAAATTCTAGACTTTTAAAATTAAATTTTCTTAGATTTCGTTTATTCCGTTTCTTTATAGTTTTGTTACATTCCCAATCAGGAATTTGTAATATTATTTAATGTTCGTTAAAATAGCTTTCAAGATCTTACAATTACTCATGACCAATTACCCAGGAACAAAGCGGAATGCGCTTGTATGTAATAGCAAAAAGAATGATCACGTTATGAGCAAAAAGTATTATTGCTTATTCAGTTTTTTTTTTAGAAAGATTTATGATGCAGTCTGCCCTACGTGACTTCTTTGAGATAGTCATAACAAAAATAAAATGGAAGTGAAAAATAGATTTGAAAAATTATTTTATGAAATAAAATGATTTGCTGAATTATTATATAATTACTAACTTAAGAAAAAAAAAATTTCAAACTTCAATAGACATCTGAGTTTCAAGAAAGTCCGAGGAGCAGCAATAAACGACTTTATTCGGCTCCTTTTGAGAAACGCCACACATTCCTTAAAGAGATAATTTTTTATTGATATGATTACATCTTAAAACATTTTAAAAGAAAAGAGATTCGATTTTGTTCCATATTCTTTGAAATCTAGACGAGGAAAAATGCTTTAGAACATATTTTTTTGTTTGGGATAGTTAAAGAAACAGACCAAAATCTAACGGTAACAAATCCAGAAAAGAAAAAAGAGGTTAAAAGAAAAGAGAAATGAATCGGAAAAGAAAATTACGCCGATTCGATGAAATCCACTGAAAAATAGCCCTACTGTGCTACATCGGTTCACAAAGACCTTGCAGCTACTGCAGATAGAAATCGTCAGTGCTTGGTAATCAAGCAAAACCGGTATCTGATGAGAGACCGAAACGTTCCTGCAGAATCATTAGCCGTTACCTTAGGTGGGAAAATTCTTCGCTTCTAACATCAGAAAGCCTTTCTTGTCCAACCTCCAAACCTTGAATCGATGGCTTTCTGATGATGGAAGTTGGAATTTTTTCGCCCCTTCTTCCAAAGAAGGGAGCGGCAGGGGAATAGAAAGGAAGGTAGATATTAGTACGGGAATCGTTCTCCTACAAGCAGAAGTTTGGAATCTGGCCTTTTTTTTTTTAAATCTGTTTTTCTTTTCCATGTGAAAGGCCTTTAGACTTATAAAACCTTATAACTCGTAGTAAATCCATTTTTTTAATGCTGATAATGAAACTAGATATAAAAATTGATAAAAATTTAAAATATTATTTTTTTTAAGATGGTAATTATTAAAATTTTTTCTCAGTTTGTCCGATTTGTTGATTATTTTTTTAAGATACTACTACAGAATAAAAACAAAAATTAAGTCTTCACATTTAAAGACATTGAAATAAATTGTATAATTTCTAGTAACTCAAAAGAAGAATAAACATTTTTTTGGAGAGGAAACCTGTGAATATTTCGGAACTCTTATCTTATCCACTACCTTATTTGATCAAAATTCTTTTTACCGAATAAACTATATTGTTCATTAGATTTATATTCGAAGAATCTACTACTATCTCAGAAATCATCCCAAAGATTCCAGGTCAGTACGAATATCAATTTTAAAAGTGACCTTTATCATCGAGAAATATTATTTCAGATTTTTTATTCTTAAAGCCTTAAAAACAGAAGTTAAAAATTTACTGAAATTGTAAATGCATATTGTTATATTTTGATGCTCTTTAATGGGCAAAGTAATGTGTATACTACTATCAAACTATGTTATTACAGCTTGCTAATAATTAATCAAAACTAATATCTCCTTATCGATTTCATTTTTTAAACATCGTTTGATATTTCTAGCGACAAATTAACTAATTTGTCTCTTAAAAAAATCGCATTGTCTTACAATGAATTAAACGTTATTTACATGCAGCAACATTTATTTTTAAATAGTATAGTTTGTAATTGAAACCAATAAAGTATTTACAGAAATTATTACGTTTCATTAGAAATATCTATCATGAATGAATAAATTTTGAATATATGACAATTTTAATGTAACATGTTTTTTTTTTCAAGATCTCTCAGTTAAAGAAGAGCATAATCAAAAAAAAAAAAAAAAGTTCATTCGACGTTTTCAAGTTGATTTGGTTTCTTCACAACACGGTCATATGCTATCCATTTAAAAATGATTTTGATTACACGGTATTGGTATATTAGGCAAGTGAAAATATGCATTTTCAAGAAAATTACTAATCACAATGTTATATAAAACTATCTATATATATGTTACCGATAAAATGCATAATTCAATTATTTCATCATCATTTCTTAAAATAACTTATCATGATTTGTAAGTTATTTCATAGAGTATCTAGTTTTTTTTCGTGAAATAGCTGATTAGTTTCTATGAAATGAATTTCATAGTTTAACAATACCATATACACTGACAGAGAACGTGGCATATTTATAAAATAAATTGCTCCTTTAAATGAAAATGATTAATAAAGATTGAAATTTTCATTTTTGATAAAAATTTATATTTAGCTTTTTGTTCTAATGTTCTACAGATGCTTAAAATGGCCTCCCTTCATTCAGATTTAATTCAAAATGATTCACATATGTAACAAAATATCGTTTTTCATTAACTTTATATATCAAAACATCGTCATCATATATATAACAAATTATCGTTTTATATTTTCATTTTTATAAATATATAT
>JAPMOR010096005.1:473794-490076 GCA_026543865.1 Argiope aurantia | reverse complement strand
TGTTAGCTATTATATTCATTTTGAATATCATCGTTTTGCCACAAAAAATATATTTCAATTTTCAATGTTTCATTAAAATATCAATAAACTCTTCAAATAATTATATATATGAAAAAAAGAGGAAAATACGTACATATTTCTTTTTATATCCAGGCATCTATGGTTAGCTTTATATTCTTTTAGAATGTCATCATGTAAACTCAAAAAATATATTTCAATTTTTAATGTTTTCTCAAATACCAATAAACTCCTTAATTAATTATATATAGAAAAATCTTGTAGTCAGTTTTTTCCAAAAAAGTTTTTGGAGCAGCATATATTAAAAAGACAATCTCCAGAATGTATTTCCTTATACCATTTATTCACTTCAAAATTTTTGTTATCAAAAATGATGAAATTAAATTATTTAATTTAAAATGTTTGATATTTAAAAACTTAAAAAGTGTTGATAAACACATTTCTTTAATAATTTCAATTTTTTAATATCTGAACTTTTCAGTATGAATTACTATTTAGTAGAATGGAATTACATTGAAAGAATAGGTATGAATCTGAAATAAATATTATTATATTGTATACAAGTACATTTTGTTAAGAAATTAATTTCACCTTTCTAACCTTAGACTTATTTGGCGTTATTTAGCAAACGTGCTACTGTAAAGAGGGTTTCGTGATGTCTGATGATATATTCTCGTCTGATTGTTATAACGCCACACGTTGTTCATGAAATGAAGGAATCACGATTGTTTTAAAGAGAGGTTACCTCAGAATAAATTTAAGATACAACAAGACTTTTCAGCGCAAGAAATAATTAACTACATTCCAAAAATTAATTCAATCAAGTTCTTTTATCTTTACATTTATTTACCTTTGGTAATGTGATAGAATGATAAAAATAATTGAAGCCATACATTTAAATGCATTAGTCTTTCATTGATTAATATTAGAACAATGTACTAATAATGAAATAAAACAACGAATAAGTTTTAAAACTTTCACTTCAATGCAAAAATAAATACAACAGTTTATATTAAATTATTGTATAATGCAACTTCATAAAAAATTTACGAAAAACTCTATCATCCTTTTAATCTTCACTTCTAACACTTATAACTTTTCTGCTTTAAAATATAATTTGAATCGAATTGAATAAAATTTTGCTATTAATATCAAAAAAAAAGGACACAACAAGTTATTATGCTATTTTCTTTATGCTATTAAAATTTATCTATTTATAGCATACACTTTACTAAGGTAATATAATAGCTTAAGTTGCCTGACATCAATGTTGTCAAAAAATTCACTTGCATTTCTAAACATTAGAAATGTAAGTGAATCTAGTCTGAAACTGCCTTTTTCTGATTCTGCTGAGCTTAAATTTTTGTTTTATTTGCACTTATTTTTATTGTCATTCAGTTGATATAGGAGATACTTGAAATTTTCTTGATTTATATTATCTAAGTTTACATATCCAGATACATTTTTCAAAACAATGTTGTATGTATGAAGTGCAATATAGCTATTAGAAAATGCTGTGAAAAAATACTTTCATAAAGAATCTTTATGAACACAAGCCGAAATAGATTAATAATAAATTATTCATCCCCGAGGTTTGATTTAAAATCTTTAAAAACAATTATAACAGATGTAAATCGTTATTTTAAATATCAAAATTGAAAACTTTTTTTATCATTTTATTTAGAAACAATAGATTAAAAACTATCAAAATAACTTGTATTTCTTTGATTGGTTTGATATTTATAATGTAAAAGGAATCTATCATTAATTATCTTATGAAATTATATAAAAAATAATGAAATAAATCTTCACTTACTTTTATTTTCTATGATTTTATGCCAAATTCAATTTCTTTATTCTCAAAGCTTTTCAATGTAAAGGAATCCTAAAAGAAAACAGTGTGAGCACATAATTTTTGAAAGCAAATACTTATTCTACGACTATAATTAAAGCAACTATGAGATGAATGCATTATTTATAAACGATTCCTTCCTAGATTAAGTTAAATCTATCAGAGATTCTAGAAATCTATAAGAAAATTCTAGAACTCTCTTACATGATCATTAGATTTTCATATATTACAAATGTATTTAATATTACGAATATTTCACATCATATATTTATAATTTCCTCCTGATTACGACACAAAAAATGTATATTCTTGAAAAAGGCAGAAGTTGTGATTATACTAAAATAAATCTTAACATTAAACTGGGTGAATTATTTTCTATAAAATTTCATTATCGATAAATTTAAAGTCTATACATAAGTCTCTGACTTTCAAACGAAAACGTGTTTATTAAAATGTACAGAAACATGAGAATAAATTTCAAATAAAATTAAACTTTACAAACTGCCAAACTATGCCAGCCTAAAGGCGTCGAAAATTTCTTCTTTATCACAGATTAGCCGAATATTATAGCAAATGAGAACCAAGAACCATATGACTGGAAAAAAATTAATAAACAACGCTTTAGAAAGAAAAAATATCAGTCTTTTCCAGATTTATTTTCCTTATTTCAGGGTTTGTTTAAGAAAAATAGTATATCCAATATTAATTTATTTTCCCTCAAATCACGTCACATGCAGCTTGTTCGGCGATCCACTAAGCCTATTTGGTTTGAATCACTCTATGAGCTAGGGAACAAACATTTCAGTTGAATCAGCGAACTCACAGAATGCAATATTTGTTCAAATAAAAATATTATCACATTTTTCTTGGTTGTTGAGAGGAGAAACTGATACGTGGAGAAGAGAAATGAAAGTCATGGTTAAATAACAAAGCATTCAATTCATTTCTATCTCCATATTAAAATTTATAACTAAAATCCTCTGTTGGTGATATTTTATTCACGTTTAGAATGTAAAGATTAACAGCAAAATTTTAGGTTTTCTCGCTGTTGAAATAGTGATAATTCTTTGCATGAAGCAGATTGTAAAAATATTTTAAAATAATTCTACAATTCATGCTGTTATGATTAATTAATCTATTAACTTCAAAAGAATCATATAGCACTATTTTCTCAACTATATATTTTTATTTGGAATATTGATTTTTATATTCATTTTTTCGCTACTTTTATACCTTTACACTTATCATTATTTTTAAATATAAGTTTCTTTAAATTAATACAATACAAAAATTTAATAGTGAATTGGAGAGATGAAAATTTCAAAAAATACTTTTCTTATAAATGCAAACATGTTGAACATATTAAAAACGTTTATAATTTGTGATTCAATATTTAAAGCAATTCTTTTTCTTTTGAAAGTTTAAATATTATTTGAAAATTTGTTTGGCTGTTTGTAAATCATTTTATCCTGAATGTTATCATGTAAGCCTAAAATATTTTATTTTGTATAAAAAAAAAAGAAAAAATATATTTAACAAGTCCTCGTTTGCTTCCTCAAATAAAATAAAGGCGATAACAGCATTAAATAACTGTTAATATTAAAGCAAACATACTCATAGAAATTAAAAATTATGGTATTAATGAATTTTCTATTGTATTATATTAATGACTTTTTGAATCAGCATCATTAAATTATATAGAAAGACATATTTTAGAATATCGTTATGTTAAAGCAAATATATATAAAAAAACTCTATTTGTCAATTACAAACTGCTACAAAATTGGATACATTTTCAGAAATCAGTTGATAAGAAATATACATAATATCTCTTTCGAGAGTCATTGCATGAAAAAGTTATTTAACATCATACAACATAAATAATAGTTTTCATTTTTAAATTTAGAAGAAGCACGCGAACGATTTTAATGACTAGCGTCACGAACTTTCTCACTGGAGCATTTTTTTTTCCTCGATATTCTTTCTTAATTTCCTGTTTTTAAACATTCTAAAGAGAACCGAAACTTCATTTTCAGCTACTCACTCAATATAAACTTGAAGGGAAGAATGTATCAATTGAACAATATTTTATGTTTGAATATACAGAAAAGTAATTTATGCTTTCTTATTAGATAGGGGAAAAAACGCAATTTAAGTGATAGTAACTAATATTTTATTTGAACTCAATTTTGTAGTAATATCCATGAATGAAGACATTCTGAAGTTGTAATTTATGCTTGCATCTATGCAACTTATACATAATATATAAAACAATGAACTTATAAGTAATTATTTTGAATTCAATTTTAATTTCGCTAATTACTTTAGATTCAAAATTTATTTCACATTATGACAAATTTCTTTTTTACTTTGTTACTAATTATTCAAAAGAAAATACCTAGAGGAAAAGCACATTTATACGCCTGTATATCAGAGGTAAAATATTTCATGTCCAGTTTCTCTGATTTTGATACTTATATCGCGTTTTCATTAATTCAGGCAACATTTTTTGAAGAGTGACGTTTAAAAATGCAGGAATAAATGCTCTCAAAAATAAAATATAACATATAATACATTGTACTCTGTAATTTCTGTTTGCTCTTCTATAAAGTGTTAAACTTGTTATTTTCGATACTTCTGGCTTACAAATATGTGAACTGAAAATGATATGGAATCAATATATATATATATGCTTTATATTTTTTATTATGTAAATAATATTTGTATTGATAATTATCAAAATTTAGTGTAAATGGTGCCTGATGGTCAAATTAAAAGTCATTTATTTCGAAAGTATATTTTTATTTTTAATGCCGTAAAGAGAATATTTTAAATCATATGATGATAAAAGAACTATCATATCATAAACAACAAAATAATTTATATTATGAATAATAACAAATATCATATCACAAATAACAAAAAAGCAACGAAATGTTTCACATTTACAAGAAATTTACTCCAAAAGTTTTTTCTTTTACCACATTGGTTTGCTATTTTAGATTTTTACATTTATTACTAAAGAGCGTTTGAACACCACATATAATATATATAATTTGTTTTGAAATTAAGTCGATTGAAAGAAATTAAGCTTCGTTCAGGCATTTTCATTTATTTATAAAAAACATTAATGTTAAGTTAGATATGTTATATAATATTTAATGATATATAATGAGAAAATTGGTCATTTTATAATTTTTGGGGCTTTTATTTAGATAAAAATTATACTCTTTTGTGTGTAATGAATATTTTTAAAGCGAAATGATACATACAAGCATTATATAAGGAAAGGGATGATTTTAGTATGATAGAAATAATTTTAATTGATATGTGTAACTTGCTTTTGAAATTAATATATATGAAAGAAACAATTAATCACTTAGCCATTTTCATTTTCCAAAATCTATCTGAGATATTGGGAATATATTATTAAGAGAATGCATTTAAAGTATCTTAATAATATATATTTAATGACGTTTATGTCAAAATAAACATTTTACGATATGTTTGACTTTTAATAGATAAAACTCATAATTTGGTGAGTGTAATAAGTGTTACACATAAAAAGTGAAAATACATATAGAAATAGCAGATAAAACATCAACAGGATAACAAGTAAGCCATTTTCATTTTCAAAAACCTATCTGAGATATTGGGAACATATTATTAAGTAATAGTAAAGTGTCTTAAAATAATATATATTTAATGACATATTATGTCAAAATAATCATTTTATATGTTTGGCTTTTACATAGATAAAACTCATATTCTGGTGAGTGTAATGAATATCGTATAAAAAGTAAAAATACAAATAGAATTAGCAGATAAAATACAAACAGGATAACAAGTAAAAAATAAATAAAAGATAAAATGAAAGCAGGATAAGAAAAAAGAGGATTTAATATAATAGGAAAATTTTAGCTAAACACCACTGTTATATTGCAGATTTTAATTGATTTGATATAACAGTTATCTATGATTCTTTGCTTATGACTAATAATCTGCCTTCAACAAATTTCTTTGCTTATGGAGGATTAATAATCTGCCTTACTTATCAAGTGATTTAGAATAAAATTAATGAAAACGTTTCAACTTTTGAAGCTTTATGTTGATATCTTTTATCATTTTTTGTCCTCACTAGCGAGAAGAGGAAATATTGTTGAATACAGTGCCTTATTCTATTATGTTTTCTTTCTTTTTATAAAGTAATAATTTATATTTTTAATAAAGCAGTGAATTCGTAGTAACCGTTCAGTATTTATTTTTCAAACTAAAAAATGAAATAAAAACACAAACTTATCTCAATTTTTTTTGAAAAGATTGTTAAATCTTAATTTATCATAAACAAAAAAAAAGTAATATAAGGTCTAATGTTATTATTGGTGCTCCGTCACTACGATAAATAAATAAATCAAGGCCATTTCATAAAGACAAAAATAAAACTAGAAATAAAGAAAGAAAATACTCACTGGTCTCAAATAACTTTAATACTGATCTAAGATTTTACAACAAGCATTTATTAGGCATACTATATCGTCTTAAATGTATAATCGTTTTTTTATTTACTTAAAAATTGGATTTATTTTGAGTAATACCTTTTTATAACTTTAAGAGAGCAACTAAACAGTTAAAAAATAGCATTTGATTATTTGAAAAAAAATATATGAAACATCGAATCTCGTCTTTTGCATCGGAGAGAGTTACATTTTAAATTACTGTAATTCTTTAAAATATTATGTCATAAATGCAGTAGTTATTATGTTTTTATGATCGCCAATAAGATAATCTACGAAAAAACCAAAACGTTAATTAAAAAAATAATATTCTTCCTCCTTTTGTTGATTTAATTGCACATATTTATAATAATATGCCGTCAAATTGAAAATGAAGAATTATTATTTGATTTTAATAAATGTTTATATGTTTTTAATAGGTGTTTGTTGACTTTTTAAAGTATTACTGAAATATTTTATCATTCTGAACTCAATTCTTTAATTCTGGAAATAAATCGATGAAAGAGATTTATTAACTTATTTTCTTAGTGACTTCCTTCGTGTAATGCGTCAATGAAAATGTATTAAAAAGTATTAAAAACATCGAATGAGAAATGCAATAAAAATATTAGAGCAAATGTTCAAAAGTCGTTTCTTATTTTGGGTGCACGTAGAAGGTAGAAACATTGACACTTTGCCAAGTTAAAAAAGATCCTGTAAATCGTTTTTACTTGGCTGCACGAGAAATTCACATTAGCACGCAAGCTCAGATTGTGGGCGCGTCTTGAAGGATGGCTAAACCTGTCAATCAAATATTGGGCCACGCCGCTAATCAATGACCACGCCTTCCCTGGAGAGCTGCCGTCTAGCGGAGCTCTAGCAAGACTCTAGTATCGATTTCTGTCAATAGGTGGCACTACGGAAATGTTGCAGATTCTTAATATCTGCATGAATTTCACAATTTTGCAGTAGGAAATAAAAGTAATTTTATTGGTCATTAACTAAAAAAATTTTAAAATATTTTAAAATTTCAAACATAATTAATGAAGCCCAGAAAAATTCAACAAAATGCCTTTGTGAACAAATATAATAAAAGCTGAGTTTTGTTAAGATCAATGTTTGACATGTTCCAGTTTTGATATTATTGTATTACGATAGCGTTTTGTTAATTTTCGTTAAATAACAGATCTTATATATTTTTATAATCAAGCTTACAATTTATTTTAGACTAAAAGTTTGCAAAAAAATATTGTTTCTTGATTATTTAATTTCAAATAACAGATAATTCAAATAACAGAGCTCGCTTTCAGTCACGTGGTTTTTGAAAGCGGATAATTCGAAGCAAACGGATGGCGGGAAATCTCATCGGCTTTTCATTTAATGACTTATTTGGAAAATTTAAATAATCTTTACTATTAATTAACGTATATATTCCTTCTTGCTGTTTATGAGACAATGTTATTTTTAAGATAATTATCGCTTATTTAGAAAGAAATTAAAGTTTTTAATTTTATTTTTTGTGAACTGAGCATATCTATTTGATTCAGTTTATCAAAGTATTTTAAGATTTTTATACTAAAACGAATAAAAAAGTAATTTCTAAAAATATTATCAATCGGAACATTTCGATGCAATATATATATTGATAAAAATTAATATTTTCATAAAATGCGTGTTTTGAGACATAGAAATAAATTCATTTAGTTGTATTCCTTTATCGTTAATATATGGAGCAGTTACATTCATTTGAATCAAAGATTAAATGTCTCATAACGAGCAAAAACATTATAATTTGCAATTTTTTCGAATTTGAGAATAATGCACAATTCAAACAGTTTTACACCTAAGTCTGAGCCTAAAACTGAAAGCAAGGATCTCTTTATTTTTTATTTTATTTCAGAGAATGCACAAGATTTTATTTCTTCCTATTTGAGACTGACCTTTGGGCCATAGAAAGAAATTATGTGATAGAAAACAAAAACAAGAAATCGTATATTTTCGAATTGAGAGACTTGAATAATTAATTAGCGAATCTGAAACTCTTAAATTCAGGATCTACTATATAATACGTAAATAATATAAAATGAATATAATACTAACCCGACAGTTATACTAAATATAAAATTTTTATTGCTCATTTGATTTTGGTTTTACTTTCTAACAAAAATATCTTTTAAGATCTAGCCAATTCCTTATTTTCTTTCAAGCCATGTCCTCTTTCGATTCTTAACCCTCAAATTTTTGTTAATTAAAATTGTATTAAATGAGAATTTTATAGGTGTTTCCTTCTTTCCAGTTCAGCCCAGTTTCACTTTTAAAGAGCATTATATTTTTATATGTTGATCTGAGTTTTACTTTGTTACTGCTTTTTAAATTTGTTTTCTTAGTTCTTAAAGAAATAATTATTGTTTCTAAGATTTCCGTTCACTATGATTGCATTCATTTCTAGAAAAATTTGCTTCGCATGTTACTATGGAAAATAGTTTTAGGTCAAGAAATTACGATAGATTATTGTTAAATTTTGCATATATATTATTTTGTATAAATTTTTATTCTTGTTGATTTTTATTAGATTTTATACATAATATCTATACAGCTTTATTATCATTTATTTTACAAATTATACATATCTATACATAGTGTCAGATTTGTTACGTTTTATTCAATATCCCATACTAAGAAGCTCCATATCAGGTGATTTTTAAATTATCCTTGATTATTTTGTTTATATATCCATTATGATATTATTGTTCTTCTATAAGTATTATGTCGACACAAATGTGTAATGCAAAATAAATAATCTGTAACGCATAATTTTTTTTAAAAAAATCTAACATGTTATATGCAGTTTTACAGAATATTACATACTGCCATATCTTTAAGAGACAAAAGACACTAATCTCAAAAAGCAGCTGGTTCTGTAAAACAAAGTTATTTTATTGGAAATTTTTTATTAGAAAAACAAAAAGGGCTTGGCTTCGATAAATAATAGAAGTGTTTGCATCACAAAATGTTTTCTAAGTAATAGGCAATGCTATTAAATAAATAAATAAGTGGATAAATTCTTGCACTTAATAAATGGTATGGATGATGTGATTTCACTATAGCTTTCAAGAATGATAGCAATATTAGGTAGCTAATGATCACTATTAAATTCTCTAAGAATGAAATTTGATTTTTTCTTCTTTGTAAACAGTCTTGAATATTGCAGGGCAAAATACATATATTCGAAATCAAATGTGATTCTTTTGTACTTTGCTATGATATATTGTAGTTATAAAGGATTTTTGTGATGCATTGAGAAAGCAATAATTCTAAATTATTTCCAATCCATCAAATCACATATAATGAAATTTTAACAACTAACATTTATAATAAATTAATCGAAAGTTAAATGTGATTAAAAGAATTTCTTCAGATATCTGTTAGCATCCATTTTAGGAATCTAGATATGAGTAGTATGATATTAATTGTATAATAAGATGTTTGAAAGTCATTAAATTTTTAAAAATTAATAAGAAGGTTAAAATCATCAGAATTATCATAATAAAAAGCATTCTGAAAAGAAAAAACTTTCTTTAGACCTTATATTCTTTCTTCAATCTTTTATTTAGTTCAAACAAGTTCTCCTGTGAAAGGATATTTCTTTTCTTTTCTTTTCTTTCTTTTTTTTTTCTTTCTAAATTTGAAGTTATTTTTCACTTCGAAGTTACAGTAATGTCACTGGTCATTATAATGATGATAAACTTCAGTCAATCATTTATGAAAGAATCATTATGGCCATGTTGGGAATAATGGCATTTATTTGTCTTTGGAAATGATTCTAATATCCAGGAAAAGCTGCTGCTACATACGTGTAATATTTTTCCCATTGTTTCATAAATAGACCGAAATTTCATTTTTTAAAACAATTTCACAAATTTTCAACTTAAAAGGAATCTGTAAAAGATTAATTTAGAATAACTGGAAGAGAATATTAGTGTAATTCCTATAACTGTGCCGAGAAATGTGAATGAATTCTTATATACTTTCTAATTCTTTCTCTCTTTCTCTCTCTCTTTGTTGAATTTGGAGGGAGCCTTTTACTATCAGTATTTTTTTGTTATTAATATTATAATTTTTCTTGCCATTATTGTTGCTCGGCATTAAGTTTTTTTTTCGTCTAGTTTTATTTCCACTTTTAAGTCAGGAAGAGTTTTTTCTTCTTTTTAAGAAAACAAAATTAATTTTGTAAAAAAAAAAAAGCATTTCTCTCTTTTATAAGTGTTATTTATTTTTCTTTATATTTACTTTTTTTTTTTTTTTTGCCTATTTTTACAGGATTTTCTTATTTTAAAGATAACATTTTATTATTAAAAACTTCACATGCACTCTAAATTGTGTAACATTAATAAAGAAGAAAAACTTTAAAAGAGTTATTTATTTATTTCATTTAAATCGACTTGATTTGCCTAAAAACGTTTTCGTACCGTAAACAGAAATTACTCGAAAAATATCGTCGCATAAAATCGTTATTATTATGCTGAATTAAAAATTTATACCCTTCATAGTTTTATATATATTGTATAAATTATTCATAAAGAAGTTATATCATTAGTTAATTTTCTAAGAACTATTTTAATTCTCTTTATTTTATTTTCTTAATTAAGAAATAAGGAATCAGGTTTTTAAAAAACTCCTATTCCCCCCTCTAGGTTATGTTTAATGTTGTTAAATATCTTCATATTCTAAATATTCTCTTCATTTACTTTCTTAATAAAAACAAAATAAGAAATCAGGAGTTTAAAAAAATTCTATTCCGACTTTTGGGCTATGTTTGATGTTATTTCAAACGAATGTCTTTAATTTTTAGAATATAATAATTGAATATATATGTAAGCATGTAATCTCAAATCAATTTATATGTTTATCTTGAATTTTATCATATTACATTTTTTAATTCTTCAACATTGTTTAGTTCATTATTCTGCAAACAATGAAGATTATTTTTTAAAAGTTAATTAAGTTGGGAGAAATTAACTTTTAGTTAAAAGAGAGTGAACGTTGATTTTAATTATAAAAGTTCCAGATACTTCATAAGACTATTTATTTCCTTGGATTCATTTAGTCCAATTTTTCCCCCATTCCACAGTTTATTTCACTTTGAAACATAGTGAATTCTAAAATTTAAATACAGATACCACGTAAATGTACAGATGAATGTACAGAACGTTCTTCTAGTTCCCATTAAAAATTGTATCTGCTTTAGTCTAAAAACTATGCGAAAAATAATTATTTTAATCAAAATTCCCCTTAATGTAAAATCTTCTCCAGTACAACACTACTTTTATTGATGTTTTAGTTACAAATCTTGACAGAAATCGATGGTTCTTGCTATCAACTTCGATTAGGAACTATCGATAAAATGAACGAAATTCTTCGTTTAATTGTATTATTAAAGTGAAACAAATCTGTTGATGAAATAAAAAATTGCTTTTTTATTTTTATTTTAGTGCTAATATAAAGCAAATTTTGTAAATGCATTTAAATATAAACCAAATTCTTTAATTATGAAAAATATATTTAATAAATTAATATAGAGAGAATTTCAGTTCTATATTATAGCCAGAAATTTTTTCTTAGAATCCAGTCATCCATTTGTATGTTTAAAATAGTGAAAACATACGAAATGAAAATTGTTAGTTTCATTCTCATACGATAGATGGCTCTGCCTCTCTTCTAATGTTTTGGCTCTTCAGGTTTGTTGTTTACGTTGAAGTCCTGTATACCAGATTTGAAGGCCAGTATTATTCTAATGTAATGAATTACAAATTAGAGAAAGGTTCATTAATTAGAATGTCATAGAAGTTTCCCGAGTTTTAGTTTGGTCCCTGTGTAAGTGAAAAATCATCATTATTTTTAATCTTTGATGCTCCTCCTTCTAGAACAGGTATACTGATACTATATTTGTTTTTTTGAATTTATTATTAATATTATTATTTTATATGCAAATATATATATTTATATGATAACTATTTTATGATAAATATTTATAAGATAGTTCTACTTTTTATTTCTGAAATTGTACATGCAACTATAATGTTGTTGATAGGAAACACAGCAATAAAATTATTAAAATAAAAAATATTAGCATGGTTATTTCAATTATCTTTATTATTTTTCTTTTAAAATAATAATTGCTTTTTCGTTTAATGCCCTTCAATATCAGTATTCATAAAAGCTGATATTTCACATCTGTTGTCAATGAATTCCGATGAAATAGTTGTAAAAGAATAGCATTAATTTAAGTTATTGCTCAAGAATATAATAAAAAATATTATGGAAAGCTTATACGTATAATTAAATGTCTTTTATTTTTTTCAGCTTTGAACATTATTATTTTGAATATGCACTGAAATATTGAACAAAAATTTAAATAAGAATAGAAGATTTTCTTTTAGAATTTAAATTATATCCTTATAAAATTAAAAACTAGCATCTTTTTTTTTTTTTTGAAATTTTAAATACGTGCGTTATTTAAAACAGAAAAAATTTTTGTAAACATTTTTTTTTCTTCCTTTTAAGCCTACTGTTCGTGTTCGTTAAATATAGAAATAAACAAATTTTTAAAAATTGACAGTATTATTTTTAAAGGTTGCTTTTTGGTAAGTTTCTCATGCATAGATGCTATTTTTTAAGAAAAGAAATCTGATACTCTTGTTCTGTATTTAAGATCTACTGTTAAATTTCGGGCCCTATATTTTGAAACCCTCAAAGCTGCTTTAACAATAATAATAAAAATAAAAAAATCTTTGCCTGCAAGACAAGTCACACCATAAGGCGGGTCCTACCAAAGACGTGTTGAAACTGGTCGCAATTAAAACTACGGCCAAGGCTGAAAGGTCAAGAGCGTGGAATCTTTTTGAAGCCCTGTTTATGAATTGCACTCTTTAGGCCCCGATTCAATCAGATAGAAGGCTCGTCGGTGAAAATCAATTAATTTTTCAGAAATGAAACGGTGTCGGGGAAAAAAAAGTTAACGAAAAGATTGCAGATTTCGAAAGAAGATTATATAAGATTAATAGTGTAGTTGCTGATTAATCGAAGGAAGATTGCAGCTGGACATGGGTTTAAGTTTTTGTAAAGCATTTATCGCTGCAACCTATCTCAAAGAATCAAATTAAAAATTATCTTTTAAGGATCCTTGAAATAACTTGTTACTTATTAAACTAACTAGATTCTTCGTTCTTGACATATCAGAGTTCTTATTAAAAATCTAAATTACACGATCGAATAAAGAAACATTGTTGAAATAATTACTGACAAGTATCTGAAACATCAAGAGACTTCTAATTTCTTTTTCCGTAATAAACAAATCCAAAGAATTCTTTATTATCACTGATTTATGACTGTGTTAACTATGGTCCTCTTCAAATTAATTAAAAAATTTCTTAGAGGTCGGTCAGTGATCTGTTTAGTACGTGTTATGGAATTAGATCATTGTAAAAATGAGTTTAAGTGAATTAATGCGAAATTTCTTGATGTTTAGGCTCAAATTTAGTTTTTAGCTTTCATATACCATCTGGAAAATATATCATGCTTAACATGATTGCGTTATTCAATATTAATAGACTTTACTATCGAATTTTTAACACTATCGAGACTTTAAATATATATATTTTACCAAAAGAAAAATTGTCTGATTTTTTGAAATATAAAATTTCTTATATATACCTCAGATTTGAGATTAAGCAGAAAACTGTTTATTGATTGTGATTTCAAAAAATATCACAGAGACACGAATAAAATCTATGTTTTTTTTTTATTTTGCAATATATGCTGTTATTTTCCTTCTTTAATTTTAATACTCAAGGAAATTATCCTTCACCCCCCTTTCCCCAGAAAAATTAAGAATTTTTTTTTTTTTGACATTTAAATAAGAACATTTTCCACGACTTACAGCATCAGGGCGATTTGCATGAAAAATGTTATGCAATCAATAATTTTGAAGAGACTTCATAGAAAATAATTTATTTAGGGTCTCGAAATCTTTTCAAATTTTTATTTTCAAGTTTAAAAATATAAAAAGGTATTTTTAATTATCCGTCTTTTAATAATTCCTTCAAGAATTTGTCTGTGAAACATTTTTAATATGTTAAATACACTCTGACTTGAAAACAAACTTTCATTTTTCTCTTTATTAAAAAAATTGCAGCAGAATAAAAAATTATGAAAAAAAATATTATGTCAATATTAAGTTTGATTAACCAATAAATGATGATAAGTAAAATTGCTAAAATGTCTATTTAAAAGAGTTTTATAATTTCAACAAAAAATTTAGATTTGCAATTTTAAATTAATATCCTTGTATTGTAATTTTTTCAATAGTCTCATTTTTCAATGCTCTATAAATTTACCTCTAGATAATATTATACTGAAAGTGTTGTGAATGATATACACTAGATGGCGTTTATAGACATTGAGTTGATTTAATAGTCGCATATTTCTGGGGAAAAAAAGAGCTTTTTTTTCTTCATTAGTTATTATTTTTAAAAGTATATATTTAATGGATGTCAAATGTTGTTCGAATGCCTGTCAAAGAACAATAGGTAATTTTATATAAATTTGGATTTACTTTTATTAACGTCACCTGACAGTTACTATCTCATGTCAAAATGACGCTTAGGCTTAACGTTAAGCATCATGACATTTTCTTGTAACAATGTGTTTGTGCTATAATCCTTCCCATGATTTCATTTGAGTGTAAAACGGAGAAATTTAATATAAATTTTCGCATGATTGATAAATGATTTATCTGTACAAATGCTAAAATTTTAATACTATTTATTCATTTAGAACTTATTTAAGCTTATTTATTTATTTATTTATTTTGTTTTGAAAAAATTCTATTAACCGATATCAATCGAATTTTTTGGAAAAAGCCGATCGAAAATAAAAATTAAATTTATGTATTTTTATGAGTATAAAAATTACGCACCTTCTGATGTATGGTAAATAATAAATTCATATTTCTAATCGATTAAAAAGAAAGGAAATGTTTCATTATATTAATTCTTTATCAATATAACAAAAATTCTATTTTCAAAAAAAAATTTTAATTTTAGAGCTTTATAAGAAGAAAAGAATTCATTAAAAGAAAGAAAAACAGCTATTATCTTTAGCAACAATTATTTCTATTTCATTCATTTCACATTTTCAAAATAAAATTTCTTCACATTAACATTTAGCCTTTCAGTAATTTTAAATTTTATTGATATGTCTGTTAGAAAGAAAATAAAATGTCTTGTATCAGGGATTTTTATATAATTTTTCTCATCAAATAAAATCTATTCACTTCATTCATAGAAAGGAAACTCTAATTTAGACTTGATTTCAATATGTTTAATCAAAAGCAAATGGATTTGATGTAGAAAATTTTAAATGAACAAAGTTATGTGAAAAAATAAAATTCAAAGATATTTGTGCATAAATATTTAAGAAGTATATAACACCTGTTAAAATAACTATTAAAAATCAGCTACGTTTCATAATCAAAAAAATTTTTAAGCTCGCATAGTTTTTTTTAAAATTTCAAGTACTGCTTTTCTCCTTCTTTCTGAAAAGCAAATAGACTTTTCATGAACAGATTTTTTAAGCAAATAGTTGCAAAATAAGGAGAAAAAAAATTAAGGGATAATATTTTATTAAAGAATTTGCATTGAGTACACTGCATATATTTTTTCTGAAGAATTATTTTTTAGCATTTTTAATAAATAATATTCGTAAAAAATATTTTGTTGATGATTAAAATGAGTTGAATGTAACAGTAATCTTCGATTTAAAATTTATTCTGTATTTAATTTTCAAGCTTTAATTCTATGTTTTAAATCTTCAATTGACTAGTTTTAAATATATGTAGAGTAGCATTAAAGTAATCTAA